>JAUPFN010000024.1:25100575-25640575 GCA_036924255.1 Apodemia mormo
ATCTACAAACCACTTTTACAGAAAAAATTACAAAATACACCGACCTAGCAACGGAGATAAAAAGTCAGTGGCAAGTCAGTACAGTTAAAACTATTCCTATCATAATTTCCTCAACAGGTGTCATACCTAAAACCTTACACAATAGCCTGAAACAATTACAAATTCATCCACTAACTTACATCCTATTACAAAAAGCTGCTATTTTAAACACATGTCGTATTGTTCGAAAATTTCTGTCACTCAGTTAAACAACACACAAACATGTCCTTACTTTCGCTTGGTGAAAAACCCGTGAAAGTGAGTTTAAAATCCCTTTTATTTAAAAAGGAGAAAAAGAAGATAAAAACAACAACAATAATAATAATAATAATAATAATAATAATAATAATAATAATAATAACAGTTCTTGAAAATAGCCAGGCAAAGCTCTATTGGGACCGACCCATCATGACAGACAGGACTATTCAAGCGAATAGACCTGATATTGTCTTGGTGGATCGTGCTCAATCTGCAGTGTTTCTAGTGGATGTTACCATACCCTATGATGAAAACCTTATCAAATCTGAAGCTGATAAGCGGACAAAATATCTCGATATTGCTCACGAAATTACAGACATGTGGCAGGTAAAATCCACTGAAATCATCCCAGTCGCCATATCAACTAATGGACTAATCACAAAATCTCACTCTACCTATTTGGAAAAGCTAGGACTCCACGCCGGAAAAATTGTCCCCTTGCTTCAGCGTGCTGTACTATTAGATAATGCTAGGATAGTTAGGCGGTTTTTGTCCCTATCTTCCTGACCTCTGGCCGACTGTGCTTCTGCTTGAGGTAAACCTGTACCTTGGTTGAGTGTACAGAGAAAATAATTTTAATTTTTAACATAATAATAATAATAATAATAATAATAATAATAATAATAATAATAATAATAATAATAATAATAATAATAATAATAATAATAATAATAATAATAATAATAATAATAATAATAATAATAATAATAATAATAATAATAATAATAATAATAATAATAATAATAATAATAATAATAATAATAATAATAATAATAATAATAATAATAATAATAATAATAATAATAATAATAATAATAATAATAATAATAATAATAATAATAATAATAATAATAATAATAATAATAATAATAATAATAATAATAATAATAATAATAATAATAATAATAATAATAATAATAATAATAATAATAATAATAATAATAATAATAATAATAATAATAATAATAATAATAATAATAATAATAATAATAATAATAATAATAATAATAATAATAATAATAATAATAATAATAATAATAATAATAATAATAATAATAATAATAATAATAATAATAATAATAATAATAATAATAATAATAATAATAATAATAATAATAATAATAATAATAATAATAATAATAATAATAATAATAATAATAATAATAATAATAATAATAATAATAATAATAATAATAATAATAATAATAATAATAATAATAATAATAATAATAATAATAATAATAATAATAATAATAATAATAATAATAATAATAATAATAATAATAATAATAATAATAATAATAATAATAATAATAATAATAATAATAATAATAATAATAATAATAATAATAATAATAATAATAATAATAATAATAATAATAATAATAATAATAATAATAATAATAATAATAATAATAATAATAATAATAATAATAATAATAATAATAATAATAATAATAATAATAATAATAATAATAATAATAATAATAATAATAATAATAATAATAATAATAATAATAATAATAATAATAATAATAATAATAATAATAATAATAATAATAATAATAATAATAATAATAATAATAATAATAATAATAATAATAATAATAATAATAATAATAATAATAATAATAATAATAATAATAATAATAATAATAATAATAATAATAATAATAATAATAATAATAATAATAATAATAATAATAATAATAATAATAATAATAATAATAATAATAATAATAATAATAATAATAATAATAATAATAATAATAATAATAATAATAATAATAATAATAATAATAATAATAATAATAATAATAATAATAATAATAATAATAATAATAATAATAATAATAATAATAATAATAATAATAATAATAATAATAATAATAATAATAATAATAATAATAATAATAATAATAATAATAATAATAATAATAATAATAATAATAATAATAATAATAATAATAATAATAATAATAATAATAATAATAATAATAATAATAATAATAATAATAATAATAATAATAATAATAATAATAATAATAATAATAATAATAATAATAATAATAATAATAATAATAATAATAATAATAATAATAATAATAATAATAATAATAATAATAATAATAATAATAATAATAATAATAATAATAATAATAATAATAATAATAATAATAATAATAATAATAATAATAATAATAATAATAATAATAATAATAATAATAATAATAATAATAATAATAATAATAATAATAATAATAATAATAATAATAATAATAATAATAATAATAATAATAATAATAATAATAATAATAATAATAATAATAATAATAATAATAATAATAATAATAATAATAATAATAATAATAATAATAATAATAATAATAATAATAATAATAATAATAATAATAATAATAATAATAATAATAATAATAATAATAATAATAATAATAATAATAATAATAATAATAATAATAATAATAATAATAATAATAATAATAATAATAATAATAATAATAATAATAATAATAATAATAATAAAGAGAAAAAAGAAAAAGAGAAACTAACTAAATATTTAGACTTAGCTCATGAGATTACCGACATGTGGGGTGTGGACTCAGCAACGATTGTTCCGATAGTCGTTTCCGTAAACGGTCTTGTAGCGAAGAGTCTTGAGCAGCATCTTAGAAGTCTTTCGCTACAATTCTGGATCAAGGGCCGGATACAAAAGGCAGCAGTATTGGGAACGGCACGTATTGTGAGGAGGTTCCTCTCTCTGTCACCTTGACCACCGGTGGTTTAACTATAACGTTCCCGCTGGCGGATAACCTATTTTGTTATATTTATTTTTATAATATTGTATTTTTTAATAATGTTATAATTATAAATGTAATCAAATAAGAATTCAATGTAAATAAAGAGATAATAATAATAATAATAATAATAATAATAATAATAATAATAATAATAATAATAATAATAATAATAATAATAATAATAATAATAATAATAATAATAATAATAATAATAATAATAATAATAATAATAATAATAATAATAATAATAATAATAATAATAATAATAATAATAATAATAATAATAATAATAATAATAATAATAATAATAATAATAATAATAATAATAATAATAATAATAATAATAATAATAATAATAATAATAATAATAATAATAATAATAATAATAATAATAATAATAATAATAATAATAATAATAATAATAATAATAATAATAATAATAATAATAATAATAATAATAATAATAATAATAATAATAATAATAATAATAATAATAATAATAATAATAATAATAATAATAATAATAATAATAATAATAATAATAATAATAATAATAATAATAATAATAATAATAATAATAATAATAATAATAATAATAATAATAATAATAATAATAATAATAATAATAATAATAATAATAATAATAATAATAATAATAATAATAATAATAATAATAATAATAATAATAATAATAATAATAATAATAATAATAATAATAATAATAATAATAATAATAATAATAATAATAATAATAATAATAATAATAATAATAATAATAATAATAATAATAATAATAATAATAATAATAATAATAATAATAATAATAATAATAATAATAATAATAATAATAATAATAATAATAATAATAATAATAATAATAATAATAATAATAATAATAATAATAATAATAATAATAATAATAATAATAATAATAATAATAATAATAATAATAATAATAATAATAATAATAATAATAATAATAATAATAATAATAATAATAATAATAATAATAATAATAATAATAATAATAATAATAATAATAATAATAATATATAAATAAATAGCCCTCTAAAGTCCAACCATTCGTCCGAATCGACCACCTGATTCACGTAGGGGGCGGACACGTGATACTACAAAAGTAACTACTGGCACGGCTAACATGGCAATGGTAACCCATTAAAATATGGAGCGTTGTTTAAGTAATTGTACACAAGGGACGCTGCCCGGGGAGCGCTGGGGCACGTCTGGAGCTGGCGCTGGACGTGGCAGCATACGGTCCGCCAGCGGCCGTTCATTACATCAGCGGGTGACGGCCGAACAAAATGCTACCGCTGACGCAATAGTAACACAAACCGATAATAATGTGGTAAATAACACAGCATGTAATGAACAACCAACTAGAAGTGTTTTGCAAGACTTGCTTCCTGCAACCACCCTGGCTGGCAGAAGTAGACAGCGTATGAAATGGTCACATGATGTAAATCGTCAATTCCTGCGCTGTTACTATCTAGTAACCCAAAACGAAACCAACCTAACTGGCTACAGACCTCTTTTACACCAAGAGTTTCTCAAAGTTTACCCAGAATTACACTTTATCTCAGAGCAAAGATTAGCTGATCAAATTAGAGTCATTCACCGAAATAAAGAATTCCACCAAGAGAAAGAGAAACTATAAAGCGAGCTCTAACTGAAACAAATACACAAGAAATCTGCATCAATGAAGAAAGTCAAAACATAGTAATAACGCAATCTACTACTTCTAACATCTTACATCAAACAAACTCAGTACAATTACAAAATGATAATACTCAAGAAATTAGACTATCACAACCTAGTACAGAAAGTTTCCAAAGTACTCAAATTGCTTCTAGTTCTACTTCAGGGCTGGATTCTTATGTAACGACCGATGAAAACACACAATCGAATATAAATATTGTAGATGATCAGGAACAATATTACAAAAGATTAAAAGAAAAGTTTACCGAAGAAATATTTAAATATGAAGGGATTAATCCAATAAACAGACCTGCTGTTCCCAAACTTGATTTTAAAACTGGCAGCAGAGTCTCTTTGACATTACGTAATCTAAATTTAATACTGGAAAGTAAGATCAATACAATACAAAATATAACAATAGAAGTGATTATAGATTTTATTTATGCAGCAGCCAAAACAGCAGTGTTCTTTATAAACAAAAACACAATACAAAAAAATGGTGGAAATAACCTGAAACTACTGACTCCAGCTTGGGAAAGACGTCTAAAAAATCAAATAAGTAAATTAAGAAAATATATTGCTTTAATAACACAATATATTAAGGGAAATTTAAATGAAAGAAAACGGAGAAAACTTAATCCAGCTAATAAAACTCTCGACGAAATGAAAGAAGATCTAGATAGAAAGAAGCAAACACTACAAGCAAAAGCCAAAAGATTAAAAAGATATAAAATGTGCTATCAAAGGCGTGAAGACAATAAACTCTTTAACAAAAATCAGAAATTTTTTTACAGAAACCTTGATGGCGAGAATACTGAGTTAGAAGAACATCCAAGTATCGACGAAATTACTGAGTTTTGGAGTGATATCTGGTCCAAACCACAACAACACAACCAAAATGCTGAATGGATTAGCAATGAAATAAATAGAGTAGAAGCAGTAGAACCAATGAAAAAAATTGAAATATCTTTGCATGACTTTACAGTGGCCGTAAATAAAACACACAATTGGAAATGCCCTGGTTTAGACAAAATACATAATTTCTGGATCAAAAAACTAACAGCCTTACACGAATCTCTCACAAATATATTTAACAACTTTATTCAAAATCCGCACACAATACCTACATATTTAACACAAGGAGTTACGTATATGATACCCAAAGAAAGTAACACTAAAAACCCAGCTAAATACCGCCCAATTACATGCTTGTCAACATTATACAAATTATTAACTTCAATACTAACTCAAAAAATATACACACATGTTACACAAAACAAATTAATGGCGGAAGAGCAGAAGGGGTGTTACAAGGGAGGAAGAGGCTGTAAGGAACAAATAGTTATTGATTCAGGAGTTCATACACAATGTTTACAGAAACATAGGAACTTACATTACGCTTATATTGACTACCAAAAGGCATTCGACAATGTACCGCATACTTGGTTAACGCAGATATTAAGAATATACAAAATTGATCCTACTCTAATAATATTTTTGGAACATCTAATGAAAAATTGGCAAACCATAATTCAGCTAAAAACAAAGAACGACATACTTAAATCTCCATCCATCTTGATAAGGAGAGGAATTTTCCAAGGTGACTCTTTAAGTCCTCTCTGGTTTTGTTTAGCATTGAACCCATTGTCTCACCTCCTAAATAGCAGCAACTATGGATTTAAGATTACTAGTAATAATGACACCAAACTAACACATTTAATCTATATGGATGACTTAAAATTATTTGCAGCAACTAAACAACAGCTTAACCATCTTCTAATAATAACTGAACAATTCAGTGCAGATGTTTGAATGTCTTTTGGCATTGATAAATGTAAAGTTAACAGCATCATCAAAGGAAAACATCAAAACCAAGACCCTCATAAGTTAATACACAGTACAGATATAATTGATAAAATAAATGAAAATGAATATTATAAGTACTTAGGTTTTTATCAAAATCGCGAAATAGATCACACTAATATCAAACAAGAACTTATACAGAAATACAAAAATAGGTTAATTAAAATATTAAGAACTCACTTATCTGCAAGAAATAAATGTAAAGCAATAAATACATTCGCTATCCCTATTTTAACATATTCTTTTGGTCTTATCAAATGGTCACATACAGATTTGGAAGCGTTGAATACAACGACTAGAATGATATGTTATAAACATAATATTCACCATATTCATTCTTCAGTTGAACGGTTTACGTTAAAAAGACAATTTGGTGGCCGAGGTATAATAGATATTAAAAATTTACACTATAGACAAGTAGATAACCTGCGGTCATATTTCTTAGAACGAAGTAGCGATAGCTCTATTCATAAATCTGTATGACTTTTGTCGCATCCTCCCTTAAATTTAAACAATCAGGATTTTAATCCCTTGAGTAATATTAACAAAGAAGAAACATATATTGAACACTGGAAATCTAAGCCTCTCCATGGCAAATATCCAAGTTTATTAGATCAGGACCATATTGACAAGGAAGCATCTAATATGTGGTTACAAAGAGAAAATATTTTTGCTGAAACAGAGGGTTTTATGGTAGCCATACAGGACAGAATAATATACACCAAAAACTACCAAAAGTACATTATCAAAGATCCATCAATTAATTCTGACAGTTGCAGGTTATGTAATATCCACAAAGAGACCATAGAACATATTACTGGAGGTTGTCCATTCTTAGCAACTAAACAATATACACATAGACACAACAACGTAGCAAAACAAATTCACTCTGTTTTAGCAAAAAAATATGAACTGACAAAAAATGTTGAACCTTATTATAACTACATACCTAAATCCGTATTAGAAAATGAATCTGCGAAACTATATTGGGACAGAGACATAATAACAGACAGAAGCACAAACAACAACAGACCAGATATTACCTTAACTATCAAGAGCTCTAAAACTACATATTTAATCGACATATCCATACCTAACACCGAAAATCTAAAACAAAAGCACGCAGAAAAAATACAAAAGTACTTACAACTAGCTGAAGAAATAAAACAAATGTGGCATCAAAACGTAGTTAGAATAATCCCAATCATAATCTCATCCACAGGAGTAATTCCTAAGTCTTTACATTCGAGCCTTTCAGAATTACGTCTTCATAAAAATATTTATATCAAATTACAAAAAGCTGTTATTTTGGACACTTGCTCAATAGTCAGAACATTCCTTCACAGCCAGACTCAGTAAGTTATTCAGTGTTTAAGTGGTGCAAGTTCATTGGCTATGCCTGTTCTTGCTACCACTATAAAATTCCGGCTTTTAGCTGAGATTCTTTTTCGAATAAAGCGCACATAATAATAATAATCTTTATTGTTCCAACATTTACTTATTTTAGGTTGACCGCTGACCTCTACACTAGTTGATACTGTTATATAGAAGCCAGTGCCCCCCTTCTAATTACAATTACAGAAAATGTATACATTTTCAAGTGTGTTTGTACATAAGTGTGTGCCTATGTGTATGCGGGTGTGTGTGTGTGTGTGGGTGTGTGTGTGTGGGTGTGTGTGTGTGTGTGTGTGTCTGTCTATGTGCGTGTGCATGAGAACGCGTGTGCGAGTGCGTGTGTGTGTGTGTTTATGTGTGTGTAATTTATGTGTAAGTTTTATTGGTATTTAGCATTTTGTACCAACTATTAGTTTTTCGCAATTATTGTAGTCATATCTACTTAGCCAATCTAACACAGCTATTTTTAATTCGTAACCATTTTTTTCCCGAATAGGCATGAATTTATCTACAGCATTATATAATATAGGAGCTAAATAATCATAGTATTTTTGTGCAAACGCAGTGTTTGTTTTGCTAATTGGACAATTTATTCTTCTCTTTTCTGTTTGTCTACTTATTGATGTAACTGATGCGTGATACCTCTTAATTACATTATAAATAAATAATTTACGGACACTAAGTACCTTATGACCAATTATAATCAATTATAATTCTATAGACTAACTAGTCTATGATTGTGTTGCAAGCAAGGAACTTATATACTATAACTGGAATTGTTACGAAGCAATATTTGAAAAATAAAAATGTACTTTATATCGTAACAAATAAAGTTGACATTTGTTTCTTACATAACAGAGGGGAAAAACGTTCTGAGCAAGACAACGACAAGAGTGGATGTTGTCCCTTTCTTGCAATTGCCAGTGTAAATAAAACTATCTAGATGGTAGATTTTTACATATTCGGTAATCGTTAAATCCTTTTTATTCATACACGTCGATAAATAAATTAGCATAAAATGTATTGTAATAATCATAGTGAGTTCTAAAATGTGCTTATTTTAATTATTACGTAATTACTTATGAAATGCAAAAACTGTTTCTCAAATTAGTAGAATTACTTAGTAGTAATTTGCAAACTACGCATGGCCACACTTATATATGGCGATTGGCGCTTTATTTAGTAGAAAGGGACACACTCCACCCATGTCGTGGTACTCTTCGGAACGATTTTGAAGCGCGTGTGGAGATTGCGGGTAGAATGTTGAAGAACTTCCTTGGTTGCAAGAACAAAATTAATATCGATAATCTAAATTGTTGCCAACTTAAAATCGGTGCTGCCATCCGTGTCAACCTTACCCAAGCATCAGCTTGACGATTCCAAATTCTAAAACTAAATAGATTGTTTTTATCGATGTCGCTTCGACATATATATACAAAAATCTACCACCTAGTAATCACCATGGTATTGACACGTTCGCTTTTTACGAATTGCAGGATGACAGATGGTCTATCTTCGAAAGGGGCCGAACCATCACGGGAACGTTGGTCGAGTGGTTAGCGACCCTGAGTACGCAATCGACGGGGCTCGGGTTCATTCCCGACGGGGACAAGCACTTGTGTGATGAGCATGAATGTTTGTATTCCCGGGTTTGGGTGTTCGTTAAATATATTACAGTATTTATATATGTATTTCTATGTAGTAGAATCGTTGACTAACACCCAAGCAAATAATTTGCTTAAGTTAGGATTAGATCAGTAAGTGTAAAATAATCACGGGACAAATTGTTATTCCCGTGAGTATTTATTTATTTAACTAGCTGAGCCCGCGACTTCGTCCGCGTGGAAAAATTAAAAAAAATAGCCTTAGTTACTCGCTATCACATCAGCTATCTTCCAGTGAAAGTCCCGTCAAAATCGGTCCAGTCGTTCCAGAGATTAGCCGGAAGAAACAGACAGACAGACAGACAGACAAAAATTGTTAAAAATGTTATTTTGGTATACATACCGTGTATACATCCATATGCATTTAGTAAAAAGCGGTTATTTTAATATTACAAACAGACACCCCAATTTTATTTATTTATATAGATGGCGTCAACGCTTGCATTTCTCGCAGATAAAATTGCCCTTACACACATCAATTGATTTTTTTTTTGGAAAATCAATCATATCCGAATTCCGGGTACACTTTAAATATCAAGTCTTTAATGTTGGTTACGATTTACCTATGTAAATTTTTTTTGTAGCCTAATTCAGAAACTTTACCCTAAGTAACCACTAACCAATCAATATGATCTTGTTTAGAAAATTGGTGCTTCCTCTACCTAAATAACTGCTCATGTTGGTATACCTACAGCTTCAAGAATTAAACAGTTTTCCACAATGGGGAAGATTTAAAGGAAGATTTAATAATATCATAACTACAAATCCTTATTAAGTAGCTATACAAATACAGTACTTACACCTACTTACTAACGAATTAGATACATATCAGGCCAAAGCTTACGATCATGTATCCCTCAACAACACCGTAAAATAGACAAAATAGATAGAGTATTCAACTACTACAAAGTAAAGTGATTTTTTTCAAAGAAGGAAAATCCAACGTTCCGTATCAAAGAAGTCTATTACGAAAGGAGCCGGTCACACGTCTACTTCGCGCGGGCCGCAGAGGTTAAAGGTATATGACTCCACTCATGTATCTTAAAAAAAACCGGCTAATTGCGAGTCGAACTCGCGCATTAAGGGTTCCGTACCATAATCTATAAAAAAACGCAAACAATCACGTTTGTTGAATGGGAGCCTTCTTAATATTTATTTTATTTTAATTATTTAGTTTTGAAGTGATTTTATGCAAATGCAAAAGTGAGTTTATGCAAAAAAACACGTTTGTTGTATGGTGGTCACCCTTAAATATTTATTTTATTCTTTTTTTAGTTTTAGTTATTATAGCGGCAACATAAATACCTACATTATCTGTGAAAATTTCAACTATCATGTTTCATGAGATACAGCCTGGTGACGGACAGATAGATAGACATACAAACGCACGGACAGACAGTGGTTTCTTAGTAATGGGGTCCCGTTTTAAACTTTGAGTATGGAACCTTAAAAAGTATAGTAAAGCCAACGCTCTCACAGTTCGGCTCTTCTCGATAATGTTCGGTTCTCGTTCGGCGGTCAGAGTAGCACACCGCATCTCGCACAGCCTTTCGATAAATACCTAGGTACTAAAAAGTATCTTCACGCCATTATCCCCGAAGGGGTAGGCAGAGGTACATGTGCACCCACGATTAGCCGAAGATACTTGGTCCCACAAATGTGATAGGTGGTAAGCCTATCGCCAACCGGACACTTTCCAATCCCGGGCAACTTTGTGTTTCTCAGAAAACTGAAAAAACACTTTTTTTTTGTGCCCGACCCGGGAATCGAACCCGGGACCTCATGTGGTCAACGCCAACGCTGGACCGCTAGACCACAGAGGCGATACCTAGGTACTATTGTTGAGTTATTTTCGTTTTACAATTTTTTTTAAACTATGCATCCAAATAACATGGTATAAGAGCCAAAGTTTGTCTTCCTAAGATCTTCGTGTTGATGAAGTACTTTTCGTTAGTAAGGATTAATATGCCTGCGTATAATAATCCCACTGCTCAAAATTCATCTTATAATTTTCTATAATTTTTCGACTCAAAATTCCTTATTGTGTTGTTGTTATAAGAGATAGATATATAGTGTCGCGGACTTTTTTGTGCATCTACTAAAAACCAATATATTTGTGTGTTAGTCCCGGCCTCCTTTGAAGAATAGGCCAACTGCCGTTCTGCCAGGCAGGTCGTAAAAGGCGACCGATTGGCTATCGAGTCACTACCATCGTGGCTACTAGGTGGTAGAGTTCTGCATTGTCTCGCCCGGGTCTGGTACCACCGCCTTACCTATTCCTGCCGCAATAGCGTCAGTGCTTGTCGCTGTCGTGTTCCGGTTTGGAGGGTAAGGTAGCCGGTAAACTTATGCATGTGGCATTAGACCTCGCCACAAGATAGCAACGCACCATTAACATCTTTGGTGTCTATAGGCGATGGTTGACTCTTTCCATCAGGAGACCCATCTGCTTGTTTGCTATCTTATGATATAAAAAAAAAAAAAAAAGTACATTGTACTTACGTGTACTTAAGCATTACGCCAGCCAGCACACGCGGATACAGCCGTACGATACCGCTTTTTCTTCCGACTTAGTTTACAAATATCAATATTTTACGCTAAGAATAATTGTAACGTAATGCTTTATAGCCTATAACTTTCCTAGCTATCATTAATCATACACACGAAAATTTTTTTCAATCCGACTTGTAATTCCAGGAATTACAATTAGCGGCTAGCGCCTTTAATTTACAAACAAACATTAGAATACTCGTATCACTATCATAATAAACTCAACGATTTAATTACATGCATATGTGTTTCAATACGTTAGCGCGATGTATTTTCGTTCAGCGACATCTAGTTAATGTGCATTACGTTATGCTTTACGTTACGCTATCTTTCGATTAATTTTATTTCCCGTGAGAACGAAATATTTTCCCGCGGTAAAAAGTAGCCTATGTCCTTTCTCGACGTCTAATCTATGTTTATGCCAAATTTCATCAAAATCGGTTCAGTGGTTTAAGCGTGAAAGCGTAACAGACAGACAGACAAACAGACAGACAGACAGACAGAGTTACTTTCGCATTTATAATATTAGTATGGAAGTATGGAAGTATGGATTAAAATATCACAACTAAAAGCACTGACCTATTGCGGCAAGATAATCACGTCAATGAAAAGTCCACGTACATTAAAAAGACCGTTGCAACTTGCAACAGAAATTCTTCTATTTTAATGAAGAGACATTTATTTTAACACGTTTTATGTACAAATAAATAAAAGCGACCTACTTTTTATATGTTCCGAGAGCTCTTAGTACAATACAATGTTTGCTTTTATTTAAATTCTAGTAGTTTTACTACTTCAAGTTACAACTATTACTATTAAATATTTCTTTTGTTAGTTTGGGTCCCCTTAGAATGGACGATTTGCCGTTCTTCCAGGCAGTTTATAAGAGACGAACAATTATCTATGCGAGTCATGACCACCTCGTTGGTTGAGTGGTTAGTGACCCTGACTACGCGATCAACGGTGTTCGGCTTCGATCCCCGACGGGGAGCAGCATCTGTGTGATGAACATAAATGTTTGTATTTCCGGGTTTAGGTGTTTATTAAATATGTTCTAGTATTTATATATGTATTTCTATGTATTAGTATCATTGACTAACACCCATAACACAAGCAAATAATTTGCTTACTTTGGGGTTAGATCAGTAAGTGTAATTGTGTCCCGTGAATATTTATTTATTTATTTATTTATCGTGTCTACTAGGTGGTAGTGTTCTGCATTGGTACCGCAATAGCGTCAGTGCTTGTCATTGTCATGTTCCAGATTAGAGGGTACGGTAGCCAGTAGAATTACGCATGTGGCTTTGCCATCCCGCCACATGGATAGCAAAAACACCGTTAACATCTTTGGTGTAGGTGGTATCATATACACGAGCGAGACGTTGAGAAACTCTACCATCTAATAGTGACGACAGTATTGACATGTTTCCACAATCTGTCGCCTTTTACGACCTGCCTGGCAGTACGCCAGTTGGTCTTCTTTAAAGGGGCCTGAACAACACGTAGGAGGATTCTGCTTTTAAATCAAATACTCATTTATGATACAAGTCCTATAAAAACCTAGTTGAGCCGTCGACTCCTTTTTCTAGGCGTGATACTAAAAAGCAACGTAACAAAATAATCCCATATTCATGTAAAAAGTTACATAACTACTTACTCGACGTTATTGGAACGAAGTTCCTTACGGCACGCTTGGAGGGGATAAGGATTTTGCTGCGCGACCGAACTGAAAAAAATGTGATGGTAAAACCGTAAGAAAAAATGCGTGGAATAAAAGCGTTAAATGAGACGTGCGCAGGCGCGACAGTCGCGTACACAAGCGAGTAGTGCCCTTTAGCCGAAGGAAGTTCGTTCCTACCTGGTGTCCTGCGACACCACATCATTTTTTTACTTGTAATTCGAGCCATCCATTTTAATCCTATTAGTACTATACTACTATACCTACTAATATTATCAATACGAAAGTTGGTTTGGATAGATGAACGTTTGTTACAACTTTCACGCAGAAATTGCTGAACTTATTTGGATGGAACTTTGCAAACCTATCGATGATGACCTGAAATATAACATAGGCTACTTTTTTAACCCGGAAAATGAATAGTTCTCGTGGGATTCAATAAAAACTTTTATAGATAATGCAGCGGCTGCACGGTGCGGCTACTTTATTTTAAACTAGCTGACACGACAAACGTTGTTTTGCCTTACATATTAGGAATCCATGGCGGACTAACAACGTGACACGTAATTTGTATAAGTCTACGGATTGTCCTTCCACGCAGCCAAAATGGCATTAAACTTTATATGGTGGTTAAGTATTCTTAAATTTTCTAATTTTCCGCGCAATTTTCTTAATATTTTCTTTTATAAGAACCTTCTCCTTACAATTACAAACACAACAAAAAAAAAAATTACCGAAATCGGTCCAGCCATACAGGCATGATATCGTGACCAAGGAAAATAGGGATTGATTTTCATATAAATAGATGTAAAAATCTGTTTGTCTATATGTATGCCTGTTTCTCCGTCTGTTACATTTTCACGGCTAAATCGCTAAACAGATTTTGTTGTCATGTAGATATTCAAACATAGGATATTTTTTTCAAAAATTGACTCCTGGGGGGGGTGAAAATGGAATGACATGTTAATCTCACGGAAAAGCTATGCGGGTTAGCTATTGTACTAATATTCCGCAAAATAAGGCACTATGACTGATTGTGATACAGTAACGCTAGCTGCATTCTATACACTCTTCCAAACTCCATTCTACACTCTTCCTACAAAAACTTGTTTTTTTACAAGTTGCCTAACAGAAAGGCAGGTGAAAGATATAAAAATCCGAAACTACTACGGAAGAACACTTATTCCTGCCGTATCGTCGTGTTTGTCACTGTCATGTTCCGATTTGAGGGTAAGGTAGCCGGTAAACTTATACATGTAGCACTAGACCTCGCCACAAGATAGCAGCGCACCATTAACACCTTTGGTGTCTATAGGCGATGGTTGACTCTTTCCATCAGGAGACCCATCTGCTTGTTTACTATTTTATTTTTGTTTATTATCTTAAACATATACATTTGGCATTCAATATCTACAACACAGATAGCGAATTGCTTATTAGAAATGCACCATTAACTTTTTTGTCGTATATATGAGCGATGTTTTTTTTTTGGCATCACAGAGCCATCGAACGATATTAAAAAGAAAAACAAAATTACAAAACTAACACTGCAGCACAATATGCAGATAA
Source organism: Apodemia mormo (assembly GCA_036924255.1). Lineage (NCBI taxonomy): Eukaryota > Metazoa > Arthropoda > Insecta > Lepidoptera > Riodinidae > Apodemia > Apodemia mormo. The sequence continues at coordinate 25,116,127 of JAUPFN010000024.1, forward strand.
TTTGATATTACAGTAGGAAAGTTGACCTACAGAAGTGACCTCAATTCGTGGAAACGAGTGCCTCTCGGCCTACAAACCCCTGCCAACCCTTATTGATAGGCTTAAAACTTATCTAAACTGATTAGGGCCAGCTTATATCAGCAATAAGCTGTCTATATGCTCTGACCTATAATAATCTATATCTAAAAAAAGTTCACAATAATCTATATATTTCAAAGACTGCTATGTAATAATGTTATACTAATAATAATAATAGTAATTTGATTTCTGTGACAGGGGTACAAAGTTGGTTTTAAATACAGTGGATATCTACTATCTGCTTTTTTTGGTGTACTGATTTCCAAAAAAATATATTATTGAATCTTAATCTATACATCCATACTAATATTATAAATGCGAAAGTAACTCTGTCTGTCTGTCTGTCTGTCTGTTACGCTTTCACGGCCAAACCACTGAACCGATTTGGATAAAATTTGGTACAAATATAGTTTGAGACCCAAGAAAGTACATTCTTATCCCGGAAATCCCACGGGAACGGGAACTATGCGGGTTTTTATTTTAGAATTTTTTCCACGCGAACGAAGTCGCGGGCACAGCTAGTAATATAATAAAATCGTAGGAAAGTCAATGTATGTCCGGGGTAAACTCAAAAAGTACTGCGTGGATTTACTTCAAATTTTGCACTAATATTACTAACAGGTCGGGTCAACATATAGGCTACATATTATCACGCTATCACCTACGGGGGAGGAGCTATGCGGAGTAAGCCCAGTCCGCGCGAACGAAGTCGCGGGCAACAGCTAGTATTACATGAAATTCGACTATTTCATGTAATAACAATTATACTTGAACGCATTTTATATTTTATCTTTAATTACATTTAATTAATTTATATTTAAAAATAATAATAATCATTTATTTCATCAAATTAAATAATTTTAAAATAAATTAAATTTATAGTAAACGCGCAAGAAGGGTTCCGTACCATCTTAGCAAAAAAATACGAAAAAACACGTTTATTGCATGGGGACACACCCCTTAATATATATTTTTTTATTTTTAGTATTATTTGTTATAGCGGCAACGGAAATACATAATTTGTGAACATTTCAGCTTTCTAGCTATCACGGTTTATGAGATACAGCCTGGTGACAGACAAACAGACGGGCAGACAGACAGCGGAGGTTTAGTTAATAGGGTTCCGTTTTACCTTATAGGTACGGAACCCTAAAAAGCGACAGGTATCGACGAAATAGGTAAGGTGGTGGTACTAAGTCAAATCAAGAGGCTGCAGAGTGCACAGTGCTAAGTGTGAGTTTTTCTTTTCGCATTCGATCGTGAGCGCGTTTCGAGTTTACTATGAATTTGTATGTGATTTGTACAGCGCCACCTAGTGGTAAACTGGTTTCTCACGTTTACCACTAGGTGGCGCTGTACAAATCACATACAAATTCCTAGTAAACTCCAAACGCGCTCACGATCGAATGCGAAAAGAAAAACTCACACTTAGCACTCAGAACTCAAATCGCCTTGTAGGTACGATGATTGTGACACTTTAACACATCGTTAACTACTCGAATAATGAGGTGGTTTTTTAGGAACTTCGAAGCAAATTGTCTCTGACAGACGGACGGACAAACGACATAAATGAAAGTTACATGAGTAATTCTATTAAGGTTTCGTTGTAGCAAAGTACAGAATCGATACTAATATTATTAATAGGAAAGTGTATTGTTCGTCTGTCTGTCGCGGCAAAACGAGAGACGAATGGACATGATTTTTAAGTGGAGATAGTTGAAGAGATGTAGAGTGACATAGGCTACTTTTTGTCTCTTTCTAACCCCCCCCCCCCCACGTCCCTAAAATGAATTAAACGCAAGCGAAGACGCGGGCAAAAGCTAGTCATAAAATAAAATAAAAATATTTTTTTATTTTCAAAAAGGAATGTGCGTTGGCCGAATCGAACCCGGATCAACTGCTTGGAAGGCAACTATGCTAACCATTACACGACCAACGCCACGTTACATAAGATTAAAATAAACATCATGATTTGTTTAAGTGTTGATTCGTCATTATAATATAAACGTGATTTATAATAAAAGTAATTTAAAATAAAAAAACGGCCAAGTGCGAGTCGGATACGCGCACCCCGTGTTTCCCCGTGTTGGTCCCGGGCTCCTTTGTAGAATAAGCCAACTGCCGTTCTGCCAGGCAGGTCGTAAAAGGCGACCGAGTGGCTATGCGCGTCACTACCATCGTGACTACTAGGTGGTAGAGTTCTGCATTGTCTCGCCCGGGTCTGGTACCACCGCCTTACCTATTCCTGCCGCAATAGCGTCAGTGCTTGTCGCTGTCGTGTTCCGGTTTGGAGGGTAAGGTACCCGATAAACTTATGCATGTGGCATTAGACCTCGCCACAAGATGGTAACGCATCATTAACATCTTTGGTGTCTATAGGTGATGTTTGACTCTTTCCATCATGAGACCCATCTGCTTGTTTGCTACCTTATGATATAAAAAAACGAAGGGTCGTACCATCCCTATTCAAGTTTCTACCTGTTACGTTTGTTGTATGGGGTATTACATAAAAATAAAGTAAATATTTAACGGAACCCCCTTTGATATTTACTTTGTTTTTATTTAATTATTTATTTTGAAAGATAATATAGATCTAAATTTTCTGTGGAAAGTGTGTACTTGTTACTGTTTTTAATATTGAGCAAAAAAAAACGAATAAAACACGTTTTATTATTGTATGGGGTTAATATTTTAATTTTTTTAACTTCCCGCTACGTAGTACGTAGTGTACGTATATAGGAAGTTACTGAATTTGTCCCGATTTTCGAAAATCGTTCCAGAGATTAGCCGGAACAAACAGACAGACAGACAGACAGACAAAAATTGTAAAAAATGTTATTTTGTTATATGTATCGTGTGTACATCCATATGCATTTTGTGGAAAGCGGTTATTTTAATATTACAGACACTTCAATTTTATTTATTTGAATAGATATAATGAAAAGTAATGTAATACGTAGGTAATCGACGTTCTTAGTTGTAATAAAGTAAATAGTAAATAATTAAAAGCAGGGAACAGACTATTTATCTTATTTAGAGTAAATCAGTCTCAATAAGGCGTATCACTGAATAGGCAATCACGTCTCCGCGGAAGTAAGGCGGATATCGCCGGGAGAAAACCAATAATTGGATTTCTTTTGATTACTGAATACACTACGCCTTATTTTTACAGGAACTTCGAAGTTGAATATTATATAATTCAATTATTTATTAATATTAAACAATTTCTCAATTTTAATCAAACATTGGATAAATATTGAGCAAAACCATTAATTTTAGACTTTTTAATGCACTTTATAACAGGATTGTTTCCGATGTGTTATGATGAAGCCCGTACCAAACCAGATAAACCCATCGAGTTTGGGCTGAATCCGTTTGTTATGGCATACACTTTGATGCTGGATGATTTCTAGGATCTGATGATGGAAGTGGAAGGTGGCTATAGGAACTTTTAAACGAAACAAGATAAACCATCGAGTTTGGACTCATTTGTTAAGTTTTGACAAATACTTTGGTGCTAGATGACTTCCAGGTTCTTATGAAGAAGTAGTAGGAAAGATGAAGAACTAGGAAGGAGGTCGTGGGAACTATGGATTGAAATTGAGCAACACCATCCTTTTGGGCTCTCTTGCTTAGTAATTTTAAAGCCTTTGTAGCAGGATGGTTTCCAGTGTCTGAGGATAGAGGATAGACGCTATAACCAGATAAACCCATCAAATATGGGCTAATTCAGTTTGTTTTGGCATACATTTTGATGCTGGATGTTTTCTAGGACATGATGATGAAACTGGAAGGTGGACCATCTGAACTTGGGCTGATATAGTTGTCTTTTATTGCTTAAAAATTTACAAGGTTTAATAATAGAACTATAAAGTAGCCATGGAACTCCTTAATTAAAAAAAATAAAACCATCAAATTTGGTTTCATTTGTTAAGTTTTGCAAACATCCTGAATCAGAATTTCTTCGGTTAAATAGTAGAGATGGTTATCAAGCTTATTGAGTAAGTAACTATGGTAAGTAACTATGGTAAAAATAAATAATCAATGATTTTTTTTTTATATCATAAGATAGCAAACAAGCAGATAGGTCTCCTGATGGAAAGAGTCAACCATCGCCTATAGACACCAAAGGTGTTAATGGTGCGTTGCTATCTTGTGGCGAGGTCTAATGCCACATGCATAAGTTTACCGGCTACCTTACCCTCCAAACCGGAACACGACAGCGACAAGCACTGACGCTATTGCGGCAGGAATAGGTGAGGCGGTGGTACCAGACCCGGGCGAGAAAATGCAGAACTCTACCACCTATTAGCCACGATGGTAGTGACTCAATAGCCAATCGGTCGCCTTTTACGACCTGCCTGGCAGAACCGCAGTTGGCCTATTCTACAAAGGAGGCCGGGACCAACACGACGAGATTAATAATTAATGATGTACCTATATTTTAAATATTCGATACCAAATACTGAACTACCTTCTTTAGTAGTAGAGTACTGAACAACCTTCTTTAGTATGCACGGTATTTTATCAGACAACTTGGATATTCAGTCAACATTTCAGAATGTTATCTCAAAAATGCGAATTTTCGTGTAAAGCGCGTTTAACTGTCGTAAAATATAATAAGGGTTGCGTCCTACATCTACCCTTAATCACATTAACATTTCGGCTTAAATTACTTCCAGAAGATGCCAGAGGCTTTCGGCCTGTCCATTAAACGAAAACCTCAAAAATGAAAGAATTTTCAAAATAAAAGAAATTAAAAAAATTGAAGTAGTTTTGACTGCTCCGTGGTCTACGGGTTTGCCAATTTGCTCAGATGAGGTCCAAGATTCGATCCTGAGTCACACAAAAGTGCTATTAAGTTTTTTTTTATTATTTGCTCAGAATACAGTACAGTTTTATAGGTTTACATATGTTATAATACATCCGCGTATTCTACCAAATTGGCATGCATTTTTTTTTAAACAAATATAATTATAAATTAACCGACCATTAACCGCACCATTAACATCTTTGATGTCTATAGGCAATGGTTGACTCTTTCCATGAGGAGACCCATCTGCTTGTTTGCTATCTTATGACATAAAAAAAAAATTAAAACTACTATTCGGCAACAAAAATTGAAATATTTGAACAAACAATAAATTAGAATAATTATACAATCGTCATATGCCTGTCCTGGTTAATATTTCCAAATTTAAATTACATTATTGTATAGTAATCTAATAATAAACTTAATCTACTCTATAATTATTAACAAATGTTACAAAGTATCTATAACATGAAAAGTAAAAACGTAGCAAAATATCTTTAAAATTTCGTGCAACTAATTTAGCATCCATTTAAATAATAATAATTTAAAAAAAAACATAACAACAATTTGATGAAATGATAATAGGCCATGGTTCTAATATTAATCTTTATAATTTACGAAAAACTCTTGTACTGTATAATAAATATTATGATAGAATATGATGGTAAATTAATTTATTTTAATAACTTTTGACACCCATATTCTTGCAAATAAATATTTTCATAAACTTTGTTAATTAATAAAGATTGCAAAGCTGCTTTAAACTTATTTATTGGTTTGATTTTTTATATCGTAAGATAGCAAACAAGCTGATGGCCCTCCAGATGAGAAGAGACAACCATCGCTTATAGAAACGGGAGATAACAGCGGAAAACGACCCCCTTGTCTCCCGTATATATAAAACCCGTGTTTTTGATGCTGTACGACATTAACTCAAGAAGTATTAGGTGAAAACCCTACCCTACGTTACGCGAGCGAAGTCGCGGGAAATGGCAGGTTTTCTATATGAATGTAAAGATATTAGCTATTAACCAGTGTCATTGCAGATGGCAGACGACCTTGACACTTGTCCTTGAGTTGCTGTCGCATGCGGGTCGACTTTAATAGCCCGAGAGCTTATAACCCATTTCCCATAGGAGTATAATTCTAATCGTAATTTTTACTCTAATTATTATCCCCACCGTTATTCTTGTGACCCAATAACATTATTCGATCCGAGCTCCTTTTGAAGAATAGACATCTAACATTGTGCAGGCAGTTCGTAAAAGCAAACGATTGGCTATATCTTTCACGATCATCGTTACTACTTGGTGGTAATGTTCCGAAACGTCTCATCAGTAATAGGCAGTGTTACCAAATAACAGGGTACCACCGCCTTACTTATTCCTGCCGCAATAGCGTCTATGCTTATCATTGTCGTGTTCCGGTTTGAAGAGTAGCCGGTAAATTATTATCAACATTTTTTCACATAGATAGAAACGCACTTTTCTGTGGTCACAACGACAACTCTGTAGTCTAGTGGTCGCCTGTGTTGTCTAGTGGTCCAGCGTTGGCGTTGACCACATGAGGTCCCGGGTTCCATTCCCCGGTCGGGCACATGAAAAAAGTGTTTTTTTTTTCAGTTTTCTGATAAACACAAAATTGCCCGGGATTGGAAAGTGCCCGGTTGGCGATAGGCTTGCCACCTAACTTAGCAACGCACCACTAACGTTCTTGTTTTTTTTCTATTAAGATTTGCTTGTTTGCTATCTTATAACATAAAAAAACAAAATTAGAGTTTTTATTAAACAACAACAAATCAAGCAGAACCTTGATGGATTGAAGTACCCATTACCTTCAGTCACCAAATATTATGTTAATATATTCTATACTTTCCATCGTCGGCACTTGGTGAAATTCTATTACTATTAGATACAATTAACAATGCGCTTGTATTTTAATTTCACTTCTCGACATAATATATATTTTTATAATATAACATAATATATTTACAAGAAGGTGGTTAAAATTTTAACATAAATATTAAAATGGGTAAAATTTAACCACCTTCTTTCAAATATATATGTTAAAAAATATATGTGGGATGTTAAATTAATGTACAAGTGCATTGTAAATTGTGTATTTTATGGTAATCATGCGTTACTATTAGTGTGGCTGAAATGTGAAACTACATGTATATGTTGGCTATATATGCTATAATAGGTAGCCTATTATATTGTCACATTCATGACAAACTTACAAATCGCAAAACGGCAAACGACAACGCGGTGCGTTTTGAAATAAGCTAAGAAAAGCGTTAGTTTTTTGTTTTTACGGGTGGTTTTACCGAATAACTTGATAGAAATACGTAAGTTTGCCAATAGCAAATAAGGTACAGTTTTTCATCAAAGTACCGATTTTACAAAAATGTCATATTCATAAGTTTTTTGTCGATGTAACGATATGACTTCTGCATTTATTGTACGAGATAAACTGTTAGAAGCTCTCCGAACACAACTAAAACTATTTTTTTTTCCAAAAGCAACATTTAAAAAGATCATTCGTCACCGTCACTATAACTGGCTTCAAGAGCGTTCAGTACGAGACTCCGTTCTCAACAGAATTGAATTACCGACAATTTTTACTGTTATTCTGAAGTGTCGAAAGTTAAGCTTCACATATCACGTAGCATATGAATTTAGCTGAGTTACCGATTTTTATTACATACGCATTCTTTTAGCCTATTTTCCTATGTCCACGTATTTGTCTGGGTAAAAATATATGGGTAGTTATAAGATAGCAAACAAGCAGATGGCTCTAATGATGGAAAGAGATAATTATCGTCGATGGACATCAGAGATGTTAATAGTGCGCTACCATTCTTTTGATGATGTCTTAATGCCACAAGCATAAGTTTGCCGGCCATTTTATCGTATTTCTAAACCGAAAGTCGACAGTGACAAATAGCAGAAATAGATAAGGCGATCATGGGCGTACCCAGGGGGGGAGGGGCATCTACCACTGGAATAGTCTTAAAATATTACGTTTGCCCCTCCCCTGGCCCAGAACCTGGGTACGCCCATGAAGGCGATGATACCAGACCCAGGCGAGACAATACAGAACTCTACCACCTAGTAGCCACGATTGTAGTGACTTGTATAGCCAATCCGTTTTCCCAACGACTTGTCCGGGTATTTGGTACCACCATCTTAGCTGTTCCTACCGCAATAGCGTCAGAGCTTGTAATTGTCATGTTCCGGTTTGAAGAGTAGCCGGGAATATTTTGCATGTGACATTAGACCTCGCCACAAGATAGCAACGCACCTAAATACATCAAAAATTTTATCTTTTAGATCGCTCTGTCTGCTACGTAAGGTATTTGACGTAAATATGTATGTGTATAATATTAATTTCAGCACAATAAATAGTATTTATTAAATGAATCGCTTCTGTGGTCCAGTGGCCCGGTGTGTGGGTCGGAAATATATACAAATATAATTAATTATTAAAATACTAGCTGACCCGGCAAACGTTGTTCTGCCTTTTTAACTACTCTTATTTTTTATCACTTTTTAAACCTTCCTTGCCCCCTAATTCACGTAATTGAGTCAGAGCGCTTAGGGCTTTCCCACACGTAAACACGATAGAACGTCGAGACGTACTGCGACGCGGCATAATATAAAAGAATGTGGCAAAAAGAATGTGGCGGCATAATCTAAGAAAATGTGTAAGTGTCTTAAATGCTTCAACTCGCTTGCCGCTTGATTACGTGAATTAGGCGCCAGGCGCCTAATTCACGTAATCACTCACTTCAACAATTAATACAATCAATCACTTCAACAATTAATTCAAAATCAAAATTAGCCAAATTGGTTCTGGCGTTCTCGAGTTTTAGCGAGACTAACGAACAGCAATTGACTTTTATATATATAGATATTATAACTATTGATATTTCAAAATTGTATCAATAATTGTTAGTACAATACAGAATCAATTTGTTTACGGACACATTCAGCTTTGTTGTCTCTCGCTGGAGACAGATCATTATTTTCAGCCTTTCAGCCTTATGGCCTTTTGTCCGAAGTGATTTCAATGAAAAATCCACACAAAAGAATATATTTCGATATAACGCTTTTTGTATTCACCTGCACCTACTTATTATTTTCACTGTAAAGTTTGTATTTTTGTTTATTGAAACAGTGAAATGATTTTTTTCTGTTTTTTTTTCTGTTTAAAACATGAAGACAGCCTTGTTACCCTAATGGCTCATGTGGACATATAATGTGTGGAAATAATGAGTTTTCCTAAAATTTGTCCTAAAATCAAAAGCACAAAAAGAGCTAAAGGCTTAAGTTTTTTAGGAATATGACTGGGTTAAAAATCACAGTCATGACCGTATTTTTATAAATTAGCAAGTAGACTTAGTTTAGTAATATACTGCATATGCAGTTGACAAGTAATATTAATGATTATAAATTAACTAGCGACCTGCCCATGGTTTCACCCGCATCGCTTTTGCACCCGCGAGAATATCGGAAAGGTTTATATATTAAAACCTTCCTCAAGATTTAATCTATCTACAAAAAAACCGCATCAAAATCCGTTGCGTAGTTTTAAAGATTTAAGCATACATAACGACATAGGGACAGACAGGGAAAGCGATTTTGTTTTATACTATGTAGTGATTATATTAAAAACCAAAATCCCGACTGCGACTCATCTTGAAAAATACGTAACTCTACTGCATCAAATTTTTGTCGATGTAACGATATGACTTCTGCATTTATTGTACGAGATAAACTGTTAGAAGCTCTCCGAACACAACTAAAACTATTTTTTTTTTCCAAAAGCAACATTTAAAAAGATCATTCGTCACCGTCACTATAACTGGCTTCAAGAGCGTTCAGTACGAGACTCCGTTCTCAACAGAATTGAATTACCGACAATTTTTACTGTTATTCTGAAGTGTCGAAAGTTAAGCTTCACATATCACGTAGCATATGAATTTAGCTGAGTTACCGATTTTTATTACATACGCATTCTTTTAGCCTATTTTCCTATGTCCACGTATTTGTCTGGGTAAAAATATATGGGTAGTTATAAGATAGCAAACAAGCAGATGGCTCTAATGATGGAAAGAGATAATTATCGTCGATGGACATCAGAGATGTTAATAGTGCGCTACCATTCTTTTGATGATGTCTTAATGCCACAAGCATAAGTTTGCCGGCCATTTTATCGTATTTCTAAACCGAAAGTCGACAGTGACAAATAGCAGAAATAGATAAGGCGATCATGGGCGTACCCAGGGGGGGAGGGGCATCTACCACTGGAATAGTCTTAAAATATTACGTTTGCCCCTCCCCTGGCCCAGAACCTGGGTACGCCCATGAAGGCGATGATACCAGACCCAGGCGAGACAATACAGAACTCTACCACCTAGTAGCCACGATTGTAGTGACTTGTATAGCCAATCCGTTTTCCCAACGACTTGTCCGGGTATTTGGTACCACCATCTTAGCTGTTCCTACCGCAATAGCGTCAGAGCTTGTAATTGTCATGTTCCGGTTTGAAGAGTAGCCGGGAATATTTTGCATGTGACATTAGACCTCGCCACAAGATAGCAACGCACCTAAATACATCAAAAATTTTATCTTTTAGATCGCTCTGTCTGCTACGTAAGGTATTTGACGTAAATATGTATGTGTATAATATTAATTTCAGCACAATAAATAGTATTTATTAAATGAATCGCTTCTGTGGTCCAGTGGCCCGGTGTGTGGGTCGGAAATATATACAAATATAATTAATTATTAAAATACTAGCTGACCCGGCAAACGTTGTTCTGCCTTTTTAACTACTCTTATTTTTTATCACTTTTTAAACCTTCCTTGCCCCCTAATTCACGTAATTGAGTCAGAGCGCTTAGGGCTTTCCCACACGTAAACACGATAGAACGTCGAGACGTACTGCGACGCGGCATAATATAAAAGAATGTGGCAAAAAGAATGTGGCGGCATAATCTAAGAAAATGTGTAAGTGTCTTAAATGCTTCAACTCGCTTGCCGCTTGATTACGTGAATTAGGCGCCAGGCGCCTAATTCACGTAATCACTCACTTCAACAATTAATTCAATCAATCACTTCAACAATTAATTCAAAATCAAAATTAGCCAAATTGGTTCTGGCGTTCTCGAGTTTTAGCGAGACTAACGAACAGCAATTGACTTTTATATATATAGATATTATAACTATTGATATTTCAAAATTGTATCAATAATTGTTAGTACAATACAGAATCAATTTGTTTACGGACACATTCAGCTTTGTTGTCTCTCGCTGGAGACAGATCATTATTTTCAGCCTTTCAGCCTTATGGCCTTTTGTCCGAAGTGATTTCAATGAAAAATCCACACAAAAGAATATATTTCGATATAACGCTTTTTGTATTCACCTGCACCTACTTATTATTTTCACTGTAAAGTTTGTATTTTTGTTTATTGAAACAGTGAAATGATTTTTTTCTGTTTTTTTTTTCTGTTTAAAACATGAAGACAGCCTTGTTACCCTAATGGCTCATGTGGACATATAATGTGTGGAAATAATGAGTTTTCCTAAAATTTGTCCTAAAATCAAAAGCACAAAAAGAGCTAAAGGCTTAAGTTTTTTAGGAATATGACTGGGTTAAAAATCACAGTCATGACCGTATTTTTATAAATTAGCAAGTAGACTTAGTTTAGTAATATACTGCATATGCAGTTGACAAGTAATATTAATGATTATAAATTAACTAGCGACCTGCCCATGGTTTCACCCGCATCGCTTTTGCACCCGCGAGAATATCGGAAAGGTTTATATATTAAAACCTTCCTCAAGATTTAATCTATCTACAAAAAAACCGCATCAAAATCCGTTGCGTAGTTTTAAAGATTTAAGCATACATAACGACATAGGGACAGACAGGGAAAGCGATTTTGTTTTATACTATGTAGTGATTATATTAAAAACCAAAATCCCGACTGCGACTCATCTTGAAAAATACGTAACTCTACTGCATCAAATTTTTGTCGATGTAACGATATGACTTCTGCATTTATTGTACGAGATAAACTGTTAGAAGCTCTCCGAACACAACTAAAACTATTTTTTTTTCCAAAAGCAACATTTAAAAAGATCATTCGTCACCGTCACTATAACTGGCTTCAAGAGCGTTCAGTACGAGACTCCGTTCTCAACAGAATTGAATTACCGACAATTTTTACTGTTATTCTGAAGTGTCGAAAGTTAAGCTTCACATATCACGTAGCATATGAATTTAGCTGAGTTACCGATTTTTATTACATACGCATTCTTTTAGCCTATTTTCCTATGTCCACGTATTTGTCTGGGTAAAAATATATGGGTAGTTATAAGATAGCAAACAAGCAGATGGCTCTAATGATGGAAAGAGATAATTATCGTCGATGGACATCAGAGATGTTAATAGTGCGCTACCATTCTTTTGATGATGTCTTAATGCCACAAGCATAAGTTTGCCGGCCATTTTATCGTATTTCTAAACCGAAAGTCGACAGTGACAAATAGCAGAAATAGATAAGGCGATCATGGGCGTACCCAGGGGGGGAGGGGCATCTACCACTGGAATAGTCTTAAAATATTACGTTTGCCCCTCCCCTGGCCCAGAACCTGGGTACGCCCATGAAGGCGATGATACCAGACCCAGGCGAGACAATACAGAACTCTACCACCTAGTAGCCACGATTGTAGTGACTTGTATAGCCAATCCGTTTTCCCAACGACTTGTCCGGGTATTTGGTACCACCATCTTAGCTGTTCCTACCGCAATAGCGTCAGAGCTTGTAATTGTCATGTTTCGGTTTGAAGAGTAGCCGGGAATATTTTGCATGTGACATTAGACCTCGCCACAAGATAGCAACGCACCTAAATACATCAAAAATTTTATCTTTTAGATCGCTCTGTCTGCTACGTAAGGTATTTGACGTAAATATGTATGTGTATAATATTAATTTCAGCACAATAAATAGTATTTATTAAATGAATCGCTTCTGTGGTCCAGTGGCCCGGTGTGTGGGTCGGAAATATATACAAATATAATTAATTATTAAAATACTAGCTGACCCGGCAAACGTTGTTCTGCCTTTTTAACTACTCTTATTTTTTATCACTTTTTAAACCTTCCTTGCCCCCTAATTCACGTAATTGAGTCAGAGCGCTTAGGGCTTTCCCACACGTAAACACGATAGAACGTCGAGACGTACTGCGACGCGGCATAATATAAAAGAATGTGGCAAAAAGAATGTGGCGGCATAATCTAAGAAAATGTGTAAGTGTCTTAAATGCTTCAACTCGCTTGCCGCTTGATTACGTGAATTAGGCGCCAGGCGCCTAATTCACGTAATCACTCACTTCAACAATTAATTCAATCAATCACTTCAACAATTAATTCAAAATCAAAATTAGCCAAATTGGTTCTGGCGTTCTCGAGTTTTAGCGAGACTAACGAACAGCAATTGACTTTTATATATATAGATATTATAACTATTGATATTTCAAAATTGTATCAATAATTGTTAGTACAATACAGAATCAATTTGTTTACGGACACATTCAGCTTTGTTGTCTCTCGCTGGAGACAGATCATTATTTTCAGCCTTTCAGCCTTATGGCCTTTTGTCCGAAGTGATTTCAATGAAAAATCCACACAAAAGAATATATTTCGATATAACGCTTTTTGTATTCACCTGCACCTACTTATTATTTTCACTGTAAAGTTTGTATTTTTGTTTATTGAAACAGTGAAATGATTTTTTTCTGTTTTTTTTTTCTGTTTAAAACATGAAGACAGCCTTGTTACCCTAATGGCTCATGTGGACATATAATGTGTGGAAATAATGAGTTTTCCTAAAATTTGTCCTAAAATCAAAAGCACAAAAAGAGCTAAAGGCTTAAGTTTTTTAGGAATATGACTGGGTTAAAAATCACAGTCATGACCGTATTTTTATAAATTAGCAAGTAGACTTAGTTTAGTAATATACTGCATATGCAGTTGACAAGTAATATTAATGATTATAAATTAACTAGCGACCTGCCCATGGTTTCACCCGCATCGCTTTTGCACCCGCGAGAATATCGGAAAGGTTTATATATTAAAACCTTCCTCAAGATTTAATCTATCTACAAAAAAACCGCATCAAAATCCGTTGCGTAGTTTTAAAGATTTAAGCATACATAACGACATAGGGACAGACAGGGAAAGCGATTTTGTTTTATACTATGTAGTGATTATATTAAAAACCAAAATCCCGACTGCGACTCATCTTGAAAAATACGTAACTCTACTGCATCAAATTTTTGTCGATGTAACGATATGACTTCTGCATTTATTGTACGAGATAAACTGTTAGAAGCTCTCCGAACACAACTAAAACTATTTTTTTTTCCAAAAGCAACATTTAAAAAGATCATTCGTCACCGTCACTATAACTGGCTTCAAGAGCGTTCAGTACGAGACTCCGTTCTCAACAGAATTGAATTACCGACAATTTTTACTGTTATTCTGAAGTGTCGAAAGTTAAGCTTCACATATCACGTAGCATATGAATTTAGCTGAGTTACCGATTTTTATTACATACGCATTCTTTTAGCCTATTTTCCTATGTCCACGTATTTGTCTGGGTAAAAATATATGGGTAGTTATAAGATAGCAAACAAGCAGATGGCTCTAATGATGGAAAGAGATAATTATCGTCGATGGACATCAGAGATGTTAATAGTGCGCTACCATTCTTTTGATGATGTCTTAATGCCACAAGCATAAGTTTGCCGGCCATTTTATCGTATTTCTAAACCGAAAGTCGACAGTGACAAATAGCAGAAATAGATAAGGCGATCATGGGCGTACCCAGGGGGGGAGGGGCATCTACCACTGGAATAGTCTTAAAATATTACGTTTGCCCCTCCCCTGGCCCAGAACCTGGGTACGCCCATGAAGGCGATGATACCAGACCCAGGCGAGACAATACAGAACTCTACCACCTAGTAGCCACGATTGTAGTGACTTGTATAGCCAATCCGTTTTCCCAACGACTTGTCCGGGTATTTGGTACCACCATCTTAGCTGTTCCTACCGCAATAGCGTCAGAGCTTGTAATTGTCATGTTCCGGTTTGAAGAGTAGCCGGGAATATTTTGCATGTGACATTAGACCTCGCCACAAGATAGCAACGCACCTAAATACATCAAAAATTTTATCTTTTAGATCGCTCTGTCTGCTACGTAAGGTATTTGACGTAAATATGTATGTGTATAATATTAATTTCAGCACAATAAATAGTATTTATTAAATGAATCGCTTCTGTGGTCCAGTGGCCCGGTGTGTGGGTCGGAAATATATACAAATATAATTAATTATTAAAATACTAGCTGACCCGGCAAACGTTGTTCTGCCTTTTTAACTACTCTTATTTTTTATCACTTTTTAAACCTTCCTTGCCCCCTAATTCACGTAATTGAGTCAGAGCGCTTAGGGCTTTCCCACACGTAAACACGATAGAACGTCGAGACGTACTGCGACGCGGCATAATATAAAAGAATGTGGCAAAAAGAATGTGGCGGCATAATCTAAGAAAATGTGTAAGTGTCTTAAATGCTTCAACTCGCTTGCCGCTTGATTACGTGAATTAGGCGCCAGGCGCCTAATTCACGTAATCACTCACTTCAACAATTAATTCAATCAATCACTTCAACAATTAATTCAAAATCAAAATTAGCCAAATTGGTTCTGGCGTTCTCGAGTTTTAGCGAGACTAACGAACAGCAATTGACTTTTATATATATAGATATTATAACTATTGATATTTCAAAATTGTATCAATAATTGTTAGTACAATACAGAATCAATTTGTTTACGGACACATTCAGCTTTGTTGTCTCTCGCTGGAGACAGATCATTATTTTCAGCCTTTCAGCCTTATGGCCTTTTGTCCGAAGTGATTTCAATGAAAAATCCACACAAAAGAATATATTTCGATATAACGCTTTTTGTATTCACCTGCACCTACTTATTATTTTCACTGTAAAGTTTGTATTTTTGTTTATTGAAACAGTGAAATGATTTTTTTCTGTTTTTTTTTCTGTTTAAAACATGAAGACAGCCTTGTTACCCTAATGGCTCATGTGGACATATAATGTGTGGAAATAATGAGTTTTCCTAAAATTTGTCCTAAAATCAAAAGCACAAAAAGAGCTAAAGGCTTAAGTTTTTTAGGAATATGACTGGGTTAAAAATCACAGTCATGACCGTATTTTTATAAATTAGCAAGTAGACTTAGTTTAGTAATATACTGCATATGCAGTTGACAAGTAATATTAATGATTATAAATTAACTAGCGACCTGCCCATGGTTTCACCCGCATCGCTTTTGCACCCGCGAGAATATCGGAAAGGTTTATATATTAAAACCTTCCTCAAGATTTAATCTATCTACAAAAAAACCGCATCAAAATCCGTTGCGTAGTTTTAAAGATTTAAGCATACATAACGACATAGGGACAGACAGGGAAAGCGATTTTGTTTTATACTATGTAGTGATTATATTAAAAACCAAAATCCCGACTGCGACTCATCTTGAAAAATACGTAACTCTACTGCATTCAGGTACAAATTTTATAATCATATCACTCTTACACTTACAGTTACGAAATTAATATTATCTGTTAAATTTCCTCTATCCATTTAATCCACGCGATCATCTAGTCGTCGAGCGGGCGAGTCAAAAGACATTTTTTTAACTTCCCGCTACGTATATGTATATATAGGGAAGTTACTGATTTTGCCCCGACTTTCGAAAATCAATTTTTAACCAGATCTCCACGTTTTGAGATCCTAGGAATATTCGCGATGACGTCAGTATATCCATCTGTAGGTATGTGTATATAAAAATCTCATAACTTTTGAACGGCTTAACCGATGGAAACGCGGTTGATGGCATTGGATTGGATTTCACTTAACTTAGGCCTCTTGAAAATTTGAACTCATTCGGTGTAAGAGTTTTGAGACATTTTGAAACAACCTCAAAAAATATTCTACTCATTGTCGTCGGCACTTGCTGAAACTCCAGTTATATTCAATACTTTATATAAAAACGCTTGTACTGTTTCACAATAAATTTTTACATATATTATCCAACCAATTTCCCTTATAGATAAAATATCGGGGCAAATACAATTTACAACTAAAAACAAAACAAAATGCAACCGTCATAATTTAACATTTTATAGTTTTCCCGTTACAAATATAAAGTATCATTCCAACTCCGTCACCTGGATAGCATCACCACTAATATCTCAGGCGTTTATACGTATTTGTTATCTGTAGCTGTAAAAATTGTAATCACAATTCATTACAAATAAAAAAAGCTTTAAGTTTGTTTCTAAATCACAATAAAGCGACTAAACTATGGAAAAATCGATAATTCTAAATTGTTTGTATCAATAATTGTTTGTACAATTCAACGGAATCAATTTGTTTACGGGCACATTCAGCTTTGTTGTTTCTCGCTGAAGACAACCTATTATTTTCAGCGTTTCGGCCTTTTGTCCGAAGTGATTTCAATGAAAAATCCACACAAAAGAATATATTCCGATATAACGCTTTTCGTATTCACCTGTACTTATTATTTTTCCTGAAAAGTTATTCTTTTTGTTTATTGAAACAGTGTTTTTTTCTATTGATAGATACTATACAAAGATTGGCTTATTAGCCTAATAGATTTTTTATTTTTTTGAATGTAGAACGTATTTTTTATCTGATTTAAAACAAATTATGATAACAACTTTTACAGCCACAGATAACCATCACCTGTAAGCATCAAAGATGTTAATGGTGATGTTTTCCATGTGGCGAGTTTTGAAAACCACAAGCATAAGTTTACCGGCTACCTTACCTTTCAAATAAAAACACAAAAGTAACAAGAACTAACGTTATTAAAGCAGAAATAGGTAAGTCATTGGTACCAAACCCCGTAAAGATTTTGCAGAACTCTACCACCAAGGTAATAGACACGATGCTAGTGACATTAGCCTTCCCTCGCCTCTTACGACATGCCTGGTAGTAAAGCATTGATATTTTCTCTATAAAAGAGCCCGGATAAACACAAAAATTCAATGTAGTACAACGTGTGTTTGAGCCTCCAATATGATTTTGGTGATCATATGAGGTAAAACATCATGAGGTCGCATGATTTGATGATGAATGATTTGATTGATTGAGCATGTGGACTTAATTGGTCCACATTTTCAATCAGTATGCGACCGCCCCGCTGGCCGAGTGGTTAGCAACCCTGACTACGCAATCGATAGGGCTTGGGTTCGATCCCCGACGGGGACAACCATTTATGTGAAGAGCAAAAATATTTGTATTTCCGGGTTTGGGTGATATTAAATATATTCCAGTATTAATATATATATTTCTATGTATTAGTCATTGGCTAACACTCATAAACCCAAGTAAATAATTTGCTTAGTTTGGGGTTAGATCAATAAGTGTAATTTGTCCCGTGAATTTATTAATTGATAATATTATTAATCCAACGGTTTAAGTAGTCAAAAAAGTAATAATATACTTACAATCTATCTACATATATACTAATAAATATATAATATTAACCCCGTGTGGGTAAAAGGCGACCGATTGGCTACGCGAGTCACTACCATCGTGGCTACTAGGCGGTAGAGTTCTGCATTGTCTCGCCCGGGTCTGATACCACCGCCTTGCCTATTCCTGCCGCAATAGCGTCAATGCTTGTCGCTGTCGTGTTCCGGTTTGAAGGGTAAGGTAGCCGGTTAACTCACGCATGTGGCATTGCACCTCGCCACAAGATAGCAACGCACCATTAACACCTTTGGTGTCTATGTTTGCTATCTTATAACATAAAAAAAAACACTATATGTCTACATGAGCTATTAGGCTAACAAGGCTGTCTTAATGTTTTAAACAGAAAAAAAACAGAAAAAAATCATTTCACTATTTCAATAAACAAAAATACAAACTTTACAGTGAAAATAATAAGTAGGTGCAGGTGAATACAAAAAGCGATATATCGAAATATATTCTTTTGTGTGGATTTTTCATTGAAATCACTTCGGACAAAAGGCCATAAGGCTGAAAGGCTGAAAATAATGATCTGTCTCCAGCGAGAGACAACAAAGCTGAATGTGTCCGTAAACAAATTGATTCTTTATTGTACTAACAATTATTGATACAATTTGGAATATCAATAGTTATAATATCTATATATATAAAAGTCAATTGCTGTTCGTTAGTCTCGCTAAAACTCGAGAACGCCAGAACCAATTTGGCTAATTTTGATTTTGAATTAATTGTTGAAGTGATTGATTGAATTAATTGTTCAAGTGAGTGATTACGTGAATTAGGCGCCTGGCGCCTAATTCACATAATCAAGCGGCAAGCGAGTTGAAGCATTTAAGACATTTTATAGTATCACAAGTTTGACAATAATTAAAAGTAGGGTAGATTGAAAAATGTAAACTTCAAACAGATCAGTTCAGATGGCACCACTTCCAATTTTATAATTTGATAGAAACGATTCCACGATGTTACGGATGGCGCCACTGTAGCGCAGCATTTTGATAACAACAAATTCTAATATCTATTATGCGAGATAACCGAATATTAATATTACATTCAAACATTATTTACAATATTATTCATATTACAAATAAATATACCCAACAGTACTTATATTACATCCTGAAGATGATTTAAAAAGTGAGATCAGCTGAATGCTATATTAAAAATATATGTTTCGAAGTGAAATTAAAAAAACAACTGTAATAATGACATTATGTCTAGTAAAAAAAGATAGGTAGCCCCACGGAGGCAGTCAAATAACTTACACAACTTAAACAAATATCTCGTCTAAGTAAACCAGGCATACACTGCGAAAGTTTAAAGTGGTTGGAATGAAGTAAATAGGAGACTTCCCGGAGATCGTATTAAGTAGTCACTTCAAGTTTCGCTTGTATCAAACAAATATGAAGTTTTATAATTATAAAAGTTTGTACACATTAGAGTTTATAATATAATATCTTATATATTCTCATGGTATCTTGATGAGGAACTTCTTTATTGTTATGCATCTGATATATTTTTGGTTTACGAAAATTTGACCATATTTCCAGCTTAGGAGCCAACTTGGTTGGCTTCCTATCATCCTTCGTAGGAATTTACGGTTATTTAACTTCTTACTTACCTTCTTTTCCTTCTTATTTACGCGAAAAATTCGAATTTCTTGCAACAGACCTTTCTTGTCGTTCTTGTGTAAGAGCTCTCTTTCGAGTTCAGGTACATAAAACGACCTATTTCTCCTCTTCTTTTACTATTCGTGCCGTTAGGCTCTGGAATTTTTTGCCTCGTGACATCAGAATAAGTGAATCTCTAAATACCTTTAAAAGACGCCTGAAACAGCACTACTTGTCCATTGCATAATTTGTTTTGTTTGCAGATTAGTAAGTAGTTATAATAAGTTGTATTAATTGAGTAGTTAAGTTTCTTTGGTTTTTTGTTGTATTAATTTAGTAGTTAAGTTTCTTTGGTTTTTTTGTTATATTAATTTAGTAGTTAAGTTTCTTTTGTATTTTTCAAATTCGACACAATCCTAATTCTGATTTGTAAACTCGCCACACTGTTTTTTCAGTACAGATCGCAAAAAAATCAATTAACAAATCCATACTAATATTATAAATGCGAAAGTAACTCTGTCTGTCTGTCTGTCTGTCTGTCTGTTACGCTTTCACGGCCAAACCACTGAACCGATTTGGATAAAATTTGGTACAAATATAGTTTGAGACCCAAGAAAGGACATAGGATAGTTCTTATCCCGGAAATCCCACGGGAACGAGAACTATGCGGGTTTTTATTTTAGAATTTTTTCCACGCGAACGAAGTCGCGGGCACAGCTAGTAGAATAATATATTGATTTATTATTGTAAAAATCACAGCAAGTATTCAAAATTTAACTTTTCATCTACGTTAAAATCACAGTTTTAATATTGTAGAAGCGACTTTTTTAACTTCCCACTACGTGTGTAGATAAGGAAGTTACTGATTTTACCCCGATTTTCGAAAATCAAGTTTTAACAAGATCTCCACGTTTTGAGATCCTAGGAATCTTCACGATGACGCCAGTATGTCTGTATGTATGTATGTGTGTATGTATGTGTATATAAACATCTCATAAATTTTGAACGGCTCAACCGATGGAATCGCGGTTGATGGCATTCGATTGGATTCCGCTCAACTTGGACTTCCTGAAAATTTGAACCGATTTGGTCCAGGAGATTTTAAGAAATTTTGTATAAACACCAAAAAATGTTGACGAAACAGTATTTTTTTAATAAAAAATTCCAGACTTATGTACCGATTGAGTACAAAAACTAATCAGCTCTATTCCTCAAAAAGAAGCCGAAGCCGAATAGCCGAAGATACCTACTTGGTCCCACTAATGTGATAAGGTGGCAAGCCTATCGCCAACCGGGCACTTTCCAATCCCAGGTAACTTTGTGTTCCTCAGAAAACTGAAAAAAAACAACACTTTTTTAATATGCCCGACCCGGGAATCGAACCCGGGACCTCATGTGGTCAATGCCAACGTTGGACCACTAGACCACAGAGGCGAGTACTGAAAAAACTACGCCAAATGCCGTTTAAAAATCAAAATCGAATCTAATTCTCAAACTTTATAGCTTTTCAAATATTAAAATTACGTTGTTTTTAGCAAACGTACTTAATTTTTTTAAATAACTTTCAAGTTAAATCACCGACTGTCTTAAAAATCTTATCAGCTTTTCTCCTTTAAAAACTGCGTCAAATACCGTTAATTTAATTATAATCTGTTTATTTGTTTGGGATTTATCAATGAAGAAAATTAAAAATAAATTGTTTTTTGACATAGCATCGAAATTTTTCAACCTATCGATTATTTAGCTAAAGCAATATTTTAGATTTAAAAAATTGAGTTGAATGCCATCATCGTTTTCAAATATACAGCTTTTCAAAAATGAATATACAGCTTTTCAAAAATGAATATACTGCCATTTTTACCAAAATAGATGTTTGAACTGAAAAATCTATGCTTTTATTTTTTACTCTTTTGAGCTTAAAGTACCTTAATTTAGTGGAAAGTTTCAGGGATGGCCCGTAGGGTCAACCGTTTACACATTTTTTTAATTTGACTTTATGTACTTTACGATTCCCTGAAATAGCTTTAATCAAGGCAAATATATGGTAAATTTAATAGTAGTCGTATAACTATTTAAGTATATATAAAATTAAATGAAGTTTACTAAACGAACTTTCTAATAATTCTATGAATGTAAGGTCGGTCAGTGGATTTGATATTTGAAATCACTATTTTACAGTTTTCTACAGTTTTGTTAAGTTTTATTTGCCGCTTTTTACTTTCTTCGGTTTGGCAATTACCATGGACAAATTAGCCCTATTTTTAACAAGCGGACACACGTGTTCAGAAGCCTAGGTTAGTGAAATATGATAGAAAAGTGAGGTGCTAAAACTTAGAATTTTGATAGAATTTACACAAAGAATTTACACATACTTTTATCATTTATTAATATCTGTGGCGAGTTTACTTTGAATGTATGGAATATCTAAAACGGTGGCGAATTTATAACTGTGGCTAGTACAACAACCCCATCTCTGGGGGAATTCTGTTGAAATAAATACAATGTGTGTAATTCTGTGTAAAAATATATGTTCACATTTTTGGTAAATTTGGCTAAAAATACTTATTTGCTTATATTTTAAAAAAATGCTGATATTCATTTATCGCCGAATGTGAAAAGTTTGAAAACAGTATAAAAAAATTGTTAGTGGTCTCCAATTTTTGACCGGCAGCCTATTTCGTTTTCACAGAATAAGTGACTTACTTATGGGCAGTGTATAACCTTTTACAATGAGCTTTCCGAAGATATAGGATATTTACCAAAAATTAAATTAAAAAAATGTGTTGAAACAAAAATTATTAATTATAAAATTTCTGATTATTTGCCTCCCTCGTGGTCTAGGGGTAGCCTATTACGCTCAAAACATGAGGTCCTGGGTTTGATTCCCGAGTCGGAAAAAGGTGTTCAATATATTTTCCCCGTGTTGGTCCCGGGCTCCTTTGAAGAATAGGCCAACCGCCGTTCTGCCAGGCAGGTCGTAAAAGGCGACCGAGTGGCTATGTGCGTCACTACCATCGTGACTACTAGGTGATATTCTGCATCGGCTCGACCAGGTCTGGTACCACCGCCTTACCTATTCCTGCCGCAATAGCGTCAGTGCTAGTCACTGTCATGTTCCGGTTTGGAGGGTAAGGTAGCCGGTAAACTTATGCATGTGGCATTAGACCTCGCCACAAGATAGCAACGCACCATTAACATCTTTGGTGTCTATAGGCGATGGTTAATTTTTCCATCAGGAGACCCTTAGATCATATTTGATCTAAGGTTCAAACATAGGCTACTAGTTATATTGTATTAATAATCTATACATATAATAAAATCGTAGGAAAGTCAAAACTGTACATTAAATATTTTTTTAAAAGAATACTTGGGGCGTGATCTACAATCGATATCGAAGCCAAAAATATAGTTTTTAGAATTTTTTTCTGTTTGTCTGTTTGTCTGTATGTATGTCCGGGGTAAACTCAAAAAGTACTGCATGGATTGACTTCAAATTTTGCATGAATATTACTAATAGGTCGGGTCAACATATAGGCTACATATTATGACGCTAGCACCTACGAGGGAGGTGCTGTGCGGAGTAAACGAAATCCGCGCAGACGAAGTCGCTGGCAACAGCTAGTATGTTATAAACACTTGTACTGTTTTACTTAGATTTTATTAATAAACCGGTTTGGCGTTTTAACAGTCGATACTGTATCAACTTTTTGCCCTGATGATGCGTTAAAACGCGAAACCGGTTGGTATTAATTAATAAAACTTAAGTAAAACAGTACAAGTGTTAGTAACATACTATTAACACAAATTAACATGGAGTTTTACCAAGTGTCGACGATATTTAGTGCTCAAACTACTAGTTACTAGCATTTTTTTCAAAAACCAACCCCTGAGGGGTTGAAATAGGGGATGAGTTTGTATGAAAAATTATATCGATGACATGCTAATCTACTCTGAAGCTGCGTGGGTCAGCTAGTTATTAACAGTTATAAATATAATACAAATAAAAAAATGTCTTTAATAATACTAGGTAAATGTTTCAGAGCCATGAAGAAAGTAAAACGAAGATTTCTTAGCTTAATCTAGAGATAAGCCTCAAAGTATTTCAGGTATTGTAGAACAGTACGGAAAAGGTTTTATTAGCTCAGGAAACTAGGCGGTACATCAGTAATTTTATACAATTAGTATCAAACGACTACAAAACGGATCTTAGGACTTAACATAGTCTTATAGGTTCTATCGCAAAACGTGAATATAAGCCGATAACGATAATCAATAGTTTGCTTACTTCTCCAAAATTCATTCTCCATAAGGCATCTCGAATTGACAAATTGCACAGAACGCTTTCACAACATAAACTCACTAAACGAGAAATAAAAGAACAAATTAAAAAAGATAAAATCTTTTTTTATCTGTTCTCTTTAAATTAACGGAAAATTAATGATTTGAAACCTTTTTTTATAAAAACTGAAATGGCGATATTCCGCGTCTATTCAGCGGCGATACGCCGCGGCGACTGGCTTAAAATCACCCCACAGGGGGTGGGTTCTATACTTATGTGTTTACATCTTAAATGGGGTGGATATAGAGCAAGCCCGGGACAGAGAGATCACTGCATTGTGAAATGCAGCAGTTTTTATTAGTAAAACTCGTATGCAAAACTTATTTAATTCCACAACTTCGCTTTAAATTATACTTAAATTTTAGAACATAAGATCGACATATAGAACGATCGCAAATATCCTCATAGATTTACACTAACCCCTTCCCCCGTGTTGGTCCCGGGCTCCTTTGAACAATAGGCCAACTGCCGTTCAGACAGGAATTTGGCAGGCAGGCAGGCGATTGGCTATACGAGTCACTGCCAACGTAGCTACTAGGCGGTAGAGTTCTGCATTGTTTCACCCGGGTCTGGTATCACCGCCTTACCTATTCCTGCCGCAATAGCGTCAGTGCTTGTCACTGTCGTGTTCCGATTTGGAGGGTGAGGTAACCGGTAAACTTATGCATGTGGTATTAGACCTTGCCACAAGATAGTAACGCACTATTAACACCTTTGGTGTTTATAGGTGATGGTTGACTTTCAAAGATAGCAACATATCTTCACATAATCTTTATAAAATATACTAAAATTTCAGATACATTCATCTCTAGAAAAACTTGTCACACTTTACACAACCGAACGGTATCGAAAGCTTGTCGGAAATCAACAAAATGTACGTAAAGAGGAATATTGAATTCTCGAGCTCTATAGACATTCTGTCTCATAATTATTTGTCCCCTTATTATTTTACCTTTGACAAAGCTTGCTTGTTCTGGTCCAATTTTTGATGACAAAAATGATTGAACCTTGATGTTGAGAATGCGTAAGAATAAATTAAGTAAAAGAACAAAGAATTTTGCTCACGTAGACATAAACGCCATCAGCCTGTAATTTTTGCATTTTTTCGTAGCAGATCTACGGGCCTTGTCGCCTTTCAAGACAACTTCTTAGTTTGGCAGCATAGCTTGCAATTACATATAGAAATACAGAGTTATACTACTTACCAATGAAATAAAATAATTTCAAGGGTAATTTTTAACCTTGTCATCCCGTTCGGTACGATAAAACAATACAACATAATTTATTTATATTTTTTCACCATATAAATAACCTACAAATGTATGAAAATTTTGGTAGTAAAGTGAGCGTTTGCTCACATGTGCGGCGACACATTTACTTCCCAATGGCGTTTTATTAGTAATTATGTGGTCTGTGGGATATCCAAAGTAAAAAAAAAATAATATTGCCTAGAAAATGAGGAATGGGACCTAACCCTCTGGAAATAATTTCGGAAATGTTTTGTGATTGAAGATGCAATTTTTTTATGATGCAACCAATCACTCGGCCAGTTTCCCGTTTTCCATAGCCGGCAGCATTACTATTATACTATATCAACTCCATTTTTCCCTATGGCCTGAACGACCTCTAGGGATTTTACCTACTATTACTGCTTGACCCCTTTTTAGAAGTTTTATAACGGATCTTTTAGTAGGACTAGTTCACGTTCAAATAAGGCGTTGTTAAAGAGCTAATTTAGAAAGATGTCAGAGATGAGTAAATGCAAAATTCCATCCAAACTTATACAATATCATGCATAGGCATTAGCAACGCACCATTTACATCTTCGGTGTCTAAAGGTTATGATTGTTTCTTTGCATTAGGAGAGCCATTTGCTTGGTAGCTATATTATGAAAACAAAAAAAAACCATCACCGTTATAGTGTGCCACTAGCTTAAATTGTAATAATGTGTCTGTCTCGTCATTACTCTGTGTTGGGTACATTGTGTACATATACAATGTAGCTATACCAACTGTGGACCCGGCGGATGTTATTATTACCAAGAGTATGATTGTAACGACAAACTGCGGTCCCCAGTTGAGATCCTGAGCGAAACAAAATGTTGACAATACATTGTTAAAAGTTTTATAACCGATTACAATAAAATTTTGTACAACAAATAAAAATAGAAGAAAAATAGTCAAAATTAAACTCAAATAGTTTGTTAAAAATTAGTCAAATAAAATAAAATTCAAGGCAGTATGGTCGTCGTTCATAGCTTGTGCCATGGAGACATAATATTTTAATATTTCCATCGAAAAGTATTTATAAATATTGAACAACAAAGATACCGACAAAATATACATTTTTTATTTATTACGAGTATAATAATTAAACAAACCTGGATTACACAGCCATTTGAAATAGCAAACTGTGCACTGTAATTCTCAAGCTATTAAACAAAACAGGTGGTGTCGTGGGGCACCAGATAGAAATATAAGAACATAGGATAAAAATATTGAAATCACGTCGTCTATGCATTAAACACTGTATAGCCATTGTTTAATTAGTAATTAAATGATACTTGTGTTTGATACTTAGTAAATTTCCTTGCCACTATAAAGTTTACACAGCGTGGTCATACATAGATAGCGCAGTTCAGTTTTAACTCGCGGTATTATATAACGCTCATCATCACATAATACATAGATTATGCGCCATTACATTTACTGTTTAGTCGTTTAGTGATTTGGTCATTTAGTCATTTAGTCATTTAGTCATTTAGTCATTTAGTCATTTAGTCATTTAGTCATTTAGTCATTTAGTCATTTAGTCATTTAGTCATTTAGTCATTTAGTCATTTAGTCATTTAGTCATTTAGTCATTTAGTCATTTAGTCATTTAGTCATTTAGTCGTTTAGTCGTTTAGTCGTTTAGTCATTTAGTCATTTAGTCATTTAGTCATTTAGTCAATTAGTCATTTAGTCATTTAGTCATTTAGTCGTTTAGTCAAAACAATGCACTAAGCCGAGGACCGGTCTTGCAGGAGACAACCCTTACTAGTTAGCACTTAGCAGTTAGCACGGGTGTTGATTGCCCAAATTTAAAGCACTTGCTCGCCCCAGAAGTCCAGTGTCGCTGTTGCGGCCGTTCAACTGTTGTCATTTCCAAAAAAAAATATTACGGACTTTTTTTGAGGATACCCCTCCGCAACGCCCAATAAGGAAATTAGTTCTAAAAATCTATACATTATATTACTCCGATCTCGAATCACATTGAGGTGTGTAACCATATTCTATTTTAATAAACCCTTAAAGATACTTGCGGTGAGTCAGTATTTTTTTATAATTACTACCGAATCGGTACGTGGTACTTACGTGAACATAGGATATATAGATGACGTCAATATACGCAATTGGCTTGTTTGAGATTTAAAAAATACTTCATTTAAAACTGTTTGACGGAAAACAGTTTTACGAGAAGTTGAAAGTTAGCGCGCTCCGTTAATTATAGATAAAGGATGCAGATATCCCTTTTTTTTTATGTCATAAGATAGCAAACAAGCAGATGGGTCTCCTGATGGAAAGAGTCAACCATCGCCTATAGACACCAAAGATGTTAATGGTGCGTTGCTATCTTGTGGCGAGGTCTAATGCCACATGCATAAGTTTACCGGCTACCTTACCCTCCAAACCGGAACACGACAGCGACAAGCACTGACGCTATTGCGGCAGGAATAGGTAAGGCGGTGGTACCAGACCCGGGCGAAACAATGCAGAACTCTACCACCTAGTAGCCAAGATGGTAGTGACTCGATAGCCAATCGGTCGCCTTTTACGACCTGCCTGGCAGAACGGCAGTTGGCCTATTCTTCAAAGGAGGCCGGGACCAACACGGCTAATAATATATAATAACTTCATCACGTATAGACACCATATATGTTAATAGTGAGTTGCTATCTTTATGGCGGGGTCTTAATGCCACATGCATAAATTCATCAGCTTTACCCTCTACACCGGAAGACGACAGTAACAAACACTGACATATACAATGACCTTCTTTTGGGAGTTAGACATAGGTAGGTATATTTTATTATTTATATTTTTAACTTCCCGCTACGTATGTAGTTAAGGAAGTTACTGATTTTGCCCCGATTTTCGAAAATCGAGTTTTCACCAGATCTCCACGTTTTGAGGTCCTAGGAAACTTTTCCCACGATTTTCACGATGACATCATTATGTATGTATGTATGTATGTGTGTGTGTGTGTGTGTGTGTGTGTGTGTGTGTGTGTGTGTGTGTGTGTGTGTGTGTGTGTTTAAACATCTCATAACTTTTGAACAGCTGGACCGTTCGAAAGGCAGTTGATGGTTTTGCAATCGGATTCAATTCAAGCTTCCTGAAAATTTTAATTAAGTCGGCCAAGAAGATTTTGAGAAATTTTGAAAAAGCCCTAAAAAAATTTTTAGCAAACAAAAGGAAATAGTATTTATTATTTTAATATAACTTCCAGATTTATGTACTGATTGAGTATAAAAACTAATCAGCTCAATTCCTAAAAAAATAAGTTTAATGCGTAAATTGCATCAAAATCGATTTATCCATTTCAGAGTCATCGTAAACCAAAAACTTTGTAAAAAGTGTTTTTTCTACTATCATGTTTTAGTGTTCTACGATATTTCAGTACTAAAAAAACTACGTCGAATGCCATTCAAAAATCAAAACTGAATCTAATTTTCAAAAGTTACAGCTTTTCAAATATTAAAATTACGTTGTTTTTAGCAAACTTACTTAATATTTTTGAAATAACTTTCAGGTTAATTCACCGATTGTCTTAAAAACCTTATCGGCTTTTATCTTTTAAAAACTGCGTCAAATACTGCGTTAATTGGATCAAAATCGGCCAATTTGTTTGTGATTTATCAATGACGAAAATTTCTAAAAAAACATTGTTTTTGATATTGCTTTGAAATTTTTCAATCTATCGGTTATTAATGTAAATCAATATTTTAGATCTCACAAATTGAGTTGAATGCCATTCGAAAGATCAAAATCGATAATTGTTTCCAAAATATACAGCTTTTCAAAAGTGAAAAAATCTATGCTTATAGTTTGTACTCTGCTGAGCTTAAAATACCTTTATTTAGCGGGAAGTTATAGGGATGGACCGTAGGGTCAACCGTTTACAGAATTTTATGTTAGTTGGATAAGCAAACTGACAGACGTGCCACCTGATGGTAAGTGGTCGACGTCTCCAATGTCATTTTTGTCCAGTTTACCTGGAACTAGGGCGGGTAACTGATTTACGTTTTGTCTATCCTAAGACATGAGATGTTAATTACACCACCTGTCTTGAACTGCTCTCCAAAACACAGCAAAGCTGTTTCACGGGAAAAACAAGCAAGATGGTGGTACCCATGCAGCCCGGAGTACGACACAGCGCATCCCTCCCACCGGTAAAGTATTTTGTCTTATGCATAGAATAATAACGTTATTACTCTAAGGTCTTATGTGGTCCTAGCACAAATCTCGTGTGGTTTTAATCAATCATATACATTAGTATTAAAATTAGTTTTAAAAGTTTCTTTGTTCGAATGTTAGTCGACTCTTGATCGAGTGGTCAGCGAACCACGCATCGATGGGTTCGATTCCCGACAGGGATAAACATTTGTATGATGAGGATAGATGTTTGTATTTCTGGATTTCGGTGTTCAAAATGTATTTTACAGTATTTCTATGTATTAGTATCGTTCAATAACACCTATAACACAAGAAAATAATTAAGTTACTTTTGGGTTAGGTAAATTTGTGTAATTTGTCCAGCGATATTATTATTATTATTGTTTCGTCAACATTTAGTTGGAAATTGCGTGCGTAGTGCAATAATAACTGCAAGATAAGTAAAACTTGTGTTTAAATTAAAATACGTAATATATCACCAAAGATATTAATGGTGCGTTGCTATCTTGTGGTGAGGTTTAATGCCACATGCATAAGTTGACCAGCTACCTTACCCTCCAAATCCGAACACGAAAATGACTAACGCTAACGCTATTGTGGCAGGAATAGGTAAGGCGGTGATACCAGATCCGGGCGAGTCAATGCAGAACTCTACCACCTAGTAGCCACGATGGTAGTGACTCGCATAGCCAATCGGTGGCTTTTTACGACCTGCCTGGCAGGACAGTAGTTGGCCTATTCTTCAAAGAATCTCGGAAGCAACACGGGGAAATAGTCTCGGCCTTTACTCTTCGTTCCCGTGGGATTTCCGGGATAAATACTATCCTGTGTCCTTTTTCGGGTCTCAAACTATCCAAACTTCATCCAAACTACCAAATTTCATCCAAATCGGTTCTGTCATCGGTTCATCCAAAGTAGAGACTTAATTTCGATTTTATAATATATGTTTTGACTTAGCCATTTGATCAAACAGTAAATTCTGATAATTTAACTAAATAATTCATCTCGCATTTCGTGAGCGTTGGTGGTGTAATGGTCAGCATAGTTGCCTTCCAAGCAGTTGATCCGGGTTCGATTCCCGGCCAACGCACACTTTTTATTTCTTTTTCTTACTTTCTCGAGATTTCAGGCTTTTTTTAAAGATAGCAAACAAGTAGATATCCGGGCGAAACATTGCGTAACTCTACCACCCAGTAGTCACGATGGTAGTGACGCTTATAGTCAATCGTTAGCCTATTCGTGTTGGTCCCGGGCTACTTTGAAGAATAGGCCAACTGCCTTTCTGCCAGGCAGGTCGTAAAAGGCAACCGATTAGCTATGCGAGTCACTACCATCATGGCTACTAGGTGGTGGTGTTCTGCATTGACTCGCCCGGATCTGGTATCACCGCTTTACCTATTCCTGCCACAATAGTGTCAGCGCCAGTCACTGTCGTGTTAAAAAAAATATAATATTGTGTATGTTTCATTAAAACCCCGCCACACGGGTGGCAACGCACTAGGTAATTACTTAATGTTTTTAGGCGATTGTTATATCTAGCCATTGGGAGTTATTTGCTATCCTTTAATATATGTTAACGAAAATTGCTCTACTGCAGTCCGTGCGCCGTAGGATGGTGCGGGTGACAGTTTTTTTTTTTGAAAAAAGTGTTTTATTGACATTTATTCAAAATTTTTTAACCAATTTATTTTACAGCTAACAAACACACCATTTTAGAGCTCAAAAAATTGGTTGAATTCTATTAGTAAGATCAAATCAATCATCGTTTTCAAAATATACAGCTTTTCAAAAATTAAAATACTGTCATTTTTAACTAAATTTAGAATTTTGAACCCTGAAAAAATCTATGCTAATGTATAATGTTTGCATTTGAGGCTAAAATACCTCAATTTAGCGGGAAGTTGCAGGCCTACAGGGTCAACCGGTTTCGAAATTTTTTGATAAGAAATATCTTTCCTTACGTTTTCCCCCAATTTGTGGAAGTAATTTCGTGAAATGCAGCAAAAGTGTAGAACAGAATGCCTGGGAAGCACGTTATTCGAATTGACCAATATCTGTACATATAATAAAATCGTAGGAAAGTCAAAACTGTACATTGAATATTTTTTTAAAAGAATATTTGGGGCGTGATCTACAATCGATATCGAAGCCAAAAATATTGTTTTTAGAATTTTTGTCTATTTGTCTGTTTGTCTGTATGTATGTCCGGGGTAAACTCAAAAAGTACTGCATGGATTTACTTTAAATTTTACACGAATATTACTGATAGGTCGGGTCAACATATAGGCTACATATTATCACGCTATCACCTAGCGGGGAGGTGCTGTGCGGAGTAAACGAAGTCCGCGCGGACGAAGTCGCTGGCAAAGGCTAGTAATAATATAATACGCGGGTGACAGTTGCTTGTATGACGTTGTCATCTGTCAGTATAATATGACTAGGGATGTGACATTACGCAATTCCTTTTTATTAGTAATGATACTCGCAGTATAAATCTAGATCTCATTAATATTGTTATGAAAATTAGCTTAAAAAGAAAATTATTATTTAATTGGTATTTATGATATGGAATTAATAATAAATTATGTACATATTTGAGGAAGGCCAAAAATATAAGTGGTTGGAGCAAAGTTGTCTTTTTGGATGAAACGTGGCTAAACGTCAGCCATACGGTGGGTAAAAGTTGGACCGAAAACTGTTGCTTCATTTCTATAATTATGGACTTTTCAACAGTAAAAACTGAATTACGCACAATATACGTTTTTTGTTATTTTATTTTTAGTTTTTTTGCAACATCCCATCACTAAATACGTCTATGACGTTACGTTATACGCATAACACTTTGCTTAATTTTTTTTTCAATTTGATTTTATTTGTAGATAGAATGTTATGGTTGAGTTTAATTTAATTTACTACAATTATTAATGATTTAATATATAACGAATGTGGTACGACTAAAATACTTCATTATTTGTGAATCGTGGCAACTTTCAAGAGTGAAAGGAAACGTTGCTAAAACTGTCACCCGTACTAAGCTAAAACGTACGGACTTTAAGCTCTGCTGTGTAGCCTCTATCTGCCTATTTGTGAGAAATTTGACTTGAATATACATGCAATAAACACTGTCTCACAGTAACAATACTTTGCACTAATGTGTGTGTTTTACACTTGTTTAATCAATGGAATATAACAATATTATTATATAATTCAAAACTTCAATCGTGAGCGTTGGTGGTGTAATGGTCAGCATAGTTGCCTTCCAAGCAGTTGATCCGGGTTCGATTCCCGGCCAACGCACCCTTTTTGCTATTTCTCGAGGTCTCATCTTTTTCAACTACCTAATATCCCAAAAAAGGAAGTTATGAATTCGGCTTTTTGTAACAATTATTTGGCTGTATGGTTTAATGTTTGTAGCTGCAGAATTCGGACATTTGTGAACCGATTTTAATTTTTTTTTGAAAGGACGTATAGTCACCGTGTGATTCCATTTAATTTGGCGAAGATTTGTTTCAGGTTTCCGCAGATACAGGAAATAAGATGTTGGTTGTTTTCAGTTTTACTGCGCTAAAATTATTGAATCTGTCAGACCCTCGGATTCCTAACTGTAAGTCTAAATTTAAAAAATCCATTGATTTAAGTTTAGAGTTTTTATTTTTCTGTTTCTTCTATTTCGAGGTTTTTCCTTAACCAGGAGAAGAGCTGGCTGGCGAAACGAATATAATAGGGTAAACTAAAGCCCATAGACTTGTTAGGCCACCTGGAGAGAATGGGAGACGATCGTAGCATGAAGAGAGCCTACCTTGGAGTCCCGAGTGGGCACCGACCTGTTGAAAGGCTGAGGTACCGCTGGAAGGATATCGAGGAGTTACATCTACGCGAATTTCAGGTTGTGGACTGGAGTGAGATGGCACACAACCGAGACGGCTGGTGGTCTCTTGTACTGGTCTATCGGAGGTTAAGATTCACTTCGGGTCGCTGCACTAGCGGAGTAAGTAATTAATAAACGATGATGTAATTTGCAAAAGAACAGACATAAACACTTGTAAGATCTAACATGTAATATTTGACCCTCGAATGAATTATAGCAGATAATGACCGCCCCGTTGGTCAAGTGTTTAGCGAACCTATCTACGATGGGGCTCGGGTTTGATTTCCGACAGGGACGAACATTTGTGTGATGAGCATAGATGATTGTATGTCTGGGTTTGGGTGTCTATTATGTATGTAACAATATTTATGAATGTATTTCTATGTATTAGTATCGTTGACTAACATCCATAACACAAGCAAATAATTTGCTTATTTTCGGGTTAGATCGATTTCTGTAATTTGTCCAGTGATATTATTATTATTATAATAGTTTTATCTGACCTCGTAATAAATATACGTGATAATCTGACCACGTAATAAAAATATGTTAGCTTATATTCCAGCTCTGCAGATAAACTTAGCTTAGGTCTCCAGGAATTGACAATAAAAACAAAAGATGTGCGTTGGTCGGGAATCGAACCCGGATCAACTGTTTGGAAGGCAACTATGCTGACCATTACACCACCAACGCTCACGGGAGACGAGTTGAATTTTTCGATTACGTCATTTATTTGAGTTTTATGTTTAATCAATTGTTTAGAAGCAGGTAATGCACCCGAGCACTAATAGTCACGATGGTAGAGACCGCGGCATTTATCAATTGATTATGGTCGGGAATCGAACCCGGATCAACTGTTTGGAAGGCAACTATGCTGACCATTACACCACCAACGCTCACGGGAGACGAGTTGAATTTTTCGATTACGTCATTTATTTGAGTTTTATGTTTAATCAATTGTTTAGAAGCAGGTAATGCACCCGAGCACTAATAGTCACGATGGTAGAGACCGCGGGATTTATCAATTGATTAGCGACTCTGGCTGCAAAACCGACGGCGTTAGGGTTCAAGTCCCAACAGGAACAAGTTTGTTTGATTAGCATAGATGGGATATCTTGATTTTTTTCGACAGGATTCGAGTCCAAGATTGGGCAAATTATAAATGTTTAATTTTATGATAGCAAAGAAAGTTGCCCGGGATTGGATAAGTGCCCGGTTGGCGATAGGCTTGCCACCTGTCACATTGTGAGAATAAGTGTCTTCGCCTAATAGTGGGTGAATTGGTTATATCTCTGACTATCTCTTTAGGGATACGAGCGTGAAGATACTTTTTAGCACAGATGTTTGTGTTTCTAAGTATGAGTGTTTATTATACACTAGCTGTTGCCCGCGACTTCGTTCACGCGGACTTCGTTTACTCCGCACAGCTCCTCCCCCGTAGATGATAACGTGATATTATGTAGCCTATATGTTGACCCGACCTGTTAGCAATATTCATGCAAAATTTGAAGTAAATCCATGCAGTACTTTTTGAGTTTACCCCG
Source organism: Apodemia mormo (assembly GCA_036924255.1). NCBI lineage: Eukaryota > Metazoa > Arthropoda > Insecta > Lepidoptera > Riodinidae > Apodemia > Apodemia mormo. The sequence goes on from JAUPFN010000024.1 coordinate 25,151,467, forward strand.
GACATACATTGACTTTCCTACGATTTTATTATATGTATAGATTTCAGTATTCCTATGTATTATTCTCTTTCATTATTTATGGCCTCCTGTGAAAAATATAATCATCTGTTTTGTCAGGCAGTTAGTAAAACGTGACTGATTGGGCAATTGAAAAAAAATTAATTAATTTAAAAAAGTACCAAAACCGGTCGAGATCTTACAGAACTCTTCAAGCTGGTAAAAAATGCAAGCAAACCATTAAACTGTTACATTTTTTTTATCATAAGATAGCAAACAAGCAAATGGGTCTCCTGATGAACAGTCTCAACCATCGCCTATAGACACCAAAGACGTTAATGGTGCGTTGCTCTCTTGTGGTGATGTCTAATGCCACATGCATAAGTTTACCGGCTACCTTACCTTCCAAGCCGGAACACGACAGTAACAAGCACCGACGCTACTGCGGCAGGAACCGTTAAGGCGATAGTACCAGAATTCTCCGAGACAATGCCTACCACCTAGTAGCCACGATGGTAATGATTCGCATTGCCAATCGATCACGTTTTACGACTTGCCTGACAGAACGGCAGTCGGCCTATTCTTCAAAGGAGCCCAGACCAATACGAGGGAGAATTATTATGTTGAATCTTTATTTTTTTTTAATTTTAAAATTTAGTCATCATCAACTTTATTAGTAACGAAATAAACGAACGAAAAAACTTTATTAGAAATGAAATAAAGTACATTTTTATTTTTCAAATATTGCTTCGTAACAATTCCAGTTAGCGTAATATATAAGTTCCTTGGTGATACCACACCCGGGTGAAACAATGCAGAACTCTACCGCCTAGTAGCTACGTTGGCAGTGACTCGCATTGCCAATCGATCACGTTTTACGACCTGCCTGACAGAACCGCAGTTGGCGTATTCTTCAAAGAAGCCCGGACCAATACGAGGGAGAATTATTATGTTGAATCATTATTTTTTTTAATTTTAAAATGTAGTCAGCATTAATAGTCATAATTTAAATCAAGTGATTAAAGAGAAATCTAGAGTGCCTAAAGCACTGAATCCATCTTAATGCACTTATTGTGATTTATGGCGATCAAGTGTTTTAAGTGAATTCGTCATTGGATTGAAATAACTTACTTATTGCCCTGTTGTACTGTTTTCTTTAAGGGTTAAAGCAAACAGATGTAGTTTTTTATAGAAAATCGGGTATGACAGTGACCTAAATGATCACTATTGAGCGCAAAAAACAGTTGCAAAATCTGGCACCTTGCAGTGTGTAGTAGAGGTGCGCAGAATGTGTCACTGAATTGAAAAGATATGAACATATCTTTTGATCACTGCGAAGTATATCACTCTTTTAGTTCAGTAGTTCATCTAGTCCAATGGCTTGAGTCGCTATCATTTCTCAGTACTTACATTGATTTTCCTTCGTTTGTTGAAAGTAGTGTTTAACGAATCTTATGATTTCTGCGAACGAGATAAACGTTGAAGCGATATTAAAACACTTCTAAAATAAAGTATATTATTTTATTCGTACTCATTATTATTGTCACGTTATAAAATGGTCATGATTATCTTCTTCTTTATAAACAAAAACGATAACTTAAAACATTTTTTAGTTTATTATTATATAATACTTGCTGACCCGGTAAACGTTGTTTTGCCTTACATATTAGGAATCCATAGCGGACAAACAACGTGACACGTAATTTATATAAGACTACGCGATTGTCCTTTCACGCAGCCAAAATGGCATTAAACTTTATATGGTGGTTAAGTATTCTTAAATTTTGTAATTTTCCGCGCAATTTTCTTAATATTTTCTTTTATAAGAACCTTCTCCTTACAATTACAAACACAACAAAAAAAAATACCGAAATTGTTCCAGCCATTCAAGCGTCGTGAGTCGTGACCAAGGAAAATAGGGATTGATTTTTATTAGGGATGGGCCGAAATTCGTTTTACATTTGGTTTAACCGAATTTCGGCAGCTTGAACCGAACTTCGCCATTCGGCCGTAATTCGGTTTAAATGCCGAACATTCGGCACTAGAAGAAAGTATCTTCTTGCACTAATTTGCTTGGTGACATGATTTGTTTTTGCTGATTAATTTCGTTGCGGGATCCAAGACAGCTAAGCTTTTCCCCAGGGCACCCTGAGCTCGCAACTCAGAGGTCATCAGGACGGTTGCCGCTGTTGATTCTGGTTTACAGAAGTTACAGTGGTGGGAACGAGAGATGGACCCATGTCATTGGCAACTAATCATTTCTGTTGGAAATGTCGATGGGAGGTGATGGCTGCTTTCAATCAGGTGGCTCATTCGCACATTTGCCTGCAAATTTATTAAAAAGAATGTGGGAAATACATTTCACGTACGATTGTATGTAATTACTAAAACAAAAAATAGAATAAATAAAACTATGGCCGATGGCTGTTTCTTTCCATCAGAGTGCTAAGTGTGAGTTTTTCTTTTCGCATTCGATCGTGAGCGCGTTTGAAGTTTACTAGGAGTTTGTATGTGATTTGTACAGCGCCACCTAGTGGTAAACTGGTTTCTCACGTTTACCACTAGGTGGCGCTGTACAAATCACATACAAATTCCTAGTAAACTTCAAACGCGCTCACGATCGAATGCGAATAGAAAAACTCACACTTAGCACTCTGAACAGTCATCTGCTTGTTTGTTATTTAATAATATAAAAAATAACGCTTGACTACAACCACCACAGTCGGTGAATGTCAAGGATTAAATAGATTCTTAGTTTGTCAGTGTAGCTTGCAGAAAAACAGAGTTTACTATTACCCGATTAAATAAAATCACTTCAAGGGTAATTTTTAAACTTATCATCTCATTCGGTACGATAAAACAGTAAAACGTGACTTATTTCTATTTTTTCACGATATAATATATCAACAAATGTATGAAACTTTTGAAAGTGGTAGGAGCGTTTGCTCATATGCGAGGCGACACGTTTACTTCTCAATGGCGTGTCTATTAGTATTCATGCGGTATGTGTTGAATGTATTTGCAGTCATTCTTTGTTGTAAAGCGTGAAATTCCAACGTCACCATCTTGATCACTCGAAACCCACTACAGTGTACGTAATTCTTAGGGTTTTTTTCGCCTCTTACGATTGCTTTATAGAAATAATTGTCAGCGGATATGTTTTCAAATCGATACGATTTGGAGATCTCATTCCTGAAACGCTGTCACGTTGTCTGATGCAGGCAGGTTTTTACTGTACAGCGGATGCTGATTCTGATATTAATAAATCACTGACATAAAATACATTCAATTTTGTAATTATTTGCAAACCTAAAAAAGTACATAATACTTTCAACAAACCACAATTATCTATACACATAATAAAATCGTAGAAAAGTCAAAACTGTAAATTAATATTTTTTTAAAAGAATATTTGGGGCGTGATCTACAATCGATATCGAAGCCAAAAATATAGTTTTTAGAATTTTTGTCTGTTTGTCTGTAAAAAATTACTGCATGGATTTACTTCAAATTTTGCATGAATATTACTAATAGGTCGGGTCAACATATAGACTACATATTATCACGCTATCACCTACGGGGTAGGTGCTGTGCGGAGTAAACGAAGTCCGCGCGGACGAAGTTGCGGGCTGCTTAATAATTATTAAAACAGCTGGTACTTAATAATTAATAATAATAATTGTAATATTTTTATGTTAACAGAATATACTGCAACTTTATATCTAAATTATTAGTATACTTTCATGTAAGAAAAATGTTTTGTAATAATCATTTATCTATATGTATAAAAATTAGTGTTGGGCCGAATGTGGTTTGAACCGAATTCGAACTTCGGCCGAACATTCGGTGAAAATACAAAAATTCGGCCGAATTTCGATTTTATTTTGGGGCGCTTTCTTAAAAGCGACACGTCGTGACTTTTTTACGAATTTGCTTAAAACTTAATTATTTTATACTAGCTATTTACCTATTTTACTATTTACTACTAGCTATTATATTGTCCGCGGCTTCGCTCGCGTAAAGTAAGAGAAAAAAGTATCCTATGTCACTCCATCCCTTCAACTATCTCCACTTAAAAAATCACGTCAAAACGTAAAATTTAACTATTTTATACTAGCTATTTACCTATTTTACTATTTACTACTAGCTATTATATTGTCCGCGGCTTCGCTCGCGTAAAGTAAGAGAAAAAAAGTATCCTATGTCACTCCATCCCTTCAACTATCTCCACTTAAAAAAATCACGTCAATTCGTCGCTCCGTTCTGCCGTGAAAGACGGACAAGCAAAAAGATACACTTTCCCATTTATTATTTTAGTATGGATATATAGGATATCGTTAATGGGTTTTGCAACGCACGTGAATTAATGATGTAACAGCAAAATTTTGATACATTGAGTTACATTGTTCCAATTTAGGCATGGATTTTTATTTTTAACTTTCTGCTACTTAGGTATATAGATAAGGAAGTCACTGATTTTGCCCCGATTTTTGAAAATCGAGTTTTCATCGAGAATGTAGCTCATAAATATTTTAGACCTCACACATTTCGTTGAATGCCATTTGAAGGATGAAAATCGATCATCGTTTTCCAAATATACAGATTTTTAAAATGAAATTGCTGTCATTTATAACAATAGTCAGAATTTTGAACCTCAAAAAAAAATGCTAACAAAAACTATAGCTTTTGTTTCTTTGAGCCTAAAATATCTCAATTTAGCGGGAAGTTTCAAGGAGAGCCTGCAGGGTCAACTGACTTACCTATTTTTTTACCTTTTCTTCGACATTTTTGAAACTACCGATTTTGGAGCTAATAAAACCATTTAAAGGTAAAAATTACGTTGAATGCAATTAAAAAGATCTAAATCATCATGTTTTAAAATATATGCATCTTCATCTATATCAAACTTTTGATTTTCAACTTCCCGCTACGTATGGAACATTTTCTGACTATTTTCGCGATGACGTCAGTATGTCTGTATGTATGGTCACTGGTAACTCATATTTTAGGAATAGTAAAAAATTATATGTGCCTAATCAAAAACTGAATATTTTTACAAAAAATGTGTATTGTATAAATTAAAAATCTATTATTATATACAATCATATTCCTGATAGTCTTAAATCATTACCTGTAAATAAATTTCGCAAAAAGTTGTTTGATTTGCTGTTAGATAAAACTTATTATGATATTAAAGAATTTTTAGCCGATAAAATTAAATATTAATGGATAGAAATATAAGTTTGTTGAATTGTCCTTAAAAAATTTCAATGTACCTAGTAAAATTTTGTAAATAGTGAACATTTTGTAAATTATAAAAAAATTAATTGCACAAAATATGAAACTTGTAATTATAAAAATAACTTTTGTAATATGAAATCATCATTGTACATTTATAACAAGTACATAAAATAGAGAAAAAAGACCAGCCCGCTGAGTTTCTTCCGCCGGATCTTCTCAGTGTGCGGCCGCGTTCCGATCCGGTAGTAATTCTAAATAATCAATAAAATGTTTTAAATGCAATATTATATAATGATAATTTTTTTAAACATTTGCACACCATATAATGGTAGAATATGTTGGTATTTTAATTTATTTTTAACAACTTGTAACACCCATATTCTTGCAAATAAATATTTTCTTTCTTTCTATGTATGTATGTATGTATGTATGTGTGTAAGTGAGAGAGAGTGTATGGTTGTATGTATGTATTTATGTAAACATTTCATAACTTTTGAACGGCTTGACCGATCGAAACGCGGTTAATGGCATTGAATTAGATTCTGCTCAACTTGGCTTCCAACAATTTTAACCAATTCGGACTAGAACATTTTGATAAATTTTGAAAAAATTGCAAAAAAAAATTGACGAAACATATTTTTTTAATATAACTTAGATTAATGTATCGATTGAGTATAACATTTTATCAGCTCTTTTTGTTAAAAAACTGCGTCTAATTCATAAATTGTATCATAATCGGTTAATCCGTTCGATAGTTATCGTTGACGAAAAAATTTGGAAAAAGTTTTTTTTCGACATAAATTCGAATTTTTTTCAAATACAGTTTCACAGATCAAAATTAAATCAAGTTTTCAAAAGTTACGGCTTTTCAAATATTAATATTTTGTTGTTTACAGCAAACTTAGCATGTTTAAAATGACTTTCAGACTAATATTAATACCGATTGAATTAAAAGTCTAATCAGCTTTTATTTCTATAAATTGCGTCAAATAAACAAATAGCATCAAAATCGGTCGATTTATTTGGGATTTAGTAATATCGAAAATTCAAAAAAAAAAAACTTTTTTGATATTGCTTCGACATTTCTGAGTCTGTAAATTACTTAGCTATGAAAACATTTTAGAGGTCAAAAATTGCGTTGAATGCCATTCGAAAGACCAAAATCAATCATCGTTTTTAAAATATATAGCATTTCAAAAATTTTGAAATTACTGTCATTTACAACGACTTCTATGTACTAACGAATATTTGTAACAAATTTATGATTTTTGAACTCTGAAAAAATCTGTAATGTGCTAAGATATAGATAAGATCTAGCAGAAAGTTTCAGGGATGACCTGCCGGGTCAACCGTTTTACATATTTTTTGAACTCTTCGAACTCAAAAATCTATGCTGAAGTTTTTTCACTTTTGTTTTTACGTTTTTTTATTAAGCGGGATGTTTCAGGGATGGCCTGCTAGGTCAACTGTTTTTTCGAAAGTATAGTATATATAGCCTCTGTTACTTGTGAAAGAAAGGTAAATGTTTTTTTCAAATCGGTTTAGTAGTTTTTGAGTTTAAATGATACAATATATAAAAATATAGAATACAAATTTTTCCTCTTTATAACATTAGCATAGATTAGTAATTATGTCGCCATGCTAAGGAGACAGCAAAATGTTAAAAACATAAAAATGCTACGAAATGATACTTTTGCAATTAGGTTAAGCCTGATTGCTATTGAACTACGGAAATTTGGAAATTTGGGACCTACCAGAATAGCCTATTTAATTTTGCTTTTGTCAATGAGATGTCGTCTTCTAAGGAATTAATTAATCTTCGTCTCAAAAATCCCAAAATCAAAGCTTCTCGTAAAAACCATGTGAGGTAGGCTGTCCCAGAGTTTGACTGTTCGTATTTTAGAAGTTATGGAAAAATCGAACAGTCGTGGTTGACCGTCGTCAATAATAATCAAGAAGGTGTGGATGGAATCCCTCACTAAGGAAATTCAACCATGATTTATTTATAATCCTATAAATTTACTTGTTTAAATCTAAACCTTAGTAATCTCTTCCATTTTTCGTCTAGGTGGTAGAGGTCTGCATTGTCTCGCCCGGGTCTGATACCACCGCCTTGCCTATTCCTGCCGCAATAGCGTCAGACCTTGCCACAAGATAGCAACGCACCATTAACATCTTTGGTGTCTATAGGCGATGGTTGACTTTTTCTATCAGGAGACCCATCTGCTTATTTGATCATCATATATATGATATCATGATATAACATGTATTATGCCGAATAGATAATAATAATTCAAACATATATACACATCTTCACGCCAGATCCCTTGCGGGGTAGGCAGAGAGAACCGAGTGCCATACATCACGATCCTTGCAGGCTTGTCTCGCTTCCTCCACATTCATCACTCTCTTCATACACACACGCCGGAGCGAAGACTCTTGACACCACCTTCGGACAGTACTCGATCAATCTGATCATGGTATGGCAGTCTTGGTCTTCCCCGGTACCTACATTTTTCCACATTCGCATTGTATATACAAACTGTATATCATTCAAGTATCCAAAATATTTCCGAAAAATACGACGTTATATAAATTACACCTCGCCTCTGTGGTCTAGTGGTCTGATGTCAGTGTTGGTGGTCAACACTGACACCAGACCACTAGACCACAGAGGTCTTGGGTCTTGGGTTCGATTCCCGTGTCGGGCAATTCAAAAATGTGTTTTTTCAGTTTTCTGTTAAAAACAACATTGTGCGGGATTGAAAAGTACTCGTTTGGCGTTAGGCTTACCATCTATCAGATTGTGGGACTAAGTATCTTCGGCTAATTTTGGGTACACTTTTTGTACCTCTGCCTACCTCTTCGGGGATACGGACGGGAAGATGTTTTTATAAAAATACCGAGTTCCATTTGCTAATCACATCTAATGATATCTGTATTACAACGATGTAAGTTAGAGACAGTTTTCTTGTTTATTACCATGAACGTGATTTTTTGCAGCTTCTTTTGCCCTAGTTAGTTCACCTCTTTGTGTTTTGTTTCCGTGTGTGTCTGTTGTTCGTAGTCACGTATTGAACCGTGACGAAGAGGAGTTTATCGGGCGCAAGACGCAATACGCAAGTCGCAGCTTCAAAAAGACGTTACCACGCATTGTACGCATAATATTACGGACGATGATATGTCTAAGATGAAATTAAGGTATTTAATTTGAAAACTTCTCGCTAAGTCTTATATGTAACTGCCTTGACGCAACTGAAATAAAAGTTAGTTAGTGTAATGGGGCAAACTTATTTAAGATCTGAAGATTATAAGAAACCCCAGCGTCACAACAGTCCACCCACATCTACCACACTTTCACTCAGTTACACACACATTATGTACTCAACGCACGTTTCACTTCGTAACCGGAGCCTGTTCAGGAGAGTCGAACAGCATTTCACTCTATAAATAATAAGTGGGTTACTTTGCCTTTGAATCGGGAGCCAAAAATGTTTATTGTGATCAAATCACCAAAAACCAATTATTTGCGTGATACGCTGTGAGTAATTATAATGAGTACTCATTCTAATAATTGTTATGTATAACGCCTGCTAGAAAATATTTGTAATACTGCTGAGTTGTTGTAATTAAAAAATAAACAGGCGTTTTCGTTTTAATTAAAATTATTATGGAACAAGCCTATCAAATGAATTTATATTTCTTTAAGTGCTGTACTAGTAATTAATAAACACAAGGTGTTTCCCCTTGCTTTGTTACCGCACTAATAAAATGTTTTAATTTTTTTCAGGAACATTATATTTTACAGGGATTATTACTACCTATTGTATTTTATTTTTTGGGCTCAACGTCAAATCGTATAAAGAAGATTACTCTAATTCGTCAAACTATCAGCCTTTAGCCATAATCTCCTTGTCCTCCAAAATTTATGGAGATTTTTATTAATCGTCAAAGTCCTGAAGTATTAGGAAGAGCAGCAGCTAATTAGTGATCGTCACTACGGTTTCCGTTGTAGCCGGTCAATTGATGATCTTCTAATATATCTGACATATCGCTGGACGGAGGCAGTTGAGTCAAAGCAGTCGCAGTCCAAAGTTGGCAGTTTAGACATAGTGAAGGTCTTTGATCGGATATGATACAAAGTGCTTCTCTCGACGTTGCCTTCTTATGGGCTTCCCGAAAAATTATGCAAGTGGATCACTAGGTTTTTGGCTGATTGAATCATCAAGATCGTCGTCGACGATGCGTGCACCGATCTAAAGCCTATCAATACTGGTGTTTCTCAAGGCTGCGTGCTGTCACCGATACTATTTATTATCCATATCAATGACATGTTGAGAATTAGAAGCATTCATTGCTATGTGAATGAGAATGCCTACTACTGCTTCATGCTTTTATAGCATAAGTGCTTATTACTGTAGTATTGTAGTATGACAGTGACAAGAACTTCCGCTATATATACAGTTACTAATAAGTAATATTTTACAAATCCAGACGAGACATTGCAGAATTTTGCCACCTAGTTAGTCACGTTATAAGTTACACATTTGGACGTTTCTTCGCATTTTACGATTACCTTGTAGAAAGGCTGATCGTATATTTTTCAAAAGAGGAGTTCTCATATTCGCATCAATTAAGAATATTTTACTCACTAGAATATGATATTACATATATAGTTAAGCTTCCAATTGAATACAACCAACCATCAGTAGCGTGGTAGGTGGTGGATAGAGGCCAGTGACAAAAACAGGCAAGACGGTAGTACCAGACAAGGGCGAGATAATGCAAAATTCTAAATAGTCACTATGAAAGTGACTCTTATAGTCAATTTTTCGCCTCTTACGAACTGTATGGTAGAACGTCAGATGCTCTATTCTTATATTCAACACGGGGGAAAAATTAAACGAACATCCATGTTATCCGTATTAACATTATAAATGCAAAAATATATCCGTCTGCGATCTGTTTGTTACGCTTTCACAGCTAAACTGCAATACCGATTTAAATGAAATTCGGCAAGAAGATAGTTGAAGACCTGAATTCAAACATAAGTTACTTTTTTTAAATCATCCCATTAGGGGCTTTAATAAGGGATGAAAGTTTGTATGAAAAATTATATTTATGACATATTCTACTGGCCGGCAAATCCGCGGCGTTTAGCTAGTAGAACATAAACGAGACGGAGTAATAAATAATTTGCCACAGAACTATCGCCCCATTTACCTCTATGAAAGCCTATTCATGATGTAACATGCATAATAGCTTCCTGTCCTCTCATCATATAACAATAAACCTATGGACATAGTATCCATGTGTAATGTTTACGGTTGGTTTGGTTCATGACGTCTTCCTATTTTGTATCCATTAAACGAATATAAATGGAATATGAAATATATAATAATTATTAATTTAAATGAGAGAGATGTAAAGCCTGAAAGAAAGTGTCGGTGTAAAGTTGAGAAAGGGCATGATCCGTTTGATTCGGACATGTAGAAAGAATTGTAGATGAAAGGTTAACAAAATAGATATACAATGTGAATAATATGGAAAGATGTAGGTACCTGGAAAGAACAGAACTGATATAGCATGATTTTTGTTTATAATATATAATATAATATAATATAATATTCTGCCAGGCAGGTCGTAAAAGGCAACTGATTGGCTATGCGAGTCACTGCCATCATAATTACTAGGTTAGAGTTCTGCATTGGCTCGACCGGCTCTGGTAACGCTATCTTACCTTTCCTGTCGCAATAGCGTCATTGTCATTTTCCGGTTTGGAGGGTAAGGTAGCCCGTAAACTTATGCATGTGGCATTAGACCACGTCACTAGATAGCAACACACCATTATCTTTGGTGTCTAAAGACGCTGGTTGACTCTTTCCATCAGGAGACTCGTCTGCTTGTTTGCTATCTTATGATTTAAAAAAAAAAACATTTAAAAATACCATAATATTTTTAAATTTATAAATAGAATTATTGCATCACTTTTTATAATGCATCGACCTGTTTGAATCAAACGGGTTTTTGCATCGACATACTGGGTTTTTGTTATTCACTGTATTAAAGTACATAGTAGGATTGAGTTTTTGAAAAATAAACAAAGTTATAAAATATCAAACATTTAATTGAAACTTAATTTTTAAGTACATTTCATAACACTAAAATATCTCTACTCCACCAACATTATGGCCAAAACACAACATAAACAATTTCAGATAGGTGAAAGTGCTGTTTTCTAACCAATAACAATGTAACAGTAGCTTTTAGAAAACAGTACATACTGAGTGATTATAAAAGGCTTTAGAAAAAAATTAAGTGTAACCAGTGAGTGAAATAAAAATATTGGCATGATTATTTCGAGTTTATGTAGTGCACCAAAAACCTTGCTAAAATAATAGTGTACTTTTCTAGTTCACCAAAACCCCGCTAACATATGTTGTGCTTTTCTAGTGCACCAAAAACCCCGCTAAAATAATGTAATGTTTTTATAGTGCACTAAAATAATGTTTTGCTTTTACAGTGCACCAAAATACCCGTTAAAGTAATGTTTTATTTTTACAGTGCACTAAAAACCCTACTAAAATAAATATGCTACTATTATGCGTCTGAAAAATTGTGAAAATATGCTGAGTTTTAGTGCACTATAAAAATTTAAAATAATCATGAAAAAGTCTTTTATTTAGTTCACTGATTATGGTCAAGTTTTTTCGTAAAATCTTTTATAATTACTCATTAAAAGTACTGATGTGAACAAAAACATACTAGTGAGAAAAAGTAAAATTTACATAAGTGAATTATAGTTCAATATAATCACGCCAGTGCGAAATAGCCAGATTAAAACATAATCTCAGAAGATACTCAGTTTCACCACAGTTCACCGGTGAATCACGTGGTGATATGTATGCCGACACCTGTCGTAACTCTAAATGGTTTCGACGTTACAGGATATAATCAAACTGTTAATTTCACGGGATGTCCAGTTTATTACACCACAAACAGGGTAAATACTGTAAAAAAGTATTAATAACATTTAAATAGGCGTTTTGATTTAAAATTTAGTGTGAGTAAGAAGTAAAGTGAGTAGTAAAATTTAAAGTTTATTTAGAATAGCAGTCAACCAGATGGTTTTGCTATTTGAAAGAGATAGCCAGCTCCCATAGAGACCAAAAATTTTAAAGGTGCGTTGCTATCCAACTTTTTTTTATCATAAGATAACAAACAAGCAGATGGGTCTTCTGATGGAAAAAGTCAACCATCGCCTATAGACACCAAAGATGTTAATGGTGCGTTGCTATCTTGTGTTATGCCACATGCATAAGTTTACTGGCTACTTCACCCTCCAAACCGGAACTCGACAGTGACAAGCACTGACGCTATTGCGGCAGGAATAGGTAAGGCGGTGGTACCACACCCGGGCGAGACAATGCAGAACTCTACCACCAGTAGCACATCGTGATGCTAGTGACTCATAAATCCAATCGGTCACCTCTCACGACCTGCCATGCAAAACGGCAGTTGGCCTATTCTTCAAAGGAGCCCGGGACCAACTGGTGGGGGTTATCATCCCCTGCCACGTGCATAAGTTTACTGGTTACCTTACCCTACAAACCGGAACACAAGAGAGAGAAGCACTGATATTATAACAGCAGAAATAGAAAAGGCAGTAGTACCAAACCCGGGCGAGCTTTGTAACCGAATGTCAATAGACGATTCACGATTCAAAGGATATCGAAGATGAGATGCATGGTGATTTTCAACGCCTATACGATATCTCACTATAACTATCACTTATTCCTTACAATAACCAGAACTGATAGTTTTCCATGCTCATCCGAGGCATGGAAGTATAAAGATACTAGCATCAGACTCCAAACTGTTATTGAAAGAAAAACTCAGTAGCAGCTGAGTTGTATCTTAATTTTATTGTATAAGTGCGTACACAACAATCTTATTTACAAAACGTGTATTTACAATATATTATATAGTTACACTGTCGTCGCTTTCGAACAGTAACTCTAAGTTCCTGTATTTTGTATATGTTACTGTCAGTATAATTAATTAGAAATTACTAATAATTTCCAAATAATATATCTACTTATTTAGTAAACTGTCTGCTAAGACTTGGCAAGCGTATTTTTTATTTAATGTTTTCGATATTTTTTTTTTTCGACAATTTGATAGTTTTAGAATTATATTCTCTTGTAATGTTTTACTGTTCACTCTAAGAAAATTAATATGTCGTAATTTCACCAAAGAATGAGATAGAAAGTATAAACTATATATTATTTATTTTTCTAGAGGCAAAATCAAAATAGTTTGAGTTTAACTAAACCAAAAAAAAACTGCTTCGATTTGCCTTTTAAATAAAACGATTCAATAAATATTATACAAATAACAATTATTCATAGTAAACTAATTAATAAACTGACAGCAACAAAGACTCTTATTTCTAATATATACAGTGCATTTATTTATAAAATTTATTTAAAATGCAAGGCACCTTTTAGCACCAAATGTCGATTTGGGACGAATATATCGAAACAATTTAAGTTAATTATCGCTAAGTTAATTACGATTTGTGACATTTTTATATAATAAATACAAGTTGTTTACAAAAATTAAACTAATTTTCATATTCGGCCGACGTTAGCCATTTCACAAGCCGACTACTCCGTTAATAAACTAGTCAGGCCATTTATAAAAATTCTTCTTAAATACTATTGAAACTAAGTTTAAAAGTTGTAATTATTGAATTACAATCAGGTGGTGTTGATAGACGTTTAGATTAAAATGAACAAGAAAAACAATAAAACACGTTGATCTTATTCCTTGACATATTCTACGATGTTTAGTCTTAGCAGTACCTATTCAGTATCGTAGGTTTATGCGCTATTGATTTTTATAGTCGCGTGTTAAAGGATAAACAATAACTTATGTATTTCTAGCCTTCAGTTTTATGGACCATTAAAAACTTCTCACTACAATAATCTTAATGTATGAGTAAAACCATTTTTCCGAGTAAAATAATATTACCAAATAATACAGCAAATAATACAAACACCGTAAGGCGAGATTTTTATATATTAGAAAATTTTATTGATACTGCAATTCCCGTCTGTAACAAAACACTGTAATTTAAACAGTATTAATTTTAGGCAAAGTAACATATGCTAAAAAATAGGTTTTACACGTAACATTATTAAAAGTGTTAAATTTTTTAGCTGCCATAAGCTCTTCCTTATTTTGATTTTCAATATACTCGTACTTTTCAAATATTATTATTTAATTACAATGTGCGTAAATGTTTCGTCAAACATCCTTATAAAATATTTGTTAAATTTGTATAAAATAATTATAAAAATAGATTTTTATTAAATATATTCATAATATTTGTTAAGATATATTTTTTTGAATATCTTAATATTCAACATGTATTAAACAAGACAATTTTAAATACACGTTTGTCAATCCTAAACATTTCATTGAAAACAATGCACATATAACAACAATAAGTTTTTAAATATTAATAATTTTTGCTGATTAATATTAAATATTTTTTACAATATTTATATTACACAAGTTTTTAATTTTTTTGCCATATAGTGTCGAATCAACACCGGCATTATTTCACTAAAAAAGAAAATCTTTAATTAAGTCAAAGTTAAAATGTAACTTTTTAGTAGAAATTTAACAAGTACGACATAAAAGTCACATTCAACTTACAGATGAACAAAAATAAAGTCACATTCAACTTATTCAAAATATTCTCCTTCCAAACCAACTGGATGTTATAAGACTGACCTAAAAATCTTTGGTGCATTAACTTTGCATTAGCGGTGGGTTGACCAATAATAAAAACATTTTTTTATAAATTTGGAAGACTTAATGTTATATATACCCCACTTTTTAATTTAAATAGGCCGCAACAAACAGTTGACCATAAAATTAACACCCATTTCAAAACTATATCATACATAATTAGATCATGTATTAATTGATCATGTATGGAAGGAAAAAAATTATAATCTGCTCTGCTACTAAAAAGGTGCTTTGATAAAAACAGAATGAGATTTTTACCGTCAATAAAAATATACAGAAAAGTATAAGAGAATGAAGATACTCTAGACAAAGTAGAGTTGTTAAAATGACAATAAGGCAAAATATAATAATATTCATAAATAATTCGGTACTAAAATATCAGACTAGTATGAGACAGAAATGAAAACAGCAATAATATCATTCTAGAAATAGTTTACACAAACTCTGCAGGCAACTCAATGCTCTAATTTAGAGCTTGTCCAACACCTAACATTAAATATAATTTTATAAATACACTAAAATAATACTGGATAAAGCCATCTCGACACCTCAGACAAATCGTGTCCTTGCCGAGCAAAATGAGCTCTTATTTATTGGGAAATCAGTCTATAATTGCAAACACACTAAAAATCCTCCATAATACTATCGATTAATGCACAGTGATTCCACGTATTTTGGATCCATCTCATCAATTTCACGTCCCTTTGTCTCTGGCACGAATAAAACTACAAATAGAAGACATAGAACAGATATACCCGCATATAACCAGAACAAACCGTACAAACCTATATGATCTTGGAAATCTGCTGCAGTTTTAACATTAACAAAACCACAGAATTGACTAAAACTAGTAGCTAAAGCACTACCAGTACTTCTATACTCTAAAGGAAACAGTTCTCCTATTAACAACGATGATATGGGACTGATTCCTAAGGAAAATGCAATTGTGAATGTTAAAACACAAAGCAGAGGTATCCAATCATATGAACCTGGTTCTGCATGCGTTAATAATGTTGAATTTCTAAATACATCTTCATAATATGCGTAAGAGCCGAAACCAGCCAAAGCAATAGACATCATAACACCACTGATCATCAGTAATGGTAATCTTCCAACATGATCAATCAACATTCCTGATAAACATGACGCTAATAGTTGAACGACACTTGTTGCGATGGCTCCACCGTGAGGATTCATCATTCGAAACGTTTTTTTAAACATGGGTACAGCGTAGAAATTAAAAACATGAGCGCCTGTAAATCTTTGAAAGAACATAAGTCCACAAGTGATAAGAACAGGCCTTGTTAGGCGTTTTGAAAAAAGAGCCTTTAATTTTCCAGTCCTTGAATTATTGAATTCCTTACTTGCTAGAATATTAGTTCTTATAGTAGCTAACTCTTGTCGGATATCCGCGTCAGGTCCTCTTAACCATTGCAAAGACTCTGCTGCTTCCTGTTCTTTTCCTCGAAGAAGAAGAGAAGATGGTGTTTCTGGGATGAATAGGAGCGCAAAGAATAAGAGCACTGGTGCTGCAGCAACGACTAAAGCTAACTGCTGCCAATCCAGGTAAGCTCCAACCGAAAATGATATGAGAATTCCTATTTGGCTTAGTATCTTTAGGACTGAACTTAGACATCCTCGGATTTCAGGAACTGCTATTTCAGTGACGTAGACCTGAGAACAATAAAAAAATGTATTAAATAAGCTAATGAATTATTTTTGTTACTTTCGTTTCTGTATCTTGTTATTTTCGTTTTGGAGTACTTAGCGAACCTCGACAAGACTTGAGGTTGATTTCTGGCAGAGAAAAATGTTTGTGTGATGAGCATTGATGTTTGTATTTCTGGATTTGGGTATTTATAAAATATATGGTTTTGCCCACGGCTTCGCTCGCGTTAAATCCATTTTTGGGAAGTGGGGAGTTAGGAAGAGACAAAAAGTAGCCTACGTTACTCTCCTGCCCTTCAACTATCTCCACTTAAAAAATCACGTCAATTCGTCGCTCCGTTTTACCGTGAAAGACGGACAAAAAAACACACATACTTTCCTATTTAAAATATTAGTATGGACGCGTCAGTATTTGTATATGTATTTCTATGTAGCAGGATCGTTGACTAGCAACTACCTATAGTAGGGGAGCCCAAGAGGGAATTTTTGGATTTACTCAAGCGTAATGTGAGGTTTTGTGAAGTTCTCCTGAAGATGCTTCGGTTTCGAAGTGAAACGTGCGTTGAGTGCGTACATAAATTGTGCGCTTTTGTGATTGATGCCGGCGTGGACTTGGGTGTAAAAGTGTGGTGGATGTGGGTGGATAATTATTGTGCCGCTGGGGTCTTCTTTTCGTCCGGACCATCGGTGCGTTCTATTCATTTATTAAACCGATGTCTTTCTTTTCGGTACCATCACGGAGGATACATAGAATAGTAAGGCTACTCTTGAAAACCGATTTCAATTTTAAATGAATATTTAATGAAATTTGAAGTATTTCGCACTCTGGACAACTATATTCAACTGTTGGATTCGGCGACAACGCCACATGGATTTTTGGAATTACTCATTATTGCTTTTATTCGTTATTTTGTTTAAAACGGTACTTAAAATTTCCACTTGTAACACTAGCTTGTTGTATACTAGACGTGTAACGATGACTACTTCCAATAATTAGGTCGTTACTATACTGAATCAATGTGGGCAATATTAGTTTCAAGAGTGCCGTTTTTTAACGATATTCGAAATTTATTGTTTTTATCAATATTGGTTTAAGATTTATATTGTTTTTAAGAATAGACCTGCTGTCCGCGGATAATAGCAAATTTAATTAATTTCACTTTTTTAGTAATGAACATTGTTGAACCACCGATCAGTAGCTCAATTTATCACAGCATTGCTCAGCTTTAGGTAGTCGTTGATTCAACATTTTTCTTTGCTACGTTTTTAAAACAAAATTATTATTGGTTAAACATATTTCGACTTTTGCGTCATTGAAAATGCGAAAACAAAAAATATTATAAAAATATATAATTGATAATTTACGTGAAAATATTTAAATGACTTAAAACTTATATATAATGGTATTCATATTCAAATCATGTTGTGGTTGACGGTGGCGTGGAAAATTGATGCAGATAAAATATTTACAAAGAAGGAGAATTCAAGTTGTTTTGTAAAGTTGAAATTCTTTTATCTTACAGTGGTCAGTGCCACAGTAAAAACATACCGATTTTATTATTCTTTTAATACTTATAACAATATAGCAAACAGAAAACAAGTTATAATAATATAACTCCTAATAATCCTAATATAATCTAAAGTAAGCAAATTATTGGCTTATGTTGTGGGTGTAGTCAATGATATTAAACTTAGCAATACATATATAAATAATCTGCAATGTACTAAAATAATACGGAAATACAAACATCTATGCTCATCACACAAATGTCTTCCCAAATGTCGAGAATCAAACCCGAGCCCCATCAATTCATAGCTTGGTAACCACTCGATGAATGAGTCAAATAACGAGTAGGTGGTATATAACGTTAATTGTCGGCACTTAGTGCAAAAGAAATTGTGATGTTAATTATAAAACAATAGCAGAAATGCTTGTCACTGTTGTGTTCCGGTTTGAAGGGTAAGGTAGCTGGTAAATGTATGCATGTGGCATTAGGCCTCGCCACAAGATAGCAACGCACCATTAAACTCTTTGGTATCTATAGACGATGGTTACTCTTCCATCACGAGACCCATCTGCTTGTTTATTTATGTGTATATTTTACCAGTCAACTTGTAAGACCTCTATTTTACAAAGTCGGTATAAAATAGACAACCTACTTCGTGATCTTATTGGAGCAAATTGACCAACTGTCTTTTATCAGATTACGTCCACCATTTTGTAGACAATTAAGATCAATTGATTAGCATTCGGTATTCGAAAGTCAGGCGAGTCATTTGAAGTGTGAGTGATAAATCGCGCTATCTATGTTAATTTATCTATAGATTTCTAGTACTCATTATCAACCGACGAAAAAACAGAGTTCTATATCGTGGCGCATTTTCTTTTCGTCGAGTTTCAAATCGCAATTGTTCGAAAGAATTTTCACTTCAAAAATAATCGTAAGAAAATAATCAAATTCAATAATGAATTAATTTTAGCTTTAAATGAGACCAAGATATTTAGTATTATAATTAATTGAGGACTGAGACTTTTTATAAGGGGTTAAGAAGAAAGGACTAATCTCATCAAATTTTGTTGTTATATCTTCATTTTGTTTGCTCGTAATTATAATTATTTCATTAATTTTATTTGTTCACAATATTGTGCAAAAAAAACCAAGCCCGCTGCTCTGGCTGAGCACTTTGCTCGCCCCAAAAGCCTAGTTTCTCAGTAGCGGTCATTTGGACCAACTGCTTAAATTCATTTCGAAAAAAAAAACAAGCCCGCTGAGTTTTTTTCGCCGGATCTTTATTCGCTTTCCTATCCGATAATAAATTAAAAAATATCGCCTCGTCAAAAGTAAAATTGAATAAAATTAAATTAAAGATTAATTTAAATAAAATTTTTTGGACTAAGACAAGCTCGCTGAGTTTCTTCTGCAGGATCTTCTCAGTGTGTGGCCGCGTTCCGATCTGGTAGTAACTTAAAAAAACATCACGTTGTCAAAGGTATGCCTTTGATGGCGCGATGTTGACACGATGATATTTTAATAAATTAAAGTAAATATTAATTTGAATAAAAGTTTTCGACTATGACAAAGTTTCTGAAGATGTTTGAACATTTATTACTTTATATTTGGCAATGGCTGGGCCGATTTGAGTCGAACTAACTACTGTTAACCGATATCAGTTAACATTGTAGTCGTTGACATAAAGATGACGACAAATTACGCTTTAATAAAAAAAAACGTGTTGGTCCAGGGCTCCTTTGAAGAATAGGCCAACTGGCGTTTTGCTAGGCAGGTCGTAAAAACGACCGATTGGCTATGCTAGTCACTACCATCGTGGATACTAGGTGGTAAAGTTCTGCATTGGCTCGCTCGGGTCTGATACTGCCGCCTTACCTATTCTTGCCGCAATAGCGACAGTGCTTGTCAATGACGGATTCCGTTTTGGAGGGTAAGGTAGCCGGTAAACTTATGTATACACTTATGCATTACACCTCACCACGCAAACGCATCGCCAAAATAGCAACGCATCATTAACATAATATTTTGTGTCTATAGGCGATGGATGACTCCTTCCGTCAGGAGACCCATCTGCTTGTTTGCAATTTAATAGAATAAAAACAAAATATTATCAAAATACTGACCACCTCATGGACCATTAGTCCATATAGTAGGCAGATTACGGTGAAGGATGAGAAATGAGGCAAAGGTTTTGATCCCAAAATTAAATAAAAATGGATTCCTTTAGCATTATAATGCTTATACTTGAAGTATAACAACTTGTTATCAGGTTATTATTATTCTTGCAAATAAATATTTTCTTTCTTTCTTTCTTTCTATTGTCCAAGAGTGTATAAAATATTGCATTGAAAACGGAGTTTCGCAAGCGCCGATGACAAAAACTGTACCATATATATTAAAATGCATTCATATAATAATAGTTATTTGAAACAGAACCCAGGTCTAATTATGTCTCTACATCTCGAATGTAGGTACAGGGTTAAATTATATGTTATAACGAGTGTGGTATAATCGCATACAACACACCTGTGCCCTACTTGTAGCTAAATACGATAATATAAAATACGGGCTGGTGTACCTTTGTCTTAGGTTAACGTGTAATCTAGTGGGAATGCCACAGTATAACGGCACAGTCTCAACTTAATAAAAACTACATTTATTTCATTTATAATACAATAAAAGTTTAACACGATTCACTGCCATTATAAATGTTTAGATTACGTATTACAACAAAACTCACTTGTACTTCCAGTTCACGTATATTTTTAATTTTTTACTATTCACATCCAACCGGTTTCGCTTATTAAAGCATCATCAGGGATG
Source organism: Apodemia mormo (assembly GCA_036924255.1). Classification (NCBI taxonomy): domain Eukaryota; kingdom Metazoa; phylum Arthropoda; class Insecta; order Lepidoptera; family Riodinidae; genus Apodemia; species Apodemia mormo. The sequence goes on from JAUPFN010000024.1 coordinate 25,172,529, forward strand.
TTTTACACATATTTTATAATATCTTAACATTATTTTTACATTTCAAGTATGTATATATAACTTGAAATGTAAAAAATATGTTAAGATATTATAAAATATGTGTAAAACATCCCTGATGATGCTTTAATAAGCGAAACCGGTTGGATGTGAATAGTAAAAAATTAAAAATATACGTGAACTGGAAGTACAAGTGAGTTTTGTTGTAATACGTAATTTAAAATGCAGTTTCACCAAGTGCCGACGATGGAAACAATCCAATTTATAAATGTTTAGCTTCCTTAACGCATTTTCATATAAATATCGTCATGTCAGTTCCCCGTGAATAGACCAACTGCCCTTCCGCCAGGCAGATCGTAAAAGGCGTTGGCTATACATGTTACTAACATCGTGACTACTAAGGTGGTAGAGTTTTGCCACATCTCGTCTCGAATATTTGGTACCACTGCACCATTTTTGGTAACATGTCCATGTTGCGGGATCGCTATGCCACATGCATTACGGCTTCCGTGCTCTCCAAACCGAAACACGACAAACATTGACCCTATTGCGGCAAGAATTGGTAGAGCAGTGGTACCAAATATTCGAGACGAGACGTGACAAAGCTCTACCACCCTAGTAGTCACGATGGTAGTAACATGTATAGCCGATCGGTGGCCTTTTACGACATCAACTCATCATTAACATATTTGGTGTCTATAGACGATGCTTTCTTTTCTTTCTTTTCCCATCAGGAGAGCCATCTGCTTGTTTGCTATCTTAAGATATAAAAAAAAATGTTAGCCGAGTACAATTTACAAGTGAATTTTGTTTCGTAAGATGAATATCCTACAAATTAACAGAGTCGTAAAACACAGTGTAATGCAAATAAAAAGGTTCACATTTGTTTAGTCGATGAACTAGTAAGCAGGGCTCATGGTGAGAGATGCTACTCGCCCAAGAAAATAGTATTAAATAGATCATCTCGTAGTCCATCTGATCTATTTAATACTATTATAAGCTACATAGTAATTTTCTTAATAAAATTTTTAGAGTGCAGGTATGTTTAGTTACTAAATTATAGTTACTCAACTAAAATACTAGTCTGGTCAGTACGCGGCTTTACTTACGCACCTTACGCAATGCTTCGTATTTCTAGAAGTTAAACTTTCATATTTTACGATCATAAAAATCTTCGCTACGATAAAGTGTACCATAATTTTCTTTATTTTATTCGCTTACATTACAGTAAAATACATTAAAATCTATAATACCTACGCAATTATAGTGCTATAACAATTTTATGATGAAATAAAATTGTGTTTTTATTCAGGGAAATAAAAGTGCGTAGACACTTATTTATATCATTATTTTTATTATTATCACAGAAAAGCATACCTACAAAGCAGATAACTCTTTCGATGGAAAGATATAACTTTTGTCTATAGACACCTACCATGTGGCGGGTTGAAATCCTACTTACATAAATTTACAAGCTACCTTACTCTATAAAGTGGAACACGACAGTGACAAGCACTGATGCTTGGCAAAATGAATATAAAAGATTGGATTTTTTTTTATATATCATAAGATAGCAAACAAGCAGATGGGTCTCCTGATGGAAAGAGTCAACCATCGCCTATAGACACCAAAGATGTTAATGGTGCGTTGCTATCTTGTGGCGAGGTCTAATGCCACATGCATAAGTTTACCGGCTACCTTACCCTCCAAACCGGAACACGACAGCGACAAGCACTGACGCTACTGCGGCAGGAATAGGTAAGGCGGTGGTACCAGACCCGGGCGAGACAATGCAGAACTCTACCACCTAGTAGCCACGATGGTAGTGACTCGATAGCCAATCGGTCGCCTTTTACGACCTGCCTGGCAAAACGGCAGTTGGCCTATTCTACAAAGGAGGCCGGGACCAACACGGCGGAAATAAACCCAGGAGAGACGTTACGGAAATCTACCACCTTGTAGTCACGATAGTAGTGACTCGTATTGTCAATGGACGTTTTTTGCGATCTGCCTTTTGTTACGGAAGAGCGGTGCTTCCTAACACAAGTGCAAATGTACTTAAAAGGAGACACCGGTCGACTCGCATGCTTTTATGTAAACAAATTTATGAATTCTTTGTTTTTTTTTGCCCGATATAATAATTATAGGTGGCCTATTTTTCAAGAGGATCCGGATCAATACAGGGTTCACGGGTCAGGTCAAAAGCTTGAAGAACCATCTACTAGAGATGGTTCTTCAAGCCTTTGACCTGATGCTGAAAACCGTTTTGATCACACTAAATATAAATATTGTTATTAATTATTTAAAACTAAATGTGCCTTCCTTACGTATTATAGCGTATTAAAAACTAGCTGTTGCCCACGACATCGTCCGCGCGGACTTCGTTTACTCCGCACAGCTCCTCCGCCGTAGGTGATAGCGTGATAATATGTAGCCTATATGTTGACCCGACCTATTAGTAATATTCGTGCAAAATGAAGTAAATCCATACAGTACTTTTTGAGTTTACTCCGGATATACATTCAGACAAACAGATAAAAATTGTAAAAACTATATTTTTGGCTTCGATATCGATTGTAGATCACGCCCCAAGTATTCTTTTAAAAAAATATTCAATGTACAGTTTTGACTTTCCTACGATTTTATTATAATATGTGTAGATTAAGATAATAAGCTATTTCAATATTTTGTCTGATTTTGGCCTAATTGGTTGGATTTTTGGGTGGTACAGTTTGGAGAGTAAGTCAGCCGTGAACTCGTGGATCTAGCACTTCTACCTTACTATTGGCATAAAAGAAAATGTGTTGGTATCCCTGTGGACCAGAATAATGCTCACTTTCCAACTAACTAACAAGCACAGTTATTATTACAGCAGAAGTAGAACATTGTTTAAATGCTCAAAACTTAATAATTTACTGTTGCCTTTTCTGAAACTTTCCGTATTCATGTCCAACAATTTTCATTGGTGTTGGTGGAATTGTGTTATTTTTTTATATCATAAGATAGCAAACAAGCAGATGGGTCTACTGATGGAAAGAGTCAACCATCGCCTATAGACACCAAAGATGTTAATGGTGCGTTGCTATCTTGTGGCGAGGTCTAATGCCACATTCATAAGTTTACCGGCTACCTTACCCTCCAAACCGGAATACGACAGTGACTAGCACTGACGTTATTGCGATTAATAGGTGAAGCGATGGTACCAGACCCGGGCGAGACAATGCAGAACTAGTAATATTTATAGTAAATATTTATGACTGATCCACATCAATGACAGTGAGCCACATCAAAACTCACATAATCTATATATATATATATATATATATATATATATATATATATATATATATATATATATATATATATATATTAGGGTGATTCATATGCGACAAACATTTTTATTTTTTAGGTGCTCAAGCAAAATTTTGTTCTACATATTGAAAAAAAAATTTCCACCAAGTTAGAGCTCTTAATTCGAGTTTGAAGTGCTTGCCGTTTTAATTTGATTTTTTCCCATTAGAAATGCATGTAAATATTTTTATTTTTTTTCAAATTTCTAATGCTTGGACACATTTAATGATATTGGCATTCTGATTGCTGAAATATATCCAGGATTCCACGCTCTTTAAATGACTTTTCGTCAATTTTAATGTCGCCTGCTTTGGTCCACTGGTACCATCTGTCAAAGTTATGTTTTCGAATAAAATGCACATTTTTTTATTTTTACAGCAAAAATTGATTGATAGATGGAAAAAATAATACATATTTTTATAAAAAATTTGATTCTCTTCAAAAAAGGTCGTAACTTAAGTCTCTCAGACTCATAGTTTTTAACTTGCAGTAACTTTTGTAACTAAAAATGTAGAAAAATGATAAAAAAATTACAAATTATAATGTTTAAATTCAAGTTTTTGTTTCAAATTTATTTTTTTCATTACATTGTCAATTTTACTTTTTGTACTTTTATACCTGACATGTTACACATACTGACATACAGACACACATACACACACAAATAAATAAATAACACAATAAGCGGGAAACAAAAAAGTTAATACAAAATTTTAATAAATTTGTAATTTATCATAGTTTATATTTTTATTAGAAATACAACCGAAAGAAAATGAATTGTTATTTTATAAACTTTAAATGAAAGCTCTGTAAAAGTTGTAAACGACACAGCCGAGCGATGTGTTGCGCTCATTGAAAAATTCAATGAGTTTGGCACATACGACGAAGATAAAAAACAATGCCTATTATTAACTGTTCAAAATTATAGAAAAGAATTCCTAACATGTACCAAAAAACTTTATTCAACAACAAAGTAATACCTAACTTATGTGAAGATATATTTAGTAAACAGAGCTTTATATATATATATATATATATATATATATATATATATATATATATATATATATATATATAAATCAATTGCTGTTCGTTAGTCTCGCTAAAACTCGAGAACGGCTGAACCGATTTGGCTAATTTTGGTTTTGAATTAATTGTTGAAGTCCAGTGAAGGTTAAAAGGTGAGAAAATATAGAAAAAAAGAGTAATTAAAAAGGCAGAACAACATTTACCGGATCATCTAGTATCTATATAAATTAATACGGGAAGGAAAAGCTTTGGACCCCTTTTTAAGACAATTACTCAAACGATAAAGTATGAAATTTGGCACAATTAAAGTTTACATGAATATTTTTAAATAAAATGCATTAGAAGTACATTAAATTAATTAAAATAAATATTACACACACTACATACATGTGACATTGTGACATACATTAACACACATGTAAACTATATAATGTAAAATGTAAACTATATAATTTTCTTTACGGTTAAAGACAGTTGTTAAACTTCAAAAGAGATTTTATTGTATAGTCTATGGTCAAATTTTGGCCACAGGCGATTGATAGTACCTATGTATAATAGCTATTATACTAAAAATTGAGTATTGTACTTTCGACAGAACATACGTAGCGATGTTTCTGTTTAGATTTACTAAATTACTGTTTCTGTTTCTGTTTAGATTTACTAATTAAAATATTCATGACATCTTACTCTATTCGCGGACAAAGTTGTATGGCTCTTCTAGCCATAATATAACCGTTTACCACATTATGGTAATTTGTATCATCGTACCCATAAAAATCCAAACAAATTGCTACCGATAAAGAAAATCTATAATAATGTCTTCAATTATTAATAACCATCTATTGTTTTCAAAAACAATAGAATTTATTATTGTATTCGAGAAAATCGTTCCCATAACTGTCGATCTCATTGTGATTTATCGCCAGTGACATTCCCATATAGATAGCGGATTGATTAGAAAGAGCGCAATAGTAAAAACTTGTGACACACTGGCTTTTAGAACGGTAACCTCTTCGTAGACTAAGCGGGGAACGTCAAAAAGACTAGCAATGAGTTTTATACATTAACTAGCTGACCCGGCAAACGTTGTTTTGCCGTATAGATTACTTGTACGTGTGTGGCCGCGTTTCCGATCCGGTAGTAACTCAAAAAATGTTGACTCGTCAAAAGTGCCTGTAAAGGATAATTTGAATAAAAATGTTTTGACTTTGACTTTGTATCGAACATTTTGGTTGGGTACTTGAAAGAGGGGAAGGGGTGTTTATTGAGATAAAAACTATCCTATCGTTTAAGTTGGACCAACAAGTAGATATCTCTAAAATTTAATTTAAATCGATTCAATAGTTTCGGAGTCTATCGTGGACAAACAATGTGACAAGTAATTTATATAAAATTAAGAAGATTAAACCGCGACGTCTTTCTTTTCGGTGGCATCACAGAGATTATTTACAACAGTTCGCAGAGGATAGAAAATTTAATTATTTTCACTTTTTAAATTTATTTACTAAGGTAAGAATTAACAAGCAAATAAAAGAAAAAGATAACTTTTTATTTTATTTGCTTCACTAAGATCACTGCTTTTAGCGCCCCGTTGGTCGAGCAAACTACACATCATTGGGGCTCGGGTTCGATTCCCGACAGGGACAAACATTTGTGTGATGAGCATATATTGTATTTCTGGTTTTGAGTGTTATTTTTTTTATATCATAAGATAGCAAACAAGCAGATGGGTGTCCTGATGGAAAGAGTCAACCATCGCCTATAAACACCAAAGATGTTAATGGTGCGTTGCTATCTTGTGGCGAGATCTAATGCCACATGCATAAGGTAACTGGCTACCTTACCCTCCAAACCGGAACACGACAGCGACTAGCACTGACGCTATTGCGGCAGGAATAGGTAAGGCGATGGTACCAGACCCGGTCGAGCCGATGCAGAACTCTATCACCTAGTAGTATTAAATATATTTGAGTATTTATATATCTCTATGTATTACATAGTACTTATCATTCATTGACTGGCTATACTACAAGCTAATAAATTGCTTACTTTGGGGGTTATATTAATTTATGTAATTTGTCTAGTGATATTTATTTTATTTATTTACTACTTATGTCAAGTAAAACGTAGACAATGAAGCAGTTCGAAGCAACCCCAGTCCGATCTATGCCTTTACGTTATATCAATACATAATAAATACACAATCTGACGCTATATTCCATCATCGGACTTCGCGTCAAAATTTGAAATTCCATCCTCACCACCTCGATGTCTGGAAATCCACAATCGTGCGCTTTTGTCGACACTTTTTGCCTCGCACAACTCTTTTGTGGAATCAATTACCCTCGGGGGTGTCTCCGACTGGATATGACTTAGGGACCTTCAAGAAACGAGCTGATTCATTCTTAAAAGGCCGGCACCGCAGCTGCAAGACCCCCGGTATTGCAGTTGTCCATGGGCGGCGGTGATCACTTACCATCAGGTGCACCAAATGCTCGTTTGCCCCCTCTGCTATAAAAAACATAAATAATTGCACATAAGATAGCAACGCACCATTAACATCTTTGGTGTCTATAGGTGATGGTTGACTCTTTCCATCAGGAGACCCATCTGCTTGTTTGCTATCTTATGATGTAAAAAAAAACACATAATATGTACGTACATTATTATTTACACGTATATATACATACACACATACGCACACATATATTCATACATATCCTTTTCTTTGTACCTACTAAGATTATTTTTCTCCCCGGGTTGGTTCCGGGCTCCTTTGAAGAATAGACCAACTGCCGTTCTGCCAGGCAGGTCGAAAAAAGCGAACGATTGGCCATGCGAGCTTAGTACCATTATGACTGGGTGGTAGAGTTCTGCATTGTCTCACCCGGGTCTGGTACCACCGCCTTACCTATTCCTGCTGCAATAGCGTCAGTGCTTTTCACTGTCGTGTTCCGGTTTGGAGGGTAAGGTAGCCAGTAAAGTTATGCATGTGGCATTAGAGCTCGCCACAAGATAGCAATGCACCATTAACATCTTTGGTGTCTATAGACAATGGTTGACTCTTTCATCAGGAGACCCATCTGCTTGTTTGCTATCTTAGGATATAAAAAAAATATGTTCTAGCGTTTTCAACTTTTATCGATAAAGGTAAAAAAACAAGATCAAAGCGCTTTGTCAAAGTAAATAATCTCGGGATACTGTAGGAAGTGTATTTGTATAACTTGTTCGTTGTTCTCAAATAATTGTACGAATGTGTGTAGCATAGGTGGTACCATTTTCTGTAAAAAAGTCTGTTATCAATTTCCCACATTGTCGCGTCATCAATCCATTGAAAACCTAGTTATATTTTTAAATTTCTTTGTCAGATTACTTTAAAACAATATGAGATTTATAAAACCTTGTTGATTTAACGGATAGGTAATTAAATTCAGCCATATGTTCAGCCTAGTTGAGATGAGCTACAAGAAAAGTAACTTGTGAAATTCAGACGTTTTTGACTGACTCGCGGTAAACCTCGTGGTATAGGGCATGAGCGTATATAATACAGGGGAAATTTAAGGGATTAAATCCATTCTCCCTCAGCGTAAAAATGTGTATTTGGGGAATAGATATTTACAATTTGTATTCGACATGTGATATTGATGGTTAAATTTAAATTAATCGATATAATTCTGCCACCTTTCGGTAACACTTAGAGTAGTTTGGCTGACACTGAAAACCAGCGTTGAGGTAAGAACTTCTGAACATTAGCTGAGTGGTAGCCATTTTGAGACATCACACCACTCAGTACAGTGGACACCAAACGATAGGTTACAGTTAGACTAATTGAATTGTATTTAAGCTTATTTATTAATTATTTGTATAAAGTGTTGCTTTTTGTCTTAATTACTATAGTGTAATGGCTACTAGGACTAGCGCTTTTTTACGTATTATTTTTTTATGCTATATATATATATATACATTTTATTTTAAGTTTTGCTATGTATCTGTACATATTTTTTAGTTATATTGGCTTGTAATTCATTAGTGTAGATTTTTTTTTGAATTCCTTTATGTCATTATTTTTGTTTTGTTTTTTCTTTTCTTAATGTTAATATGTTTTTGATGTGTTTTGATATCTTCTGTAGTTTTGTGGTGTATGTCTTAAATAAACATTTTCTATTCTATTCTATTCTATTCTAAATCCATACTTCCATACTAATTATTATAAATGCGAAAGTAACCTGTCTGTCTGTCTCTTCTTCACGCCTGAACCACTGAACCGACTTGGAGGAAATTTGGTACAAAGAATATTTGATACCCCGGGACTTTTATTTTAGAACTAGCTGACTCGGCAAACGTTGTTATGTTTTAACTACTCTTATTTTTTTTCTATATTTCCTCACCCTTTAAACCTTCCCTGGACTTCAACAATTAATTCAAAACCAAAATTAGCCAAATCGGTTCAGCCGTTCTCGAGTTTTAACGAGTCTAACGAACAACAATTGATTTTTATATATGTATATAAGATTTTTTCCACGCGGACCAAGTCGCGGGCATTTCAAATCCCCCTGCACACTAAATTTCATGAAAATCATTGGAGCCGTTTCCGAGACTCAGAATATATATTACTTATACAAGAATTGCTCATTTAAATATATTAGATAAGATAGCTAACATACAAATGGCTCTACTAGTGGAAAGAGAAAATATCGCCTACAGGCATCGAAGATGTTAATGTTGCGTTGCTATTCATATGGCGGGATGGCAATGGCACATGCATAAGTCTACCGGCTACATACCTTCCAAGCCAGAACATTACAATGACAAGCATTAACTCTATTGTGGCAGGAATAGGTAAGGTGGTACCAAATACCCGGGCGAGACGTTGCGGAACTCGACCATCTAGTAAAGCACTATCGTCCCAAAGGCGGATTCAGGGGGGCCATGAGGGTCAACCCCCACCCCCTCCCCCAGGCAGGGGTTTAAGTGTGGATTTATTATTGCAAACAAATAAGGATTAGAGTCTATCTTAAAAATGAACCTCGAATATGTGATTCCTTATCCGAAGGCCGAATCCGCCCTTCACGTCATCCTGCATTTCACGTCAGTCGGCGTGTAATGTTGCATTTGAAATTATGTTTGTGTTTTAGCACTCATCCCGTGCTTGGGAAAACTTGAAAAACTTTAAAAACAACAAAGAAAAATTTCGACACGTAGGGTTCAAACCTACGAAGTTTTCTCAAGCCGGGACGCTGTAGCGCGGGATGGTGTTTTAAATGTACAATAAGCGTGGTAAACGTACCTGAGTGATCATAGTAATGCAGCATATCAGCATCCCGCCGCTGAAGGAGGCGATGGATATCATGGTGACGCTGTTGGAGAGCGCGGTGGCGAGCCACGTGACGGTGTACGGCAGCGCCGCCGCCAGCAGCACGCGCCGCCGCCCCAGCCGCATCGCCATGCCCCCCAGGATGCCTCCGATCAGCGCTCCTGTTGCCAATGTAATAAACACATTATATATACAGAATATTATCTAATTATAAACAAACAAACAAATAAACAAATATTCACGGGACAAATTACACTGACTGATCTAACCCCAAAGTAAGCAAATTATTTGCTTGTGTTATGGGTGTTAGTCAACGATACTAATACATAGAAATACATATATAAATACAAGAATATATTTAATAAACACCCAAACCCGGAAATACAAACATTTATGCTCATCACACAAATGCTTGTCCCCGTCGGGGATCGAACCCGAGCCCCGTTGATCGCGTAGTCAGGGTTGCTAACCACTCGACCAACGAGGCGGTCATAATTATAACATAGAATTTACTACCGTTGATGTATTTCATCTATCTAAGAGGGTCTTCAGAAAGGAAATAGTAGACATAAATCATAATCCTAAATAAAACATAGCTAGGGATGTCAAATATACTCATATAATTACAACACGCATATAATACGAAAGTTTGGATGGATGGATATATACATTTATATATAATAAGGGTAATAAGCTATTATTACACAAAATTTAGTAAAAATCCGGTCAGTAGTTTTTGCGTGAAGGGCGAACAGACAGACAAACAGACAAAAAATTCAATTTCTATCGTGTTGGGTTTTATGTCCACACAATACGTAGCAATAGTTTTTTTAAGAAATATTTCATACACAGATTTGGTTTCGTTACTGTTTTATTATATGTATAGATATTCAAGGACATAATAGTTAATGGTCATAACTCATAACTCATAAGAAAGTAATACAAATAGAATTAAAGATAGTATTGCTTAACCTCAACAAAATTAGTGTATATATTCAAAAAGTATGATATATCACCACACGATGTACCAATGTGCATAGACGCGAGTTCGGTAAATTGTTTACAAACAGCAATTTACCGAACTCGCATCTAGGCTCATTGGTACACCGTATTATACCTTAATATATGCTGCAGCGCTGCTCAGTTTTGTTTTTAGTTGAAGGATTTATTCCTACAGCGCTACAGCGAGTGTTAACGACAAGTAGAAGCCGTGTTCCATTTCTACTACTAGAAAAGCTATGCTAATTATACTAAATAGCTAGCATAGCTTATCTAGTACCTACGTAGTACATTAAACTCTGATCGCGTTCCAGTTTAGAGGGTAAGGTAGCCGGTAAACTTACGCATATGACATTACCATCACGGCACCCGGATAGCAGCACAGTAATATTTTTTTGTTATTATTGGCGATTAATATTTCGCCACACGGAGAGTAACGCATCTTTAACATCTTTGGTGTCTGTAAATGATGGTTGTCTCTTTGCATCAGAAAAGCCATCTTCATATTTGCTATCTTATGAATTAAAAAAATCGCATATCTTCGTTTTTCCCATAACATAATAGTTACATTACTAGTTTGTATTTTTATTTACTTACTCAAAATGTTGTCATTTTATAAAAAATAATTTCTCCTTTTTATTCAACACGCTTAAACAGCCTTCATATTGTCAAAATCGCTGAAGTTCATGCGTATTCATAATTTTAAATACCAAATTAAAAAGACCTATTATATCTTGTACGCTGCATACAAACAGACTATTCTATTGACACACATACCATCTTTTGTTAGGCAAATAAAAATTCATCTAATTTTATCAACCAATACGTTACACTCCGTATTGTGAAAAAAGCTTTGTATTGACACAAATAGTTTACTAAATTCCCGCCAACTTTCATTCTAGATGGCGCCACAAGTGATAACGACTTAAATAAATAAAATGTGCACACATGGATGTTTAAACTGCCACTTTACGAAGCGCTTGAAATGGAACGCTGACGAAAATAAACAAGACAGACGGACAGCGTTTTAGATATAGATTGCAAATGTAGGAAGCTCAAGGCAAATCAACATTGAGACACAAATATATTGTACTAAAGTTCTTTGTTTGTATGTTTTGTACATTTGCTTCGAATAGCAAGTACTTCACAGCTCATTATACACACAGCCAATAAAATAAACGTATTTTTATATTTTTTATTTGTAAAAATCAAGATTTCATAATATACAGCCAATGTAATGAAATATGTGTTTCATTTTTTTAAGAGTAAAAAATGTTATCATGCTTATTCAGACTGATTTCATAAGGATTGATAAATTTTCCCGACATTCTTTCTTGATATCCATTTATATGTAAGGCATTAATCAGCATTATTCGGATTTTTTTAGAGAGGGGTAAACGAGCAGGAGGTGCACCTAATGGTAAGTTATCACCGCTGTCATAGACATCCGCAATACTAGAAGTCTTACAATTGCGTTGCCGGCCTTTTAAGAATGAGAAAGCTCTTTTCTTGAAGATCTCCAAGTCGTATCAGTTTGTTTGTTTTCACGAGGTAATCTCATTTTATCTTAAAAAACTCAGGATACTTAAAAAAATATATAAATAAATAAATAAATAAATATTCACGGGACAAATTACACTTACTGATCTAACCCCAAAGTAAGCAAATATTTGCTTGTGTTATAGATGTTAGTCAACGATACTAATACATAGAAATACATATATAAATACCAGAATATATATAATAAACACGCACACCCGGAAATACAAACATTTATGCTCATCACACAAATGCTTGTCCCCGTCGGGGATCGAACCCGAGCCCCGTTGATGCGTAGTCAGGGTCGCTAACCACTCGATAAGAAATAACCATTTTCTATAGACGCCAAAAAGGTTAATGATTCGTTGTCACACGTTTGGCGGGGATGTCATATAACATGCATATTTTTTTTCGGAAAACTTACTAGCGCATTAAAAATATGTATCAATATAATATTATTATATTTATGACAGTATACGAATAAATATGTAAACGGTATATGAGACTGGATTCTGTGACAGGATTGGACTAAGGAGATGTCAACGTCACTGATTTTTATTCCCCCTCTTACAAAAACTGAAGTGAGTTTATTGGGAGCGAAACCATGTGCAAATGCTAATACAAGGCAAAATCTAGGTCCATGTTGTTAAATTCTCGATTGTAATTTGTACCCACGCTATGTAAAATAAGCATTTGTGTGATGTGAAATAATGTACACTAATTTTCTCATTTAGATAAAAAGAATCCTGCATTTGATAAGGCAACTGAAATCTTGCATGCGCGGACAGGCAGGCAGGCAGTCAGGAGTTAGAGCTATTTTCACGGCTAGTAATATTAAATAACACAACGTTTTCGCCTAAAGAAATGTTCACATTGTCCAGGATGTTGGTAGCTAAGGTATTGGTAGCAACAAGCAGTGACATTATTAGGCCAGGAATAAGAAAAGCGATGGTTCTAAATTCTGGGGAGTTTTGAAGTATTAAGTCTAACACATATCAGTCTCGATGGTAGTACACATCTATACGATTGGAAAACTGGAACTGAAAGGTGCATAATCTTCAAGAGGTTCAATACTGAAAAGGCTGTGCAGACGCAAAACGTGTTTTCTTTAAGCGTTGAAGAAAAATAAAATATAAGTTACTGAAGTAGAAATAAATATTCTCAATTACAACAACAAAATTTTACAAAAAGTCGTTAATAAAATGTATACAAAAAATTAAATTCTGACAATTAAATTTCCAAGCTCTTTAAACTTCAAATAATAAGTTTTTTACCGTGTGTAATTTCTAAGAATTAAATTAAATCCAAACAAGTTCATCATTTTCAAATATAGAATGCCTAAAGCCAATGAGGAATATCGATTCTAAAGGAATTCGAAAACATAAATAACAATCCGCCACACATGGATTCGGAATGCATTCAATCAATCGAGTTTATTTCCGAAATCGATTTGTTTTCAAATACAATCGAATGCTGTAAATCAGAGTTTGTTATATTTTGTTTTGACGAGAGAACGCAAAGAAAATACGAATGGAATTTGAATGTTTAGGTCTTTGGTGTTAATGGGAACGAATTTAGTATTGTTCTGGTTTCGTTTCTAAATATTGTATATTTAATGAAGAATTGTAGACGCTAGTGTATGTAGTTTTCTCTGTAAAACTTTAAATAGAAGTCTAAAATCAGCTTACAATACGAAACTAATCATTTATTACAAGAATAATTAAATATAATGGCATCTGAAAAGAAGGGCTGATTGGAAATCACTTTGGAGAGTAAGCAGAGAGTAAGTTTACCGGCATGTAACGATTATCGACTATTTCTAGCGACAACTAGTTCCGACAGCTTTACGTGCTCATCAGAGGCACGGCAGTGGTAATACACCACTCCGCCAGACTCCAAGCTGCTACTGAAGATTTAGATTTCCGAGAAAAAACTCGAAAAATTCACAATAACACTGTCCAATGCGGGGATAGTTTTTTTTTAACTATCGATAGAGAAGCGCTTGACCACGATCACGCCTGATGGTAAGATAAGGTGCGGCCTAAGATGGAACGCGCTTCCCTAGAAGGTACTATTCACTTTTCTCTTGAAGATCCCCAGATTGTGCCCTTCGGGGAATACAAACTCGCATATTCCAGTCCCTTGCGGTTCGGATCAAGAATGTCGATAGAACCGCTTTGTCCGGATACGTGGAACGTCCAAGTACCCGAAACATGATCAGAGCCGAATAGGCTACCCCCAGGACCACGAGGCAGTCTTTGAGACCAATGAGATTTTACTGCAAGTTTTTAATTATAAGATATGAAAAACTTTTTTTCACTGATCTATTATTTGTAGTAACAATTGATGAAATTAATCACAACTAATATACCTAATAAGTAAAAGATATTTTAAGAATAAGGAGAAGATTATTTTAACGATAAGAGTAATAATGAATTTTCTTTAAAAGAAAATTAAATATTATTTGCACACACACATTCTCCCCGTGTTGGTCCCGGGCTCCTTTGAAGTATAGGCCAAATCCCGTTCTACCAGCCAGGTCGTTAAAGGTGATCTATTGACTATGCGAGTCACTACCATCGTAGCTACTAGATGGTAGAGTTCTGCATTGTCTCGACCGGGTCTGGTACCACCGCCTACTCCTACCGCAATAGCGTCAGCGCTTGTCATTATCATGTTCCGGTTTGGAGGGTAAAGTAGTCGGTAAACTTATGCATGTGGCATTAGACCTCGCCAGAAGATAGCAACACACCATTAACATCTTTGGTGTCTATAGGCGATGGTTGACTCTTTTCCATCAGGAGACCCATTTGCTTGTTTGCTAAATTAAAATATAAAAAAACTGAAAGGAATACAGATAATTAAGAGTAATTTACTCTAAGCCTTAAACAGACGTATCGTATGTATCGTAGGCAACATGTGATCGCAAACAATCAAATTTACAGGCAATTCCACGTGAAGTAAAACGCTGGGGACATTGTTAATGTGGAATTATCGTAAAACGTTGGATTTATCTTCTGTTCCAAGAAACGTATAAATCTTTTTAAGGGTTGGCGCTTCAGGGAAAATATTAGTCAACGTATTTTTAATTATTTTTCCTTGAACACAGACATTTTTTATAATAAATCTTCACCTGTGAGACATTTTGTAAAAGGCAAAATAGGTAAAATGGTGTTACTACTAAACTGACTATTGATCTTATGACAAATGTCATATTACAAACGGTAACACAGTTTGGTGAAATATTTAATGATTTTTTTGCTGAATATTTTTAATAATAAATAAATAAAAAGTGAAGTGGTAGTTTTCTGAAACATTTCATAACCCATGGGATTAAATTGAATCGAATGAAGCGATGGGGCGTGGTTTTCATTCCTGACAGGGACAAACATTTGTGAGATGAGCATATAGTATTCTGGTTTTGCATTTCTGGGTTTGTATGTATTATGCTTAAGTGTCAATGACTAACGCCCATAATAAAAGCAAACAAATTGCTTACTTTGGGGTTACGTCAATTCGTGTAATTTGTTCAGCGATAATATTATTACTAGCGATCGCCCCGTTCGCAAAATTCGACTACAGACTGAAAAATGGAATCTCTTTTGAGTTTGACAATAAACTTTAGCCCATAAAAAAATACATGTCGTGTATAACCATATAATATTAAGTTAGATGAATGTAGTATAATGCTTATTTTTATTAATTTAATGTATTTATCAAAAGTAGCAAATGATTTAAAAATATTAGGTTTCTGCAGTCATCCGCAATATAAACTTTAACTTTACCCATACTCCACCGTTCGCGCAATTGTCTTGAAAAGGGGTACAAAGTGTTTCCTTCGCGTATTAATACGTAATATGTTACGAAGCAGCTAGTTTATTATAATTCTAAAATATCATCAAGGTACATAGATCGAAAACAAAAATAAACTTTGACAGCCCTATAAGTGTCGTTTTGATTCGAATTTACAATTCATTCGTATTACTTTAGCAATAGAGGTTATTACTGAATGCTATGTCAATATTTAATTGGCAGGTCTTATCTAGAACACATAAGGCTCGTTATTGAATGTCAAAATCAGTATAATTTATTATCCTTTAACGCAAGTGCAGAATATGAAATAGTTTAGACTTTTACTGCTATGCACGGACACTTCTCTTTAAAGTATGATTTTTATGTGTTTTATATTAGTATGTCCTTTAGGTTGTGAGAATATTTATAAAAAACAAATCTGAATTCATCTATCTAATTCTTAATTTTTAAAAGCAAAATAAACTACTATGACTACCACGAGGTCTAAAGTTATTTTAAAGGCCAAGATTTTTAAATCGCCTCTGTGGTCTAGTGGCCCAGTGTTGGCGTTGACCACACGAGGTCCCGGGTTCGATTCCCGGGTTAGGCACATTAAAAAAAAGTGTTTTTTCAGTTTTCTGAGAAGCACAAAGTCGCCCGGAATTGGAAAGTGCCCGGTTGGCGATAGGCTTGCCACCTATCACATTTGTGGGACCCAGTATCTTCGGCAATCGTGGGTGCACTTGTTGTACCTCTGCCTACCCTTTCGGAGATATGGGCGTGAAGATACTTTTTTTTCTTTTTTATTTTTAAATCCCAGATTCTATCACAGGTGTAAAAATATGACATTGAAATTTTACCGAAAAAATATCATTTAAATTCTGGTGGTGTTGTATTACTACCTACATGATAATCATTACAGGTTGTTTGAAACAACGAAATGACACGTATCACGAAACAACAAAACCTGTCAAACGATACCGTTTTATTTTATGTGGAAAGAGACAACCTTCGCCTATAGACACCAAAGGTATAATTTATACTTTCCGTCGTCGGCACTTGGTGAAACTGTGTCATATTGGTTTTGTCAAACATTTGTACTATTTCAAAATAGTGCAAATAGTCTAAGTTTAAGTGTTTGACAAAATCAAGACACTAAAGATGTATATGATGCATCGCTATCCTAGTGGCAGGATTTTAATGCCGTATGCATGCCGTCTGCCTTACCCTCAAAACCGAAACACGAGAGTGATAAACACTGACGCTAATATGACAGTAATGGATAAGGCGGTAGTACCAGAACCGGACAAGACAATGCAGAATTTTACCACCTAGTAGATACGATGCTACTGACAGAAAGGTAGACCGATGATCTATTCTAGCTGGTGACCTATAATTCAGGTACATTGTACTTAAGTTAGTCACCAGTGTCTTACTTAAAATAATTTCTGTGTTTATGTAACTAGGTCGTACGTTTTCTTTTCTATGAAGAGAAAAATTAAATTTATTATTATTATATTATTATTATTCTTCAAGGGAGGCCTGGGCTAACATCTGTATATTAATGCGACCAATTCCATCTCAATAATACTCCAAATAATTAATACTTAACCTGTAATTCCTACGCCCCATGTTTTGTGGCCGAAGTCGAATCAACAAATCACTAGCAATTGAGGGGTATAAAAGCAAAAGCGCTTCAGTCACAAAACACCTAAACTGAGTAAACCGCAAATTTCCACTGTGTCTTAATAAATTGTTTTTTTTTATCAGAAACGGATGTTAGTACATTCAATAGAGTATATTTTTCAAATAACAATAATCAAATCAAATCAAATATACATAAATTCTTTATTATTTAAGAAATAGTGTAGGACTGAGGTGTTTTTGCATTTAAGCATTGGACTAAAGCATGTTTGCTTTTCATTGCTTTGAATCGAAGCGAATTTGCATGTCACTATTTAATTCGTCAACTGTCAATAAATGGCGGTAGCTTAAGATACCGATTGCAAAATAAAACAAAGTTTAGAATATAGAATTTTATTAATTTTCTTAATAAATTAGTTACAGGTAAGGTACATTATATTGTATTATAATTATTTATGAAAAGTAAAGATAAAATAATATTCTTGCTCATTGTAAAAAAATTAAATAAAATAATTAAATCGGGAGATCTTTTGCAGAGTAACTTAACCAAAGGAAAATAAAACCCATTACTAAAAGCAGAAAAAACGCAGAAAAAAATTGAAATAAAATTTTCTTAATAAATTAGTTACAGGTAAGGTACATTATATTGTATTATAATTATTTATGAAAAGTAAAGATAAAATAATATTCTTGCTCATTGTAAAAAAATTAAATAAAAGAATTAAATCGGGAGATCTTTTGCAGAGTAACTTAACCAAAGGAAAATAAAACCCATTACTAAAAGCATAAAAAACAATTCAGTGTAGTGTGAATAAAATGTTAGTATGTTAGGAGCTTTTTGCAATAATTAATTATTAATTTAATAAAAATTGAAATAAAATTTAGAAGAAGCTTTCTATGCAAACCCTACTTTACCCTATCACAACGGCCAAAATATTAGTAAGTTGTTTGTTACCTTTCTGCCTTTTCCTTCACTCGTCGCCACTGATTTTCATTTACCAGACGTTTTCGTGTTCGTCCTGCACATGCTGGTGTAATTTTTTCTTCCATTACAATAAGTAATTAAATAAAAAACACAAATTAAACACGCGCTATGCGCAGTCAACTTACTATGAAAAGTAATTGATTCGCCATCTTAGAAATTTTGAAATGGCTGCTTCTGATTGGTTGATTGTGATTGAGGCGGATTTGCTCCTAACAAATTTTGGATTGAGGTGGTTTTGCATGTAATCATTACTTTCTAAGTGAATTTTATGTAGGATTGATTTGGATTTGCATGGTGACGATTATACTATATTTTTGCAATTTTTTATCGCTACAATTTGGTGTGCTCAGTGTAATAAAATGCATTTTTGGACTGAAGCGCTTTTGCTTCTATACCCCTCAATTAAGAGGTACACTAGGACCGTTTCTCCATATAAACATTGTCCGCTGTTTCTTCCCTGGATTACAATGACTCTATGGATATAATTGCCATGTACTTATGTTTTTCTTTTTTTTCATAAATTTATTATTAAAAAAGGTATAAGCCGCAAAAACCTACGAAAATAGCCCGAATTTCCGTTGTATTCAAACTTTCAGTAAACTAATTTGAAGAGATTACATTAAAAAACGAAAATATAGAAACGGTTCTCGGGTGAAGTGAGAAAGCAATAGATTTTACAAATACCTATTTTTTATTCTCTCGTCCTTAGTGTTCCCTCTAAACATATTCGGTTTAGAACATGATCTGATCTAATCAAAGTAGTTGTCTCAGGTAAGATAAAATTGGAGCAACAAAAAAAAATTTCCAGATAACCGGCTAAAATCGAAATCTCTGTAGTAGTTTAGATTTTGATGAAGGTGTGGTAATACCCCCATGTCTTAGGCGAGCACGTAAGCTATCTGTGACGGTTATCTCAAGGAAAATCAGCAAACGTTACCAGGTCGTAAAAATGTAGCACTGGGGATCACAACTCTCACCAACCAAACAGAACATCTATTAACGATCACTTCTCTCCGCACATACCACAAGAAAATTTGCGTGATGATATTTATTTAACTTTTAAGTCTATTCGCTAATGCAGAGCTGTCCAGCGCACGGCCCGCAACTTGTAATGGTGCGGCCCGTGAAGTGTTTTTATTCTACTGCAACATTATTAAAAATTCACTGTCTGCTTCGTGCGCGTAGGATATAAGAAATCTTAAGCCCGCCTTTTACAGTATTATGTTTTATTTAATAATTTTCCTTAACTGTATTTGTATTAGAGTGTTTTCCCAAACTATACTGTAAATGATTTACTTTTTAAATTTTTATTTGCCTTTGCGGCCCTCCAATCTCTTTGGTAATTCATATTAGCCCAGGATGGTATCTGGCTTGGACAGCCCTGCTCTAAGGCATCAAGTGTTTGTACAAAACAAAACATCCTATTCGCAAGATCTAAGAATACACCGACATTACCTTGTACCAAACAATTACTTCCGACGGCAGTAATGTCTGTTTGTTTTTGCGTATGCGTACTTGAAGCTTAGCGAGTTAAGTGTGTCTAAGAGAGCTTTACACAGTAGATGATATATTGTTACGAGTCCTACAGCGCTGTAATATACATAACTCGTAGACCACCTACCTAGCAAATACGATTTTTTCCCATCAATGTGGGTAGATGTCAATGTCAGGCTCTTTAAAAGAATAGACCATCTGAGTATATTAAAATTCGTAAAAATATCTTTGACAAGACAAATATAAGGACTTGGCATTAATTTCCATAAACAATCAAAATTATAAAATTGCCTGCATTCCAACGCTGAACATATAAAAATAGCTTTTTCTCTGTCTAATAAGTTAAAATTTTCATAATAGACAAATCTACAAAATTTTTGTCAGTGCTCTAATTTCAAATAATTTAAGAAAATAACATCACCTTACACAGCTTGCGGCCAATACGCCATTACTAAAATACGCTGTCAATGTACGTAAAATGTCAAATAACCTTTTGTTTACAAAATATTAAATTGATTTGAGCGTTTATTTATATTTTCTATAATTTTAGTGTGAACATTTAATCTAAAATACTAATTGTTAAAGTAACATGCCCAATTGCAATATAATTTATCAAATGTATGTAGACAGTAAACAGCTGATCTTAAGTCCGCCATTACTCGGGACGAAATTACACGGTTTTCACTTAATTATTTCACATCTAGTAGTAGTTTCCTTCATCTAAGAAAAATATGCACAATTGACTAAACATTTCGTTATCATTCATTCGTGAGTACTATGTGACAGACTTCTAACGGCTAGTTAAAAATCGAAAGTAAAATAAAGTTTAGGTATATCAATGATATTATTAAAGAAAAGAAAAGGCAAAGGCAGTTGCATTGTCACTAACAGGACAAGTGTTAGAAGACATTGGGGAAGTATCTTCAATTATACAATAAAGAACAGGCGAATTATTTAATAGTAATTCTCTTTATTTAACGTTCGTACTGTAAATGATAGAATTTGTCTTATTTTTTATTATGTGCACCACTCATGCATAGACACAATATAGTGATGTACGCGTAGCTTGTACTTCACAACACTGAGATATTATGCAGAAGTATATTGTGTACGTTGAAAAATTACAAAGCGCGAGAGCCAGCAATTAGTGTTGTTTTATTGCAACGCAACATGTACACGTTGTGTCATGTATTTGTTTCGAAATAAGTAAACATTTTTTATATCATAAGATAGAAAACAGACAGGTGAATCTACATGTGTATTATGTAAAAGATAAGAAATGTTTAAATGTGCTAATTTTCGGACAGACCAAACGGATTTGAAAAAATATTTTTGTGTCTTAACACCATTTAAGAGAAAAGCTATAGGTACTTCTTTTTTATCCGGGTGAGTATAAGTCAGTACATTTTTAAGGTAAATATGTTCGCGGGTAACAGCTAGGTTTTGATGTAAGGTTTCAATTTATTTCTTTGTATTTTTTGTTCACATACAAAAACAAATCAATACTTCTTTTAAAGAAAATACATGGATAAATATGTGATTATCTTTTAAGAAGATTTTTTCAGCCAAACCAGCAAAAGAGATTATTGGAGCAATCGAAAATATAAACAATAGAAATGGTGTACAATGTACGTATCTGATTTAAAAATAGTACTTAATAACAAAACAAAATAATAATAAATGTCAATTAAAATTGCTTCACTATGACATTAACAGTGAGGAAAAAATTAAAAGAAAAAAGTGCTTAAAATTACAGAATGACCTTGGTTGGTCCGGGCTCGTTTGAAGAATAGCCCATCTACCATTCTGCCCGCATTTTGTAAGAGGTGAATGATTGGCTACGCACTTCACTACCATCGTGGCGACTAGGCGGTAGAGTTCTGCTTTATCTTGCCCGGGTCTGGTACCATCGCCATATATATTCCTGCCACAATAGCGTTGGTTGTCAATGTCGTGGTTTGGAGGGTCAGGTAGCCGGTAAACTCATGCATATTGCATTCACAAGGATAGCAACGCACCATTAACATCATAGGCGATGGTTGATCTCTTTCCATCAAGAGAGGTTTTATCACATTATATAAATAAAATGACAAGAATTTTATTAGCTCGTTTTCACTAAGAATAAATCAGATATAGATATTGTAATTTCAAATGATTTATTGTGATATGGAAATAAGGATGAATAGCATTTTTAAGATATAATTTCGGCAAAAATAGGCATTATCACGTGACAGTGTAAGTGTTACGTCACACCGTGGTAAAACGTCATATTGTTTATGACATTTTCATAAAAACCACAGAGTATGATGTAATGTACAAACATATTATGATCACGTCAAGGCTTGATCTCATTCAACTGACGCCATGAGAGTCCAAAGCGATTTCGCGGTAAAATTAAATTTTAAAACGTGATATTTTTATCATAAATATACAATATCAAACAAATAGTTTTGATTAGTCATTATATCTAATGAAGTAGGTATTAAACAGTTTTTTTTAATTTAGTCAGCTAACCAATTATACGACAAATAATTATAATGTCATAGAAATTGACGGAACGAGAACTATGAATCGTGTCGAAACATGTTCATTACTACAAGCTATAAAACGGAATTAATAATTTTTCGTTGAATATACTGAGATCAAGATAGTGCCAGCCATATCGTGAGGATCAGCTTTCTGTTCGGCCGACGAGAATGCTGTTTGGTAACATTCTTTTAACTATGTAGTTCTATCCTAAAGGTTCTGTCATCGTGTTAAGATAATGATGGTTTAACACGCGATACGGGAATCAATCATGACAGTTACTATTTGGAAATAGTTCTTTTACTACACTCACAATACATCATTATCATAGACTATATAGAGGAAATATAAATGATTGTGTAAGTATATTCATTTTGTAAAGGACTAGCTATCGTAATCGGGTTCGCTTACGTTTTATACGATAAAGAGAGAAATATTACCCTTTGTTGGTCCGCGCTACTTTAAGGAATAAATCA
This sequence comes from Apodemia mormo, assembly GCA_036924255.1. Classification (NCBI taxonomy): domain Eukaryota; kingdom Metazoa; phylum Arthropoda; class Insecta; order Lepidoptera; family Riodinidae; genus Apodemia; species Apodemia mormo. The sequence goes on from JAUPFN010000024.1 coordinate 25,195,675, forward strand.
TCTGACCTCTACAAGGCAGTTTGTAAGAGCCGATCTTTTAGCTATTGTTAGGTTTGTTTTTAATAATAGACAGTTTGACGTACATAGATGTTTATTATTTCAAGATTTACAGCAGAATGACCCGAGTAGGCCAGTACAAGGTATTTTATAGTATCACAAGTTTGACAATAATTAAAAGTAGGGTAGATTGAAAAATGTCAACTTCAAACAGATCAGTTCAGATGGCACCACTTCCAGGTTTATAATTTGATAGAAACGATTCCACGATGTTGCGGAAGTGGCGCCACTGTAGCGCAGCATTTTGACAACAACAAATTCTAATATCTATTAAGCGAGATAAACGAATATTAATGTTACATTCAAGCATTATTTACAATATTATTCATATTTTAAAAATAATACCTAACTTATATTTATATCGTATTAAAAGCACTTGTACTGTTTTACTTGACTTTTTATTTATTAAAACCAACCGGTTTCGCGTTTTAACGCATCATCAGGGCAAAAGTTATTATTGTTTACAAGTACAAGTGCTTTTAATACGATATAAATATAAGTTAACATGGAGTTTTACCAAGTGCCGACGATATTCAGTGTTCAAAATATACCTAACACTATGCAATTCGCTACTATCTATATATTAAGTGAAAAATATTAATAGATTATAGAGTAAGGTTAAAGGTACTTCAGTTTATTTCCAGTTACCTCACTTCAGTATCTGGCAACACCAATCAAAGGAGGTTTTTAATCCTAGATGATAACGCCATTGAAGCCACGGCCACCTGCTACTTTCTATTGTCAGAAGAGGCTTATAAAGTCGCAAGTTGTTTAGACATAAAACACACCGCCCGTAAGAATAGCAACACACATGTTTTATTGAAACTCGCATCGCACGTGGACAGAATTTAATATCAACAATAGTTTAGTGCATAGAGGACTCTACAAATAGAGGCAACATAACAAAACTTAATATTTTAAAATATTAATAATAAATGGCGGTCGACCACTGGTCGAAATTCGATCACAGACTAAACCAACGGTTCCCAAACTTTTTTTTTATCATAGACTACCTTAAAAATTTTGCTGGTTCCGGTGGACCCCCTGAATCTAAATTTCTACCATACTCCCAAAACTTAAGAAAAAATATGAAAAACTATGGAAATTTGCGTTACAGCTGAGTTTTCGAAAAAAGTGAGATTTGAACGAGTTTAATTGATATTTTTACTTCGCTTGCGAATTGTGAACCCCATTTTGGTCACGCCAACGTAAACTTCCGTCGAGTCTTCCGTGGACTCCTAGGGGCCACCTGGACCACTTTGGGATTCAGTGGACTAAATTTTTACCATATATATGTATTGAATAAATATAGTGTATGTCAAATAAATGTAGTGTGTGTATGTAATGTTTATTTGTAATAATTTAATGTAGGGATACATCCGATATCGATACCGATATATCGGTAATATCGTGAGTTGTCCGGTATATCGAAATTCTTTTACATACAGCTTGGCAAAAAAGAGTAAAAAATAATTGAGGCTGCCACTATCGTTTATATGGTATCACATAATTGTTTTTGATGCTTCGAAGTTTAGCTACAACACAACGATACCGCTTACGTTGTTGAAGCAGTAGGTTTAAATACTCTATAAGAAAGAAATATATCTTTTATCAGTCACCCTAAATGACCAGGATCCCAGGAACAAACTTTTTTTGATTACTAACAAGGTGAATTTTTGTGAACAGCTTCGTTTTGAAGAGACAACCATCTTTTATATAATGGATTTGATATTTTTATAACATCTTTTATTTATTTATTTATTTTGTATAAATTGTATAACATCTTATATTATTTTTTACTAGCGATCTGCTCGCGGTTTCACTCACGTAGCTTTTATTCCCGTGGGAATATCGTAAAAGGTTTATATACTAAAACCTTCCTCAAGAATTAATCTATTTATTAAAAAAACCGCATCAAAGTTCGTTGCGTAGTTTTAAAGATTTAAGCATACATAAGGACCTAGGGACATAGGGGTATAGGGACAGACGGAGAAAGCGACTTTGTTTTATACTATGTAGTGATTCTCTTTGGTATGTATCCTTTTTGTATATAATAAAAAAATATTATTATTATTGATAACAGATAAGAAATTAGAAAACAAAAATTTATATTTAAAATTCACAGTTTTTAGAAATTTTTTTATCCAGGAAACACATTTTAAATTAAATAAATTGGTAAATTAGATAAAAATAAATAGATATCTTACGTTACTGCGGGATAATTTAATTTTTTACATGTGAAAAAACTTAAAGTTGGTTTAGCAATTTTCGGGTTTATCCATTACAGACTTACAAACAATCAAATTCTATCTGTCATACATATAAATAAAATTGAATGGTATGTCTGTGATTTGTATATAACTAGGACATTTCCAGTGCAATGTATTATTTTTACGATACTAATAATTCCTAAGTAACCATTTTTTAAATTTACGTCTGTCTGTAATTCTCTTTGTACGAGGTAATTTCTCGAACAGGTGAACCGATTTTAATGAAACTTTCACTCAAAGAGAGAGGGGGTTTATGAAATAAAACACAGTCTACTTTACACTCGAGTGAGCAAAAGGAAGTAATGATTTGGATCACGTGAATGAGGTCGGGAGAAGTAGCTAGTTTATAATATTAGTGTAGATAGTAGATGAGTAGTGATATATCCCGAAGTAGTCAACAATATTTTCTCATGCTGCTTATCCTAAGCTAGGTAGTAATAAAATACTCTATTGTTATGTTAAGCTGTGAACATTTGATATAGTGGTAATTATTCCGCGTTTACACTAGAGGAAAGCGTTCGATTCCTGGGTCAAACAATCTAAGGGCGCGGCGTATTGGATACATGATTTAACGCATAACGCAAAAAATATACGGGCTTATATTTGTTATACGATTAAACATTGCCTATTTTTGATTTTTTTTTCATGTAATAGGATAGCAAAGCAATAGATGGCTTTCAATAGAAAGAGAAAACTATCGTCTATAGAGAGGAAAGATTTTATTAGTGTATTGCTATCCTTGTGTTAAGGTCTTAATGCCAAACGCATAAGTTCGTAAGTTTACCGTTGGAGGAGAGTATCTGTGCTAGCGGCGATACGTGAGACCGGACCACGGATTAAATGAAGTATTTTTGCAAGACAATTTCTTAGTTTGTCAGTATAGCTTGCATTCACATCTAAAAATAAAGAGTTATAGTACTGACTGATGAAATAAAATTACTTTAAGCGTAATTTTTAAACCTTGTCATCTCATTCGGTAGATTAAACAGTACATCATGGCTTATTTTATTTTTTCCACGACGTAATATATCTATAAATGTATGACATTTTTGACATATGCGCGGTAACACATTTATCTTCCCATTGTACTTGTCATTACATTGTATCATCACAGGCGTGTCTGTTAGTATTCATGTGGTCTGTGCACCGGACACTCTTTTCGAATTTATTGCTGACGGCTATGACATCGATTGATCCTTTTTATGTTATTCTAATTTCGTTCCATGAATTACACTAATCACTTTATAAACACATACCACTTTATTTACGTTCAGTTGGACGCTAAGCAGTACCTATTCGGACGAAAATGTGAAAATTTTAGCACTTATTGGTCACAAAAGTAGTACCAGATTTGGTCAAACTGTCTAGCAGGAAAGTAGATGGTCTATTCTTCAAAGAAACTGGTATCATCAGAGGGAAATCAATAATATTTAAAATGTATAACTAACTGTCTCTTGTTCAAATAATTACCCTATTTGGCTCTGATTGAGAAGTTTCTAGCTCAAAAGTGTTTGTCCCCGTAAATAATAATTTTAGAAGCAGCTTAGAGTTAGTTGGTTGTATGTTAACACCCCGTACCTCGAATGCTATTGGTCCGGGCTACTTAAAGAAGAAAAAATATGAGAAAAAAATTACTTTTGGTCTCACACGTTACGTCTCGAGAAGATTTGATAACACCGCCTTACCTATTCCTGTCGCAATTATATAGGTTTTTGTTGCTGTTGTGATTTACTTTGAAGGGTAAGGTAGGCGATAAACACGCATTTAGCTAACATCCTTGCCATAAAGATAATAGCGAACCATAATATATGTATCTGATATCTATAGATTAAGATTTTCTCTTGAAGAACTAAATGCTTTTCTGAAAAAAAACCCGTATAAAGAGGAAAAACCTCAACGTCTATTCACGAAAATACAGCCGTGTATCGTTAGCCTAATACAGCCAGAACCGACTATAATTTACAGTCGGCTCCGTTCGAGCTTTGTGTGGAAATGTGTCTGACTTTCTCGGAAACTTTTACGACTCATTATACTGTTTTCATTGTTATAAATCTCTAAGGAATACCAGCGCGAATTTAATTATACTACGGCTATAAAAATCTATTTATAATTTATTTTCAAACATTTTTTCTTTTTATATATACAGTGTGTAAAAACATCCTGTTCTATCGGCTAAGATATTGTTTGGTAGACTAATACAATGATATAAACGTTATAATTTTATACGTTTTACGAAAGCACTCCCACAGACTTTAGAAAAGCGAAAAAAAAATTATATTATTATCATTAAAAATTTAGACTCAATTATAGTTCCTAGCAGGATTCTTGAGAGCTGACATTGACTTGTGCAGAAATGAATAATATAACGTATAACGCTTATAATAAGGTTTATTTTGCTCAAGAACCAAAGCCATAAAATATACGAATGAACAACTAACCCAGTAAACTTAAGCTGGCAATCCAGCTCGCCTGTTGGTCGCTGACTGAAAACGATGCGTTGTGTAGCCTGGACTCCTGCATGGAGGATATTCCAGGAGATACATAGCCTTTACTGAGGCCAGCTGCAAATGGGCCTAGGGCTACCGCAAGAGCTGCCAAAATCTGGAATTAAAAAACATAGTTAACAGTGGTTGAAGAATTTTTATATACATCCATACGTATATATTTTTTTATATTTATATTATATGATGGCGAACAGATGGCTTTCCTGGTGGAAACACACAACATCGCCGATAGACGCCAAACATGATGGGTATGACACGTATTGGCTATACGTATATGGTCAATCGTTCGTCTTACGATCGTCTTTGCATTCTGCCGGGCATTTAGTATGCTAAATGCCCGGCAGAATACAAAACACTATCACGGCAATGTAATCTTAAAAGAGAAACTCCATTTCTCAAAAATAATAAATAAAATATAAAAAAAGCTTTTACTACAATTTTTATTCTTCACCATCTATAATATTTGATAAGTTTTTTCGTTTTGTCCAGGATCCTGTCATCTGATCAGATTCCATTTTGATAAAAATGGAACAACCATAGGGACAATCTAAGAAAATCAAGGATCCTTTCAAACAAACAATAAAAACAAATATCCATTCAAACAAAAAAAAATTGCAGGCCACCCCTTGATACTTTTTTTATATCATAAAATAGCAAGCAAGCAGATGGGTCACCTGATGGAAAGAGTCAACCATCCCCTATAAACACCAAAGATATTAATGGTACGTTGCTATCTTGTGACGAGGTCTAATGCCACATGCATCGCTACCTTACCGTCCAAACCGGAACACGATAGTGGCAAGCACAGACGCTACTGCGGCAGGAATAGATAAGGCGGTGGTATCAGACCCGGGCGAGATAATGCAATAAATCAAAAAAAATCTACCCCTAGGAGATCAATCTACTTGTTTGCTATCTCATGATATAATTTAAAAAAATAATTAAAACACACTATTACACGTTGCATCTTCACTCGCCTATTCGCCTACTCGCCTAACTACCTGGGAGAATTCTATTCTCAATGAAAACTTGGACCAATATGGGAAAAAGCATTCATATTTAACTTTTAAAAATCGATACGGGATAAAGAGTGCTAAGCTTCATGACCCATTTATTGATTCTTTGACATTTATAACTCATACAAACGCACCTTACTTCCTTGTTTGAAAAAGGAATTTTTGTGTATCCTAAATGAAACTCTATGCAGCTATAAATAAAATCTATATTCCTGATGATGAACTAAAATCACCTAGATTGTAACACTAGTTCCCAATAGGTATGTGCCTGTAGGGAATCGATCAATGTTTGAAGCATCATGTACAACGTGTTAATGGCGATTGGTGACGTAAGATTTTACTATCGATATATTTTGTCGGCAATTTTTATTAAATATTTTAATAACAATTACTTTCACCATCAGCTATCAGCACGTATAATGAAATGACAAGTTATTCGTCGACCGATGTTTGAGATATATTTAAAATGTTGATGATTTGTAACAATGCTATCCTTTGCAACCGCCTTTTCAAAAAGAGGAGTGTCCCAATTTGACTGTATTTTTACCTCAGAACTCGGCCATTTGTTAAACAATTTGACTATATTTTTTTATTGTTTGAGAGAGTAAAAATATATCTCATTAGGTCTCATTTAAATTTGGTAAAAATTTAATCTGGGATTCCAGCAATATAGAAGATTGCGAGCCGGTTGTTGCAGTTTTACTGCGTCCAAATTGTATTTAGTAAAATATATTTAATATTACTATTTTATAATAAAATGAATGGTAGATGAAAGTTTAACAAAACAGATATACAGTGCGCATGTAGAATATAAGTACTAGGGAATACAAACACATAACATACTATGATAAGATTGATCGGGTACTATCCAAAGGTGGTATCAAGAGTCTTTGCAACCAGAGTGTATAATGAGAGTGGTAAATATGGAGGAAGCAGGATAAATGTGCGAGAATCGTAACATGTGGCAGGTGGTTCTCTTTGCCTACCCCGTAGGGGACCTGGTGTAATGATATGTATACTTACAATACTAATATTGAAATATACTTTAAAAAAAATGATGTGGTGTCGCGGGACACCAGGTAGGAACGAACTTCCTTCGGCTAAACGGCACTACTCGCTTGTGTACGCGACTGTCGCGCCTGCGCACGTCTCATTTAACGCTTTTATTCCACGCATTTTTCTTACGGTTTTACTATCACATTTTTTTCAGTTCGGTCGCGCAGCAAAATCCCTATCCCCTCCAAGCCTGCCGTAAGGAACTTCGTTCCAAAAATATACTTTAATAAAAATATTTTGACGCCTTTGTCAAATGCTAGTATTATGTAGCAAATAAATTAAATATTGATCTTTTAACTTTTTCGATAGAATAATATTAATTAATAATTTGAATCAATAATTATTATTTTATCAGACTTTTTTAAGTTGAATGTTATTACAAAAACAATACACTACAATTATAACTTGATAAAAAAATCTATTATAATCAATATGTTGTGACTTATTATATTCAAATATGGTTTGTAGAACACAAATTTATATAACGTTTTTGAATTTAATGTCGTGAATATGAATCATTAGTCGTGATATTAAAAATGCGTTCAGCATTGACTCACTTTTATAAGCTGCCTTTAAAAAATCATTTTAAGGAACAAATGTTATCAGGAATTTTATAAACGTTATGGGTTAGACTGTTTCCAGAAGACTTTTATTTATGTTTTCTAAAATGTCTCCAACATCATTAACAATTGAGTAGTATTTGTAAATTAGTTAATTTTTATCGATAGTCACATAAAACAACGCACATCACTAAGCACTTTATCTGAATGCGTCCTCTAGATTGGGCGGAACATTTGGTAAAGGTCAATATCCGACACAGTGCCTCACATTTTAACTCCTGACACACTTAATAAACACTAAAATCAAGGGAATCTATTCCTTAACACGTTACAATAAAGGCTACCTAACTGCAAGTATATTTTTCATTTGACATTTTTTTAAAAAAGCTTTTACTTTGATAGGGGATAAAAATGTATCGTATGATTTATAAACGTATACGGTAGCATAACCATACGATCGGATTTCAATGGAATTAAATAATTTCATTTTGCTTAATTAAAAAAACAGCCATATACTTTTTATTCAGGTACGTGCAATTTATCTTTTTGTAATTGCTTGCAGCAACTACACCTGCATAAGCATGTAAAGAATTTCAATTAAGTTCGTATAAAGTTTATCTTTTCACTTCCTCAGATTACTTTTATAAGTCAGTCAAATATGCGAATCAACTATACGACAGACAGGCGGATGTTTTTGTTTTTATTTATTATTGTATTCAATTTACAAGCATACGAGCAATTGGGCTACCTGATTGATGAAGCAGTATTACTCATAGATATTTACAACATACAGAATTAGTGGCCAGTGCAATGATGGTATCTAAAGAATCTGGTCATTCTCCTCTTAAAATCCCAATGTCAAATCTATTCGAAAAAACCGTGTGAGGTAGGTAGGCTGTTTCAATATTTGGACGCACGTATAAAGAAGTTACGTGAAAATCGAACAGTCGTAGATGACATGGTGAAACTATAAGGTTTTATTTTAATTATGAAACCCAAAGATATCTAATACAAATTACATTACATTTAAATATAGAATATGTTTCCCCGTGTTGTTTCCGGGTTCCTTTGAAGAGTAGATCACTGCCGTTCTGCCAGGCACGTCGTAAAAGGCGACCGATAGGCTATGCAAGTCACTACCATCGTGACTACTAGGTGGTAGAGTTCTGCATTGTGTCGTCCGGGTCTGGTACCACCACTTTAACTTTTCCTGCCGCAATAGCGTCAGTGCTTGTCACTGTCGTGTTCCGGTTTGGAGGGTAAGGTAGCCGGTAAACTAATGCACGTGGCATTAGACCTCGCCATAAGATAGCAACGCATCATTAACATCTTTGGTATTTTAGGCGATGGTTGACTCTTACCATCACGAGACCCATCTGCTTATTTGCTATCTTATGATATAAAAAAAATGTGAAACGCTTCAGCAGCAGCAGTAACGGAATGCCTTTAATGCATTCTTTCCCAAAGTGAGCGATAACGCCTCCCTGTGGACGTCGGAAGCCTATAGAGGGGCTTTAAGGGGCACAAAAAATGGAGGGGCGGTGATTAACAAACTTGTTAGAAAATCATCAGATTCAAACTTCACTTTAGATTAGTTTTAAAACAAATGTTGATTAGTGGTTCATTTTGAATAGATAAATTAATATACTCTTAATATTGTAAAGCTGCATTATTATTGCTCTCTTTGCCAAGAAAAGTCTCGTTTAGAACATAGGTTTAATTAAACTCCAGACAGGACTTATATGTTCTTGAAGCTTTTAAGGTGAAAAAAATAAGGAAGGGCTACAAAATAACTAATTTAAAAGTGAGTGTTAGACGATATAAGTTTGGGAACCTCTGCTTAAGTGAAATATCTTTCATTATTAACGCTCCTTATTAATCCGTGTGTTTAAAAATCTATCAACCGATTTGGCTGCGAAACTGTCAATATTTATTGACAGCCCTTGTTAGTCCAGGCTTTCTTTGAAGAATAGACCATCAGCCAGGTAGTTTTATCAGGTAGTTTGCTTAAAGCGAACGATTGATTATATGTTTCAGTACTGAGTGCTAAGTTTGAGTTTTTCTTGTCGCATTCGATCGTGAGCGCGTTTCGAGTTTACTAGGGATTTGTATGTGATTTGTACAGCGCCACCTAGTGGTAAACTGGTTTCTCACGTTTACCACAAGGTGGCGCTGTACAAATCACATACAAATTTCTAGTAAACTCCAAACGCGCTCACGATCGAATGCGAAAAGTAAAACTCTCACTTAGCACTCTGTTGCGATTATTAGGTGGTAGAGTTTTGCAAGTTCGCACGAGTTTTGGTAACACTTTTTTGAAGCAATAGCGTCAATGCTTGTCAATGTCGTGTTCCGGTTTGAAAAGTAAAGGGTAAAACTACTGGACGAATTTTAATGCGGTTTGTACCAATAGACAGAGTGATTCATAATGAAAGTTTAATTACATGAATAGTTTATGTGTAAATTGGTTGAAATATGATTGTTAAAAATGTCGAAAATATTCAAATTAACTGGGAGCCTCTTTTTAATTATACTCACTTGCAGTGAAATGAAAAATCATTCTACGGGTCCAACGTATGTCGCCGTAACTTAAAAATGCGATTTTTATTTTATTTACGAAAATGACTTCACTTTTATAGATTTTTTTATAACACGATGAAATTTCTATTAGAAAAATCCACCTTCTAATAGAAATTTTTAATCTTCGTGTTATTATAAGATCTATAAAAGTGAAGTTATTTTGATAAATAAAACAATAAGCGCATTTTCTAAGTTACGACAACGTAGCGGAAAAATCCTGATTAGGGAAAAATTTATGGCCATAAGGTCATGTCCAGGAATATGGACGTAGGATCATCTGATACTACGAGTGCCACTCGCACACGCTTGTAAATGTTAATGTTTTAGATAACATACTAGCCGTGCTCCATGGCTGCGTCTGCATAGAAATAAACGGAACAAAACTGCAAATACCGACTTTCAACCTTGTGTACTTCTGGAATCCTGAGGGAGCTTTAGTGGCGGCGCTAGACCACACGTGGCCATCGGCAACATCAGACTGGTGAGGTCTCTTTTATCTCCCAGTAAAAAAAACACGTTAAATTACATGAGTCGAATTATAAACGAGTTTTATTATGGCTAATCAAATGTAGACAAAAAATATTTACAAAAATGTAAATTGAAACAGTTAAGAGACAAACACTTGAACAGATACTTTTCGGCTTTTAGACTCACTGATTTTTTTAATTTCCCGCTGCGTTTGTAGTTAAAGAAGTTACTGACTTTGCCTCGATTTTCAAAAAACGAGTTTTCACCAGATCTCCACGTTTTGAGGTCCTAGGAAACTTTTCCGAATATTTTCACGATGACGTCAGTATGTGTGTATGTATGTATGTGAGTGTGTGTGTTGTGTGTATGTAAACATCTCATAACTTTTGAACGGCTTGATCGATCGAAACGCGGTTGATGGCGTCAATTGGATTCCGCTCAACTTATACTTGTTGAAAGTTCGAACTAAGGGTGCTAAGTAATTTTGAGAAATTTTGAAAAAACCTCAATAAAAATTTTGGCGAAAAAGTATTTTTTTAAAATAACTTTCAAGATTATGTACCAATTGAGTACAAAATCTTATCAGCTCTATTCCTCAAAAACTTACGTCTTATACATAAATTTTATCAAAATCGGTTTATCCGTTCGGGAGATATCATAGACGAACCTTTTTGAAAAGAGTGTTCTTTTGACATTGAAGTTTTACAAACAATCATTTTTTTAATATTCTATGATCTTTTAGTCCAAAAAAACTTCGTCGAATGCAGTTAAAAAATTTAAATCGAATATAATTTTCATAAGTTACAGCTTATCAAATATTAAAATTACGTTGTTTACAGCAAACTTACTTCATATTTTTAAAATAACTTTCTAATATACCGATTTATTTAAAAATCTAGCCAGCTCTTCTAATTAAAAAATTACGTCAAATGCCGTAAATTGAATTACAATTGTTTTTTTTAAAGTTTTTTTTTTACATACAATCGAAGTTTTTTAACCTATCGACTTTATTACCTGAAATATTCTATTACCAAAAATAAAATTTAAAGCTCAAAAATTGCGTTGAATGCCATTCAAAAGATCAAAATTGATCAGCATTTCGAAAAACTACACATCTTATTGAACAATAAATTAAAAAAAGTATAATTTTTACAAAGTTTAGTTCTTATCCATCCATATAAACCATCGCCTACAGACACCGAAGTCCATTAACGGTGCATTGCTCTCCGTGTGGCAGCATGGTAATGCCACATGCATAAATCTACAGGCTACCTTACCCTTAAACCGAAACACGACAATGACAAGCATTGACGCTATTGGGGCAGGAATAGGTAAGTCAGTGGTACCCAGGTGAATCGTTGCGGAACTCTACCACCCAGTACTCGCGATGGTTTACGAACCATATATCGCTGTTAAATACAAATTATATTAAAACGAGACAATACCTGTCGTCTATAGGCATGCCGGCTGTCATCCCTCATCATCATGATCCTCGTCTCCGGCGTGATGTTCGTCATCTTCTCCTCCAAGCACACTTTTTCACACATTTGTCACGCTTACACTAACTTAACTTCACTAAATGTTGTGTCATTTTTCGACGTCGCACTTTTATTTATCTGCAACAAAAGAAAATAGAAATGAAAAACAGGATTTTAACATGGGTTTACCCGAATGTACCTTTTTTATATCATAAGATAGCAATCAAGCAGATGGGTCACCTGATGGAAAGGGCCACCCATCGCCTAAAACGCCAAAGATGTTAATGATGCGTTGCTATCTTGTGGCGAGGTCTAATGCCGCATGCATAAGTTTACCGACTATCTTACCCTCCAAACCAGAACACGAAAGTGACAAGCACTGACGCTATTGCGGCAGAAATAAGTAAGGCGGTGGTAAAAGACCCGGACGAGACAATGCAGAATTCTACTACCTAGTACCCACGATGGTAGTTACTTACTAGAAGGATGGTAATGTTTTTAAAACTTTCGAATGTACTAGAAAGAGGGTATCTTTTTTTAAAGCATTCGCATTTCAAAAAGATACAGAGACAAAGAATGGCAGATGAAAGCACAACAAAACAAACATATGAATTCCACATGTGGGTATCTGAGAAGACCAATCCTGACATAACATAATCAGATGCATCACGTGATGTCCCGGGTAGTTTCTTAAGGATATCTTTTAGCCAACATGGCTTGACGGACTTTAAAACATAAGGTGTTATTGACGTTGCACTAAAATGACAATAAAACAACCATACTTATATGTAGCGATCTGTGCCATTGACTGAATCGAAAGGCACACGGAAAATATGTAAAAAAACCATACGTATATGTAGCGATCTATGGCATTGACGGAATCGAAAGGCACACGGAAAGTATGTAAAAAACCATACGTATATGTAGCGATCTGTGGCATTAACGGAATCGAAAGGCACACGGAAAGTATGTAAAAAACCATACGTATATGTAGCGTTCTGTGGCATTAACGGAATCGAAAGGCACACGGAAAATATGTAAAAAAAAACATACTTATATGTAGCGATCTGTGCCATTGACGGAATCGAAAAGCACACGGAAAGTATGTAAAAAACCATACGTATATGTAGCGATCTGTGGCATTAACGGAATCGAAAGGCACACGGAAAATATGTAAAAAACCATACATATATGTAGCGTTCTGTGGCATTAACGGAATCGAAAGGCACACGGAAAATATGTAAAAAAACCATACGTATATGTAGCGATCTGTGGCATTGACGGAATCGAAAGGCACACGGAAAGTATGTAAAAAACCATACGTATATGTAGCGATCTGTGGCATTAACGGAATCGAAAGGCACACGGAAAGTATGTAAAAAACCATACGTATATGTAGCGTTCTGTGGCATTAACGGAATCGAAAGGCACACGGAAAATATGTAAAAAAACCATACTTATATGTAGCGATCTGTGCCATTGACGGAATCGAAAAGCACACGGAAAGTATGTAAAAAACCATACGTATATGTAGCGATCTGTGGCATTAACGGAATCGAAAGGCACACGGAAAATATGTAAAAAACCATACATATATGTAGCGTTCTGTGGCATTAACGGAATCGAAAGGCACACGGAAAATATGTAAAAAACCATACATATATGTAGCGTTCTGTGGCATTAACGGAATCGAAAAGCACACGGAAAATATGTAAAAAAACCATACATATATGTAGCGATCTGTGCCATTGACGAAAAATAACAACAATATGAACAATAATAATTGTTATTAAGAGAATTAGTCCATTAGAATATCATTCCAATGTCAAATTATACTAAAAATGTATACTAAAACACACATATATAAAAATTTAACTGATAAATATTCTGACTTACATAAATACGTATTTTCGTTAAAAATAATATATAAAAACTCACTTCACGTAAACTACATCGTTCGAAGCATCGAGACCGTAATAGTGGAAGCCGCAAATAAAACTGAAGACATCTTACAAGATCACTACTCATTAGTCGGCATCACAATCGACTGTTAGACAATGAGATCGGAAACAAAAGGCAAACGTAAATACTGGCGTCACCCTTCAGTTCACATCTACGAATAGACAAATCAACTGAGATTAATTTTTAGCCGACTTTCATAAAGTATTAATTCTATTTTATCTATCTTCTATCTATATATATAAAAGGCAAAAGTGACTGACTGATGTATCAACGCACAGGCCAAACCCTTAGGGATAGAAACTTGAAATTTCGCACACGTATTTCTCTTATGATTTAGGCATCTATTAAGGAAGGATTTTTTTAAAATTCATCCCCGAAGCACCCCCTTCGGGGTGATGAAGTGAGGGATAAAAGTTTGTATGAAACTTTTTATTCCCTGGACATATTTGCATGATATTTCGTATGAATCGAGTACAATAAAATAGTTAATTACGTGCTTAAGCTTTTTTAAAAATTCACCCTTAAGGGGTAATATAAGGGAAGTAGCTTATAAAGAAAGATTAAATAAGTTCTAAAGTAAATATGCGCGAGCGAAGCCGCGGGTAACAGCTAGTTCTTATATATCCTATTTTAGCCTCTTAAGGGTTTTAAAAAACGGAGTCTAAATTTGATCCTGAATTTTCAAGTATCTTCATGCTAAATGTCATTAAAATCAGTTCAGAAGTTTAACCATGAAAGCGCAACTACCCCGTAGATATACCCCGTGTTGGTCCGATTTCCGTATGAAGAATAGACCAATCTGCCTATCTGCTTGGCAGTTAGTAAGAGGTGAACAATTGGCTATGCGAGTCACTTACATTACGGCTACAGCCCCGTTTTCACTTTGATTAGTGAGAGTGCGAGTGTTTAATGCAGGTGCTTAGTATTAAGCAAAAAATACGTGAAGACAGACGTTGATCAGTGCGAGTGATCAAAATTCAGCGTAGTAAAAGTGAATAGACGCTGATTACTAATCACTCGCACTGATCAACGGCTGTCTTCACGTGTTTTTTGCTTAATACTAAGCACTTGCATTAAACACTAACACTTGCACTACACAAAGTGAAAACGGGGCTTACTGGGTGTAGAGTTCTGCAATGTCTCGCCGGCGTCTTGTACCACCGTCTTACATATTCCTACCGTAATAGCGTCAGTGCTTGTCACTGACGCTATTACGGCAAGCTTATTTTTATTCCGTTTTGGAGGGTAAGGTAGCTGGTAAACTTATGCATGTGGCATTAAGTACCCCGCCACAAAGATAACCACACCATTAACTTCTTCGGTGTCTATAGGCTATAGCGGTCTCTTTTGATCAGGAGGGCCATCTGCTTATTTATCTATATATATACATATAATAAAATCGTAAGAAAGTCAAAACTGTACATTGATTATTTTTTTAAAAGAATACTTGGGGCGTGATCTACAATCGATATCAAAGCCAAAAATATAGTTTTTAGAATTTTTGTCTGTTTGTCTGTATGTATGTCCGAGGTAAACTCAAAAAGTATTGCAGGGATTTAAATTTTGCATTAATATTACTAACAGGTCGGGCCAACATATAGGCTACATATTATCACGCTATCACCTACGGGGAGGTGCTGTGTGGAGTAAAGTCGCAGGCAACAGCTAGTTTTATAATAAAAAAATGATGTATCGGTTTTTGGGTTACGCAAATGATGTCGCGGGTGACAGCTAGCACTTGGTATTTATGTATAACCTTTATTTCCTCCCATTAAAACTCGCCGCATTACCAGTAATGTCACCAGGTGGTGTCGCGGTGCGCCGGCTATGCCATTTAAAATAATGACAAGCCATTGACTCGGTTCTATGAGGTCTTTGGACGTGTATTCGCTATTTACTACATGTCTACGTACTATCTTTTTTTTTAAATATATATATCATAAGATAGCAAACAAGCAGATGGGTCTCCTGATGGAAAGAGTCAACCATCGCCTATAGACACCAAAGATGTTAATGGTGCGTTGCTATCTTGTGGCGAGGTCTAATGCCACATGCATAAGTTTACCGGCTACCTTACCCTCCAAACCGGAACACGACAGCGACAAGCACTGACGCTATTGCGGCAGGAATAGGTAAGGCGGTGGTACCAGACCCGGGCGAGACAATGCAGAACTCTACTCGATAGTAGTGACTCGATAGTCAATCGGTCGCCTTTTACGACCTGCCTGGCAGAACGGCAGTTGGCCTATTCTACAAAGGAGGCCGAGACCAACACGGCGGTTATCTCATATATTAATACGTGAAGCAAAAATTTCGTAGCCCTTTTTACGAGAATTACGTGAAAAGTGGAATAGGTATGTGATTTAGCACAGTTAAAGTTTATTTAGCGGAGGAGTGTAAAAACCTTATATTTTTAAATGATCAGCATTAGAATACATTTAAAAAAATTATATGCACTACATTCACCGCCCCGTTGGTCGAGTGGTTAGCGACCCTGACTACGCAATCGACGGGGCTCGGGTTCGATCCCCGACGGGGAAAAGAATTTGTGTGAGCATAAATGTTTGTATTTTAGGGTTTGGGTGTTTATAAACTATATTCCAGTATTTATATATGTATGTCTATGTATTAGTATCGTTGACTAACACCCATAACATAAGCAAATAATTTGCTTACTTTGGGGTTAGATCAGTAAGTGTAATTTGTCCCGTGAATATTTATTATTACTTATTTATTTATTTATTCATGTGATATACCTACATGATAATATAAACAGATCATATGTATAATATTTTCTTTACGTCTAAAAGTTAGTTGTCACATTTAGAAGTGATTTCATATTTAGTCTATGGTCGAATTTCAATCAGTCAGATCAGAGGGCGATCGCTGATAAAAATTAATACCTACAGATAGATAGGTATAGGTAAAGTAAAAAAAAGTATCTTCACGCCCGTATCCCCGAAGGGGTAGGCAGAGGCACCACAAGTGCACTAACGATTAGCCGAAGATACTTGGTCCCACAAATGTAATAGGTGACAAACCTATCGCCAACTGGGTACTTACCAATCCCGGGCAACTTTGTGTTTATCAGAAAACTGAAAAAATACTTTAAGTTGCCCGATCGGAAAATCGAACCCGGGTCTCACGTGTTCAACGCCAAAGCCGGACCACTAGACCACAGAGGCGACTAGAAGACAGGTATAGGTACTAAATTTAAATAAACTTTAAGCGTATTTTATTAACTCCCGATGCAAAAATGAGGGATGTTATAAATTTAACGTAAATAATATTTTAACGAAGCTATTCTAAGAAACATTGTTTCGCAAATTATTTGAGGCTTATTTTTAAAAATTCTTACAATTAGAGATTATTATTAAAAATTCTTACAATCTCTGGGGCTGAATTGGTTAAAATGTTTAGGAAATCTAATTTTTGTGGAACACAATCGAACGCCAACAATCGTGTTGTGCCAACAAAAAGTTGTGAGATGTTTACACACACACCTGTACATACAAAAATTCTGATTTCGAAATAGTCGGAAAATGTTCATAGGACCTCAAAATGTGGAGATCTGGTTAAAAGTCAATTTTTGAAATTTGGAGCAAAATCAGTAACGTCCACTACGGCAAGTTTAAAAAATCGAACTCGTGTCTCATCAAGTGCGTTAACCACCCGATTAATAATAACTAAAAATATCTCTCAGTGGCCTACAAGCCTAACAACCTACGTCAATAGTGCTCTATGAAACCATTATAATAATATATAAATTTAACCGAAACGCAGACATCTATTTCGGGGATTCTGTGTATTGTTTCATATCCTATTCAATATTGCTTCCGAATTGTTTAAGATTATACTAACTTAAATCGCAAGCTTCCCAGCTAGTAGGTATAGTTTCAACAGTTTTTGTAACGCAGTGGGCATCATAAAAACTTTATTGAACAATGTATGCTATGCAATATTCCACGTCTTAATTTGTCTGTTTTTTTATAACATAAAATACAAACAAGAAACTCGCTCTCCTAATGGTAAGGAACCACCATCACCTTTAACCGTTGGTCGAGTGGTTAGTGACCCTGACTACACAATCAACGGGGCTCGGGTTCGATCCCCGACGGGGACAAGCATTTGTGTGATGAGTATAAATGTTTGTATTTCCGGGTTTGGGTGTTTATTATGTATGTAAAAGTATTTATATATGTATTTCTATGTATTAGTATCGTTGACTAACACCATAACACAAGCAAATAATTTGCTTACTTTGGGGTTAGATCAGTAAGTGTAATTTGTCCCGTGAATATTTATTTATTTATTTATTTATCACCGATGGACAATCAAGATGTTAATAGTGCGTTGCCAACTGTGTAATGGAATAGTGATGCCACGTATATAAATTTACTGGCTACCTTAGCTTCCAACCCGAAACACGTCAATGATAAGCATAGATGCTATAGTGAGAGGACACCTCTGTCTGACCTGTCTGACCTGTGTTGTCTACACAAGGTAGACATTGCAGTAGTTTACCACCTAGTAGACACGATGATAGCGACACGTATAATCTTTAACAAATTGCCTGGTAGAATTTAAAATGGTCTATTCAAAGGAAGTCCGTACCAAAACTGTGAAATTTCACTAAAACCATTTTTTTGTGATTGTGCACTTTTTGTGTGATTTACTGATAAATGTCTAGATAAATGTACGAATTTTCACACTTAAAATATTAGTAGGATTTATCTTCCGGCCTATCTTCATCGGCGTAAACTGAAAGAGTCGGGTACAGTAGTCGCTCAAATCAATAGAAAAAATAACAATTTCGCCTTTATTGCCCAATCGGCGCTTAATCATGCCAACATCAAACTTTAAAATCGCGCCACAAACCATTATCTACAAATCCAGTGGAGTGAAGTGATATTCATTGCTTCTGAGTATATTTCCATTACGCAGTAAAACTTGCGTTCAGAACGTTTGTATGCTTTTATTTTTGTTATTGACGTGATGAAAAGTTTGGTGGACGTCGAAAAATTATCATGCTGTACTCACTAAAGGCACAGAATATATAATACTATCGTAACTAAAAATATCTTTCGTTTTTACGTATAATTCGTTACTAACCGCCGCTGTGGTCGAGTGGTCCGATGTAGGGGTCGACCATGTGGGGTCCCGGGTTCAATTCTCGGGTCAGACAATTCAAAAAATGTGTGTTTCCAGTTTTCTGATAAAAACGGTGAACGCTTATCCAAAATTACCTGGATTTTGGATAAGCGTTCACCTGATGGTAAGTGATCACCGCCGCCCATGGACATCCGCAATACTAGAGGTCTTGCAGTTGCGTTGCCGGCCTTTTAACAATGAGTAAGCTCTTTTCTTGAAGGTCCCTATGCCATATCCGTTCGGAAATACCCCTGCCGGTAATTGATTCCACAACAGAGTAGTGCGAGGTAAAAAGTGTCGGGAGAATCGCACAGCTGTGGAACTGCTTGCTATCTATCACATTTATGGCACCAAGTATCTTCGGCTAATCGTGGGTGCACTGGTTGTTATACCTCTGTCTAACTTTTCGGAGATACGGGCGTGAAGATACTATTTACTCTTCGTTACTATCGTGATTATTATATAATCTGTGCTGGAGCTCCGGAAAATAAAAAAGACATGGTCTCTTGTTTCTTTTCCAACCCCACTTTTCTCTATTCAATTGTATTTTATTACATTTTTGATGTCGTACGATAGCAAAAACTATGATAGTGCTCTTGATAGAAAGAGATAACTATCGCCTATAGACACCAAAATGTAACAGTACTTTACTGTTCGTGTGGTGAGGTGTTTGAGATAGCAGATAAACTCATGCGTAAATCATTAAAAATGCATGCAATAATGCATTGCATGCGTTTGGCCAGCATGTAATGATTTAGGCATGAGTTTATCTGCTATTTCTAACACCTAACTACACGAACAGTAAAGTACTATTACATGAAAAGAGATAGCCATCACCTATTGTTAATGTATTGCGCATTATTATATTTTATTCCCCGTGTTGTTCCTGGGCTCCTTTGAAGAATAGATCAACTGCCGTTCTGCCAAGCATGTCGTAAAAGGCGACCGATTGGCTATGCGAGTCACTAACATCGTGGCTACTAGGTGGTAGGGTTCTGCATTGTCTCACTCGGGTCTGGTACCATCGCCTTACCTATTCCTGCCACAATAGCATCAGTGCTTGTCACTGTCGTGTTCCGGTTTGGAGGGTAAGGTATCCGGTAAACTTATGCATGTGGCATTAGACCTCGCCACAAGATAGCAACGCACCATTAACACCTTTGTTTGTCTATATGCGATGGTTGACTCTTTCCATCAGGAGACCCATTTGCTTGTTTGCTATCTTATGATATAAAAAAAAATTAACATGGGTATAGGTGGTGGCTATCTCTTTTCATGTACTTGTTTGCAAATTATTTAAAAAAACGTGATTTAACGAAATCTCTAAATCTTGTTACATTCGGTTTTCGGTTATTCGATCAAACTTTAGCTTGGGCCATCTCTTTTAAATGCCCTCGGTTATATGTATACATTATTACGTATTGCCCATGGCACCAATGAAAGCAAATAGAATGTGTTTAACAAGTTGGCTCTTTAATGTAATTGGCCTCCCGGGCGTGCGATCGTCATTGAATGAATTGCAGGGGCAGATGAAATTTCAACAATAAAATACAGTTTTTTATTATCCCCGTATAAATTCGGGTCCTTTTTGAAGAATAAATCAACTAGCCTACAGCTAGACATCTCGTTAAAGATGAGAAAAGGCTAATACTTGTTACTAACGTCGTGACTAGTAACCAATTCGTAGAATTCTGCAACGATTCGCCCGGTTTTTTTTTGGTTGAGTGGTTTGTTTCTTTTCATGAGAAAAGCTAACTGCTTGCTGACATAAAAATCAATTCCTGTTACAATAACGATAATTCTTGTTATGGTCGCTTTCCACTTAAAAGGATAAGATGGCCGGTAAAATCATGCATGTGGCATTACCATCCCGCCATACGGATAACACCACACACATATTTTAGATGAATATAAGCGATATTTGTCATTTTCCATTACAAGAGTCATTTGCGTGTTTGCTATCTAAAGATAAAGAAGTCATGTAGTCGAGTTGTTAGTGAACTTAAATACGAATAGAGAGGCTTGGGTTCGATCCCCCACAGGGGTAAACATTTGTGTGATGAGATAGACGTTTGTATTTCTAGGTTTGGATGTTTATTATGTATATAACAGTATTTATATATGTATTTCTATGTATTAGCATCGTTGACTAATACCCATAACACAAGCAAATAGTTTGCTTACTTTGGGGTTAGATCAATTAATGTAATTTGTCCAGTAATATTTATTATTATTTATATTCCGAACCCTTCTCAAGCGAGTATAGCTCGCACTTGTCCGATTTTATTAATTTAAAAAAGATATAATTAGAGCTAAAATTAATTATAAATCTAATTATACTAAATATCAGTTATTAGGTAGATTTAAATCAAGTAGAAACAAAAACACCATCAAAAAAGTCGGCCCTTGTGGCTCTATATCTGTAGATTGTAAATAGGAAAGATTTGATTTTGTTTGTCTGTTACGATTTAACTCAAAAATTTCTCGACCTATTTTAAAAAATTTTCACCCTTACAAAGCTACACTACTTAGGAGTGACGTAAATTTCTTTTTTATTGCATTAAGCAAAAAGAAGCTATGATTTTTGGTCACACGAACATAATCGCGCGTAATCAATATATATAAAAATCAATCCCTATTTTCCGCGGTCACGACATAACGCATGAATGGCTGGACCAATTTCGCTAATTATTTTTTTGTTGTGTTTGTAATTATTAGGAGAAGGTTCTTATAAAAGAAAATATTAAGAAAATATCGCCGCAAATTAGAAAATTTAATAATACTTAACCACCATATAAATTTCGATGCCCTTTCGACTGCTTAGGCCTTAGAAGGACAATCCTGTATACTTATATAAATTACTTGTCACGTTCTTTGTCCGCTATGGATTCCTAATATGTACGGCAAAACAATGTTTGCCGGGTCAACTCGTAATAAATGAAAATCAATTGCTATTCAATGGACTCGCTAACACTCGAGAACGGCTCGACTCGGCTGAACTGATTTAGCTATTTTTAAAATATTCATGAACGTCCAAATAAAGTTTGTAATTCCGGAAAAAATAGCAAAAATACACAACCCTTACCAGATCAGCTAGTTTGAATCATAAGTATCCTATTCCTTATTTCTCGGACGGTAATGAGACCAGATAGAAGAATAAACAGACGAACAGTCATTGCCCCTTGGCATGTAAACAACATAATTTAAACCAGACCGACGTGAAATATATAAATAACTCGATTCGCAAGGAACAGACCTAGATATGTCTGGAGCGCTCCCAACATCTTGTAAATATTTTGTAGAAAAGAAATTTAATAGAACCAAATAATTAGGGCTTTATTAGTATTGAGTATTGGTTCCCATTTATATTGTTGAATCATAAGATACAAACAAGCAGATGGTTCTCTTTAAGCGAAAAGATAACCACCAATTATAGTCTCCAAAGATTGTAATGGTGCGTTGATATTCGAGTGACGGGATGGTCATACCAAATTCATAAGTTTAACTATACTCTCCAAACAGAAATATTACAATGGAAAAGCACAATTGTAATATTGTGATATTGTGAAAAAAATTATATGAAAAAATCACAAGACGCTGAATTTCTCCCGCCGGATCTTCTCAGTGGCCGCGTTTCCAATCCGGTAGTAATTTTAAAAAATGTTGACGTGTCAAAGTAACTTGTAAAAAGTTAGAGCATAAAGTTCTTCTGATTTCTGATTTCACTGACGCTATTATGGCAAAAATAGTTAAGGCCAAAGACTTTACTGTTTTATTTAAACTCTTTAGGTAAGACGGTGATACCAGACCTGGGTAAGACAATGCAGAACTCTACCACCTAGTAGCCACGATGGTAGCGACTCGCATAACCAATCACTTGTCTATTACGAACTGCCTGGCAGAACGGCAAGTCTGTTCTTCAAAGGTAGCCCGGATCAATACGGAGTAACATATATTCTATACTTTCAATAAGCAATTCTTGTATGTAACTAGTTTCTCCAAAACGACTCCATCAATTTTAACGAAATTTTATATTCAGATAGTCTTTTACTATTAATATTGATCTAGGTAAGTGTTTTCACAAAAAAAAGTATCATCCGAGCGAAGCTCGGTCTTCCAGCTAGTTTAAGCTACATTAAGCTATATTAAGCTACTAAACAATCAATATCTTTGACGATCGGTCTGGATTTTTGTTAAACACCAGAGAACCACAAGTCGATATATTGATATTATTATTCAGGTATGCACAAATTATCTTGATGGTCCTCCCCACGACACGATAGAGCGGTGTTTAGTACTACAATTTGCCGGCGCAACATCTCTGAACGCATATTTGACGCCTCGAGCCGCCATTAAATATGTGATCCACGAGAAATTACTCTTATATCGACGTGTTACATCTTTATGAGAAGATCTTTACATGTAACGACACGATCACGTTAAATCTGTCGCATCACCGTTAAAAATGATACAAAAAATATTTTTTGGACCAACGAGATCCATAAAATTTGTAACACGTCTTATGTTACTTAGGCCAAAAAAATTCGTTTTAAAAGCTCTACTAAGTCAGCAATATAAAATCTACACAAAGTAAAAGAGAGGGTAAAAAAGTCTCAATATATATCTCAAACGATTCCAATAGCTTTGCTAAATTACACTGAATGAGCACGATACAATTTACAGATTTTCCTTCCTCGTGTTGTTCCTGTGCTCCTTTGAAAAATAGGCTAATTGCCGTCTGCCGGGCAGATCGTAAAAGGCGACCGATTGGATATCGAGTCACTGCCATGTGGCTACTAGGTAGTAGAAATCTGCATTGTCTCGCCCGGGTATCACCGCCTTACCTATTCCTGCCGCAATAGCGTCAGTGCTTGCCGCTGTCGTGTTCCAGTTTGGAGGGTAAGGTAGCCGGTGAACTTATGCATATGGCATTAGACCTCGCCACAAGATAGCAACGCACTATTAACACCTTTGGTGTCTATTAGCGATGGGTGACTCTTTCCATCGGGAGACCCATCTGCTTGTTTGCGATGACATGATATAAAAAAAAGATATTTCAACAGAAACAATAGTTTTTAAGTTAGAGTTAGTTAAATATTTACGATAAACTGTGTTTGTGTTATAATAAAAAGTAACTCTAAATTAAAAATTAAAAACCCCAGACACTTTTCTGCCTCATTTGCATCATTTGCAGCGCAATACACGAAAAAGCTGTTGATCTTCAAATAGAATATCTTTTTATATATCTATCAGGCTTATACCAGTTACTTCATTTCTTTCAATTAGGAAAGAGCTGATGTAGCGGTCAAACTTATAACACAGTTTTGTGATTGGGGTTATAAACGGCTTATTTTAAAGCAGCAAATGAAATAAACAATTTTGACGCGCTATAATCAAGTATAATAAATCGTTTACACGATTTATCGTATCCTATCGGAACCTATAAATATCCTGTATTTTAATCGAAATTTCATTACCGGTCGATCAGGATACCATAGTAATGAGATGCGACGTGTCATGAGTGATGACGATTAATGAATGGTGATTTTGATGATGGGAAACCATTACTACAAAATAACCTTAACGACGAATCACATAAGAGTTATTTTACTCTAAAGATAAAACAATTCACGCTATGAAATTCCCCGCCAACGCAGTCGATTGTAAAATTTGATTGCGGTAATAGGCAATAATTAAATTATTTTTGTATTATTGAAAAGCATGTGGTTTACAGAAATAATGTTTTATTTGTAGTATAAATTGAATTAATTAATAATTTGCGGTAATAGCTTGTAGAACATGATTTAATTAAAATATTATCGCACGTGATTGCTTCACGTAAACGTGATACCCCGTGTTGGGCTGGGCTCCTTTGAAGAATATACCACTTGCAGTTCTGCCAGGCAGGTCGTAAATGGCGATAGATTGGCTAAAAGTGTCACTACCACCGTAAATATTAGGTGGTTTTACGCAACATCACCCGGGAATAAGGTAGGTACCACCGCCTTATCTATTTCTGATCTAATAGCGTCAATGTTTGTTATTATCGTGTTCCGGCTTGGAGGGTAACGTAGCCGGTAAACTTGTGAATATAGTATTGCCATCCCGCCACATGGATAGCAATGCATCATAACATTAACATTTTTGGTGTCTATAGGCGATGGTTGCTCTTTCTACCAGAAGAACCATCTGCTTATTTGCTATGTTATTGACCGCCCCATTGGTCGTGTGGTTAGCGACCCTGATTACGCAATCAATGGGGTCCGGGTTCGATTCCCGGCAGGGACAGGCATTTGTGTGATGAGCACAGATGTTTGTATTTCCGGGTTTGGGTGTTTATTAAATACATTAGAGTATTTTATGTATTAGTATCGTTGACTGACACCCATACTACAAGCATATAATTTGCTTATTTTGGGTTAGATTAATTCGTGTAATTTGTCCAGAGATATTTATTATTATTATTTATTATCTAATGATATAAAAAAAGACAACACCCGCTAACCAACAGTAAATATGTTAATGATGTGTTGCTATTCATGTGGCGAGGTGGTGGTCATATGCATAAATTTACCGACTACCTTACCCTCCAAACCAAAACATAATAGGAACAAGCGCCGATAATGTGGTGGCAAGAATAGGTAAGGACAGGAATAGCTCAATACCCGGCCGAGATGGTCTATTCCTTAATTGGCACCCCGGACCAACACGGGGTTCCATAATTTTTTTAATATCATGACCCAATAAATTGTTCCGAAGTTAATTAGGAATCCTTATAGTTTTATGTTTTTGAAGTCAACTAGAAACCTTTATTGTTTCGCCGTATCTGTGCGTCCATTCGCAGCCTAGCTCAGAGATTATTCGTACTAAAAAACTGTTATTTAGTCCAAATATACGACTACATATTAGTCACGTTTATAAAGTAGTAAAATTCAATTTTGAAAAATATTTTTTAAGGTGCCTATAGACGGTAAACTTTTCATGAAAAATAGGGATGTTTATTTTTAAAGTGGGAATGTTTATTTTGAAGATGACCTTAAAGTGGGGTATCGTAGCATAAGTGTTCAAAAATATTGTTAATTTTCGAAATTAATTTTTCGACTAAGTGATTTGGTTGAAAAAGCTTTTAAGTACTAATTTTTGTTAGAGATAGGTGCCTCCCCCCAGCTAAAGGATTGATTTTCGATGTGTAAAAAATATATCTACGGTAGAAGTTTCGCCGTGTTGGTCCCGGCCTCTTTGAAGAATAGGCCAACTGGCATTCTACTAGGCAGGTCGTAAAAGGCGATTGAGTCACTACCATCGTGACTACTAGGTGGTAGAGTTCTGCATTGTGTCGCCCGGGTCTGGTACCACCGCCTTACCTATTCCTGCCGCAATAGCGTCAGTGCTTGTCGCTGTCGTGTTCCGGTTTGTAGGGTAAGGTAGCCGGTAAACTTATGCATGTGGCATTAGACCTCGCCACAAGATAGCAACGCACCATTAACATTTTTGGTGTCTATAGGCAATGGTTGACTCTTTCCATCAGGAGACCCATCTACTTGTTTGCTATCTTATGATATAGAAAAAAAGTATAATTATACATTTAAAAGGAAAACTATCACAGATAAGTAGGCTTCACAAGTTTATGAGTAATAGTCTACCATAAACGTACTTGCAGGAGATTTTACAGGCGACATGGTTAAACTGACCATATAGTTTTTATCTTAGATCGGGACACTAAGTTTATTTTAACTACGCAAACAATAAATCATAGAAGTAATGTCTGTAGGATGTATCTATTTTCATAAGAAAAAAGAAATCGAATGAATATCGGTGTTAAGTTAGATCTACCAAAAATTTTGAATATCTATACATATAATAAAATCGTAGGAAAGTCAATGTATGTCCGGGGTAAACTCAAAAAGTACTGCATGGATTTACTTCAAATTTTGCATGAATATTACTAACAGGTCGGGTCAACATATAGGCTATTATTATTACGCTATTATTACGCTATCACCTATACGAAGGAGCTGTGTGGAGTAAACGAAGTCCGCGCAGACGAAGTCGCGGGCAACAGCTAGTTTTGAAATAAATAATTTTGTGTTAGACTCATATCTTAGCAAATATCTGTCCAATATTTTTGACGAATTTGTAAACAATTTAAAACTTCTTGTGCCTTTATTCTGTATATTTTTCGCAAAACGGCACATTTTCACGACTCTAAAATATATTTGGGGATACCGGGGCAGAATACTTGAAAACGGGACGTATGGTCAACGTGGTCACGTTATGTATGGTGAACCTGTATTGCAAATCTGTCACTGGCGTTAAATAGTTTAAATTTTCAAAATGTCCATACTAATATTATAAATGGGAAAGTGTATGTGTATGTTTGTTTGTCGTCTTTCTCGGCAAACGGAGCGACGAATTGGTGTGATTTTTAAGTGGAGATTGTCAAAGGGGTGGAAAGTGACATAAGCTACTTTTTATCTCTTTCTAACACCTCACTTTCCCAAAATAAGATGTGGAAATTAGTATGGGGCATTTCGCAATTTTCAAGGTAGAAAGCTAAAAATTGGTATGCGGACTATTTAGACTAACAAAAATATCGTGCGTTATGTTTTTTGGAAATCTACCCCCATCATACCCCCAAAAGCTAGTGAAACGATAAAAAAGCCCTCTTAATCCGTATTATTGTGATGGGTAACTACGGAACTCTGCACTGCACGTGCGACGCACACTTGGCCGATTTGTACACACTGTATTAAACGAAAGCTAATGTGGAATATTCAGTGTAATCTTATAACTTCTTTGTCGCTTTTGAATCCACCTAAGCTAAGGTTCATTACCCTAATACTAAGTTGTTAGCCAACTTGGCACAAATAAAAGTATGTACCCGTACAAAGAAATATCCATATCGTAAAACTGTAAGTTTATTAACATTTATAACTTGGGAATTGAAGATAATAGTAAGTAAATTGTGCCTCGTAAAATGTGGCGCGTTTGATTAAACGTTTCGCAATAATCGAGGCGAGGCAGTTTAAGCACGTACTCACTAATTGAGGCGTGAGGCATAGAAAAGGGCCCGAGATGCCTTTCAATTTAATTGTAAACTGAAACTCAGTGACCGATACTTATTATCTGGGTTTCCGTAATTGAAAAAAAATATCATATGATAGCAAACAATCATATGGGAAAGAGGCAATCTTTGCTTATAGAGGCCAAAGATGTTAATAGTGCATTGCTATTCGTAAGGCAAGATTTTTTCCTCGTGTTGGTCCGGGCTCTTTTGAAGAATAAACCAACTGCCGTTGTGTGAGGCAGGTCGTTAAAGGCGACCAATTGACTATACGTTTCTCTTCTCATCAGAAGAGCCATCTGCTTATTTGCAGTAAAAAGTATCTTCACATCCGTATTCCCGAAGGGTTAGGAAAAGGTATAACCAGTGCACCCCCGATTAGCGGAAGATATCTTATTAGTCCTACAATGTGATAGGTGACAAGCCTATCGCCAACCGGGCATTTATCCAATCCAGGCAGCATTGTTTTTATCAGAAAAAATATATTTTCGATTTTTCTGACCCGGGAATCGAACCCGACACCTCATGTAGTCAACACCGACATCGGAATAACGAACCACTAGATCACAGATGTCAGATTTTTAGTATAAATAATATGAATTGTAATTCTGAACATTTATTACACCATTTTAATTGTAATATGAGTTAGCATCCAGAAATTTCCATATTTAAAATGTCTTTGAATAGCTTCAAAAGTTGCACAATTCTCGGAATCAATAAAATACGAATGGTTTCAAGAGATAGCTGGAAAGAACGAGATTACTTTCGTTATATCTCATATATTATTATTAATTAACGAGCACTATAAATAAATGATAATAAAATATATTGTAAAGCGTACGGTTTGTTAAACACCATTCACTCTCCCTTTCATCTTTCTCAAATTGACAAGGTGCCGTTGAATTATCAGTTTAACTTTTTATTTACGTAACAGATTTTAATGCGGTTTTCATCGATAGATGGAGTGATTCAAGGAAAAGTATTTATATGTATAATAGTTGCATATTATAATAGAAAAAACTGAGAATTTCAAAGATTTGTCGTAGAAACATATTTTTGTGCGTTTACAATTGGACTCGTGAAAAGTCTTCTCTCGCTCTTACGAGAAGCCTAGCACCAAGGCGGTTGCTTTCAAGCTTGAAACCGGTTTAAAAATTACAGGTTAATAGAGGTAGGTCTTAAGGGTTATTTATAAATGGTTTCGTTTAGAGTGATTAATTAACTTAGTGTATCTAAGATGAGAGCGCTTCATAAAACTATATAAACCGGTTTAAGTCAAAACCGTGGAATTGTGCGTCACCCACAGCTAATCCGAATCACAAAATAAAACTTCAATCGATTCGAATCGTTCTCCTCCATATTTTTTTACGTATTATACCACGTCGCAGCATGACGTGTCGTTGTATAATGTTTGTGTGTAAAAGATCTAAGCGCACAACTCAATTGATGTTTTGTGAGTTGGGAGGTATGCGGACAAAAATCAAGAGCCGAGAACATTAAAGAAATAATTTTAAAAAACTTCTTTAAACCGGTTATTGATTTAAAACCTTTATAATTTTGCTTCATTTTACTTTCTTTTTTTTTCATTTCTAAATCTACCATTTTCATACAATTCATTCCATTCATATTTAAATTAGTAAACTGGTATTTTTGGTGTTAAGGTAGAGCCAAACTTTTGCAATGTACTCTTTATATACTTGTGGTGATTTAGATTTGGAAATTAACCGGTTAAGATGCCCTGGTACATATATTCTTCAAAAAGGGTCCAAAATAAACACAAGGATCAATTCTATTAAAATTACACACTATACAATGGGTTAAATCAAATACACATATTTTAACTCTAATTCGAGGCACCCCAAACCTGTACATGGCTTTATCTAGCCTCACGAATAAGCAAACAGCACTTAATAATAGTTATCACCATGTTGTATGATGCACAGCTATTCCGCTTCAATTAACGTATCAAAATTGACATACTCTATAAATGTCAGGCTTAATTGGTAATCTTAACCGATTGATACATGCTTTTAATTCTGCTATTCATCTAAATCAAGACTTAGATCTTAAGTGGTATGCTATGTTTTGACTATGTCGCACTGTCAATGCATTATTCAAACGCAGCAAAACTGTCATAACCACAGCCGTATAGTATACCTAGATGACAACAAAATATGCAAAAAAATATGCATTGTGCTTTTGTAAAACTGAGATCGCCAAACAGTTTTAAAAGAATAGATCTGAAAAAGAAATAAAAATGAAATGATCCACATTAAGTAAGTGAGTAAGTAATAATCGCCGCCCAGGAGTATCCGCAATATCGCATATCTTGCAATTTCGTTGCCGGGATTTTAAGAATGAGTAATCTTTTTTATTGAAGGTCCTCAAGACGTAACCATTCAGAAATACCCCTGCCGGTATTAATTTCTACAAAGGAGGAGTGTAAGGCAAAAAGTGCCGAGAAAATCGCACGGTTATGGATTTTCAGACATCGAGGTGATGAGAATGAAAGTTTGAATTTTAACGCGATGTCCGATGATGGAATTCAGCGACAGGAAATAATCCAAACAGTTCATCAGAACACTCTCTATGATAAATGCGATAAAAGATGCAGCGAACCTATATCTGTGTAATACCGGAGACAAGCCGATTAGAAGCCGACTGTTCTCTAACTAGATATTTATTTTGTGGCAACAGCCGATTACCAATCCTTACAAATTTCGAATCGTTTAATAACCACCTTTTGCGTATCGAATATAAAAAAACAGCCAAATTAAAAAGCTCCACCTTTAGGAAAATCGGTTGCTATAATATATCAACCGATTGCTCCACCTTTAGGAAAATCGGTTGATATAATATATCAACCGATTGCTCCACCTTTCGGAAAATCGGTTGATATAATATATCAACCGATTGCTCCACCTTTAGGAAAATCGGTTGATATTATATATCAACCGATTTTCCTAAAGGTGGTGCTTTTTAATTTGGCTATTTTTTTATATTCGATACGCAAAAGGCGTTTATTTAACGATTCGAAATTTGTATATTATACACTATTATTATTATTATAAAAGTGTATATTATACACTTTTATTATTTTCATTTTGTATGATTAGTATTTAATTATATTACTTTCTGTCGAATTTGGAATTCCTTCCTCTAAAATGTTTATAATAGTGTAATTCGCTTTTATGAATACATTAAAATCAGCGAGTGAATGAATGATTTGTGAATATGTGAAGTCATTTTCTGTTAACATACACTTTTGTGTTTTTTTTTTTTTTCAAAATTATGTAAAATAACCCTCGGGGTATATTTATCAATTAAAAGAATGATCAAAATTGAATCACTGTGTAAAAACTTATATATAATCAAAGGCCATATCAGTGAACAGAAATCATTCCTTGTTTATATACTTTTATGATTGGATTTTTTAATGCAATGGGACCACCCTCAGTGTATACCCATTCCTATAAAAAAAGAATTAGCAAAATAGGACTACTCTTTTTTATTTTTTTATTTTATATCTATTACATTGTGAGACCAAGTATCTTCGGCTAATCGTGGGTGCACTTGTTGTACCTCTGCCTACCCTTTCGGGGATACGGGCGTGAAGATACCTATTTTGTTTTATATCATTAGATAGCAATCAAACAGATGGCTCTCCTGATGGAAAGAAAAACCATCGCCTATATACACCAAAGATGTTAATGGTGCGTTGCTATCCGCGTGCCGGTATGGCAATGCCACATGCATGAGTCTATCGATTACCTTAGCCTCAAAACTGGAACGCAAGCATGCGGAATGCGCCAATGCTTGATTGACGCTTTTATGTAAGGCGGTGGTACTAAATAACCGGGCGAGTCGTTACGGAACTCTACCACCTAGTTATCACGATGGTAGTGACACATGTAGCCAATCGGTCATCTTTTACGACCTGCCTGGCAGAAGAGCAGTTGATCTGTTCTTCAAAGGAGCCCGGATCAACACGAGGAAAATCTGAACTCTGTAAAAAATGTGTGTACTGTACGCGTGATCTAAGAGAATCTCCTCCGTTTTTTCGTCGATTGAAAAAATATTTTTAATGCGCATGTTTGCGGGATGAATTTTATAAAAATTTAGTTTAAATCAACTAAACTCATTTCTTAACATACAGGATCGATTTTACCCTCAAATAGATATTTCCCATATGTAAAAAAAAAACACTTGTTCCTATAAAAACCTCAAAGAGAGTCAAACTTCCAAGTAAGCAAACAAGATTGCATCAACTTTCATTTCCCGTTTATGCCCGTGGGCAGCAAATCAGTAAACTTATGGTTTTCCAAAGCTATAAATTTAACCGGACAAGTATACGTAGCTCAATAGATACTGCTGATTTACGGCAGTATTGTTTTAACTTGTTGTTATGTCAATATTTAAAGATGGCGTAATGTCATTTACATTATGACAAATCACTGTTTTCTCTGAGCAGTTGAAACTAGAAACTGTGATTTTTAAAGCGACTTTCAGAGAGAGAACCTGTACAACAATATGTATATCTAAAGCGTCAGTGTATAATTATTGACTGTACATTCCATTTGTCTGCCAAAATTCGTGATAAATATTTTTGTAGTTTTAGAAAAAAAATGTTTGACTCAAAAAATGACAGTTGACGCTTATTTGGGCAGAAATACTAGTACCTAGGCAAGGCGGTGATAATAAAATTGGGCAAGACGTTATTACGAAATTCCTGACAGAAAGATTATGATCTATTCTTTAACGATACAGCCCCCTAATTCACGTAATTGAATCAAAGCGCTTAGGGCTTTCCCACACGTAAAGACGATAGAACGTCGAGACGTACTGCGACGCGGCATAATATGTAAGAAAATGTGTAAGTGTCTTAAATGCTTCGACTCGCTTGCCGCTTGATTACGTGAATTAGGCCACAGGGAGTAATACAAAAAACTTCGAAAAATTGATAAAGTTTTCCTTTATATGAAATCAGTTGAAAACAATTTGAGACGGAAGCCATTTTTATGTTAAAATGATCTTCACAAAATTTGGAGAATGTCCAAACTACGTATGGATGTAACATCCTACTTGTATTTATCTATAGATAAAGTTTCGTCGGTTTGTCCGTTTGTCCTAGATAAGACTTGACATTTGACGTCTGCGACAACGTAAATAAGCTTCAGATATTTTAAGCTGGATATTTGTATAATTTTGTTATATCATAAGATTTATTACTGCCGCAATAACGTCAATGCTTATCATCATAGTATTGCCGATTGGAGGGTAAGGTAGCCGGTAAGTTTATGCATTTGGTTTTAACTCCTCGCTAATAGATAAACGCACCACTTACATCCAGTGCTACTCCAGTTCATCATCTACATGTAATGTGTGCCCATAAAAATAGGTTTAGCCGCTTTTGCGTGAAAGAGTAATAAATATCCATTCATCCATACAAACATACTTTTGCATTTATAATACTAACAGCACCTTGCAGCCCGCTGCATTTTAAACGCTTTTGGTGAATCCCGCGGGAATAACTCATTTTTCCGGGACAAAAAGTAGTCTTTGTTCTGTTCAGGTCACATCTACGTGTGTGCCAAATTTTTGTTAAATCAGTTTTGTAGTTTTTGCGTGATTGAGTAACAAACATCCATCCATCCAAACATCCAAACTTTCGCATTCATAACATTAATATAGGTATAAATTAGTAGGAGTAGGTCTAACACGGAGTAAATAATGGAAGCGTTCGTTTGTTTCGTTAATTAGTTGAGCTTGCCAAAGACCGGTTTTGTGGTTGTAACCCAACACGCAGGATAATTTCACTGAGAAATGTCAATGTTAGTGCAGAGCACTACACTTTGCGGTCCGGGAGGGTGTGAGGAATTTGCGGTGACAACTTCCTGGGAGCAGGTCGTTTGACTGGAAAATGTGTGCAAAATGAAATGTTCAAATTCACATATAAAACTATAAATAAATATTGCTGGAAAAATTACACGATTTTCGCCGTGTTGGTCCTGGACTCCTTTGAAGAATAGACCAACTGCCGTTCTGCCAGGCAAGTAGTAAAATGCGACCGATTTGCTAAGCGAGTCACTATCATCGTGGCTACTAGGTGGTAGAGTTCTGCATTGTCTCGCCCGGGTCTGGTACCACCGCCTTACTTATTTCTGCCGTAATAGCGTCAGTGGTTGTAAGGAGTAAATTTATGCGTGTGGCATTAGACCTCGCCACAAGATAGCAACACACCATTAACACCTTTGGTGTCTATAGGCGATGGTTGCCTCTTTCCATCAAAAAACCCATCTGCTTGTTTGCTCCAAACCGGAACACGACAATGACAAGCACTGACGTTATTGCGGCAGGAATAGGTAAATCGGTCGCCTTTTACAACCTGCCTGGCAGAACGACAGTTAGTCTATTCTTCAAAGGAGCCCGGAACCAACACGGGGAATACTCCGCTGTTCGTATAATTGTCTCGAAAAGGGTACAAAGCCTTTGGTTGACTTGTTAACATATAGATTTCAATAAATATTTCTCAATCATAAAATATGAAAGCATATAGAAGTAATAAAAGGTTATATAAAACGTAATAGCCCCAGGTGCAGAATATCAAAACGTAATATAAAAAATATTTATTACAAGTGAGTAAATCATATTTGTTTTACGCAATAAATCTATCTTTTACGATACCTCGTATACTGTGCAATTTGCTATAAAACTTTGCTATAAACTCTGGATAGAATTTCAATAGGTGCAATTGAAGTCGTATGTATGTAATATGTATATTAGAAACTAAGGCGCCCCATAGACCTTCAATAACATTGCGCAATACTTTTATTGTGCAATAATATTGAATACTCCCTTTGACTCCAAACGTTCAATAAAATCATCAATATTAATCCTAAACCGTCAATAATATAGCACAATATGTAATATTATGCAATATTATTGTAAGTCTATGGGGCATCTACGATATATTTTAAATAACAAATGATGTCACTTTATTGTTAGTTATTACCCCTAACTTCAAGTAAATGTTATTTTTTACCCATTGGGAATTGTTTACATTAGTGTATAACTAGTTTTTTTAAGTACCATGCAAATGGCTCTTCTGGTGGAAAGTCAACCATCGCCTATAGACACCAAAGATGTGAATGTAGCGTTGGTATCCTTGTGCCGTGGTCTTGATGCCACATGCATGAGTTTACCGGCTCCTTTATCCTCCAAACCGGAACACGACAGCGACAAGCACTAATGCTATTGCTCAAGAAAAGGTAAGGTGGTGTTACCAATCCCGGGCGAGACAATGCAGAATTCTACCACCTAGTAGCCACGATGGTAGGGACTATAGTCAATCGTTAGCCTCTTACGAACTGCCTGGTAAACCGGCAGATGGTATATTCTTCAAAGGAAGCTCGAACCAACACAGGGGATCTTCTATCTATCCATCGCTTAAATTATCACTTTCAAGGTTTTATCGCTTCTGGTCCTGCGGTCCTGTGCTGGCGTAGACCACACAGGGTCGATTTGTGGTCGATCGACGTGGTCAGTCGACGTTTGATTCCTGGGTCGGGCATTAAAAAAGTGGTTTTTTCAGTTGACAAAAACAACTTTACCCTGGATTGGATCAGTGCCCGGTTGGCGATAGGCTTGCCACCTATCACATTGTGTGAGACTAAGTATCTCGGCTAATCGTGGGGACAATTATTGTACCTCTGCCTACTTCTTCGGGAATACGGGCGTGAATTTGTATTTAATATACCATTATTATTAACATTTGTATTAAATATACTATTATTTTTTAATTAACTTACTGTTGGCATTATAATATTATTTTATATACATACTTTTATGTATATTGACATTTTAACTACTTGTTTGAACATAAATTTTGACAAATACATAAAAAATATATGTAAGTAATTTTAATATTATGCATACATCTCCGATAACATAGTATTTTTTCCTTTAATTCAGAGAATTATTTAATCTTTGCAACTTTGTCATACCGACCATATTTCTATAAATCTACATTTATTTACATGTTATTATAATTATATATTGTTAAGTGTTGATAAGTTGTATTTATAAAAAAAAAAACAAGATATCTATGCGTTGTGCATAATAATGTATTTTTGGGATGATGTGTCCAATTAAGTATATTTTAAAGTATTTTGTAATAACTTTTTCTGTTAAATATAAACTATTATTTACTCATTGCATTAATATAAATTAATATATAAAAAGACATTTTGAATTTTGAAGATACTTTTACTTTTTCAGGGTTTTCAGCTTTGGCCTTATATAAAAATACATGACCTAGTTTTGTTTCAACTAAATGTCATTACACGTATATTAGTTTAAAATGAGCTCTCAAATCTCGGATTTCCGCAAAGCTGTGGATCTGTAAACTATGCCAATGCCAGATACGTTTACGTGACTGGCCGCATGTGTTTTATCATTACCCTAATTCTGTTAGACTAATGAGTGACTGAGATGAGTTACATTTCTCCGAATGACAAAACAACGTCTCTGTGATAAGATTTGAAGAATAATTAAGTTTTTCACGACACGAACTGTTGACCGGGTTTTTGTATAATACAGTAGAACCTCGTTTAGTCGAACTTTCCCCCGTGTTGGTCCCGTGCTCCTTTGAAGAATAGGCCAACTGCCGTTCTGCCAGGCAGGTCGTAAAAGGCGACCGATTGGCCATGCGAGTCACTAATATCGTGGCTACTAAGTGGTAGAGTTCATTTTAATTGTATCGCCCGGGACTGGTACCACCGCCTTACCTATTCCTGCCGAAATAGCGTCAGTTCTTGTCACTGTCGTGTTCCGGTTTGGAGGGTAAGGTAGCCGGTAAACTTATGCATGTGGCATTAGACCTCGCCACAAGATAGCAGCGCACTATTAACATCTTTAGTGTCTAAAGGCGATGGTTGACTCTTTCCATCAGAAGACCCATCTGCTTATTTGCTATCTTATAATATAAAAAAAATCTCGATTAGTTGTAAAACTTCCAAATCTTGAAGAAATGTGTTGTTCTCTTCCCTTCAAATACTAAAAGCTTGGTGTACTCAGTAGAGCAAAGCAGTACTTCATGCCAGCCCATCGCCTCCAACTTTACAAGGCCCAAATTCGACCTCACATGGAGTACTGTTCTCACCTCTGGGCCGGAGCTCCTCAGTACCAGCTTCTTCCTCTTGATCGCATTCACCGTAGAGCGGTTCGAATCGCCGACGACCAGGCTATTTCTAAACGGCTTGACTCTTTGGCGTTACGCAGAGATGTAGGCTCTCTCTGCATCTTTTACCGTATTTATCATGGGGAGTGTTCCGACGAGTTGTTCGGACTAATGCCTGTCGCTAAATTCCACCATCGGACATCGCGTCAAAATTTAAAGTTCCATCCTCACCACCTCGATGTCTGGAAATCCACAACCGTGCGCTTTTGTCGACACTTTTTGCCTCGCATTACTCCTTTGTGGAATCTATTACCCTCGGGTATTTCCGAATGAATACGACTTAAGGACCTTCAAGAAATGAGCTTATTCATTCTTAAAAGGCCGGCAACGCAGCTGCAATACCCCCGGTATTGCGGATGTCCATGGGCGGCGGTGATCACTTACCATCAGGTGCACTATCTGCTCGTTTGCCCCCTCTGCTATAAAAAAAAAACCTCCATTATTCGAAATCTCAACCCTCTATTAGTCTAAATAATCAGTGAGTCCCTTCAAGCCATTTTGGTGCATATTTTCTCTCCATTATTCGAAAAATTACATTTTACCTATGTATCTCTAATATAGCAATATTTTATTGGAACGAAGTTCCTTACGGCAGGCTTGGAGGGGATAGGGATTTTGCTGCGCGACCGAACTGAAAAAAATGTGATAGTAAAACCGTAAGAAAAATGCGTGGAATAAAAGCGTTAAATGAGACGTGCGCAGGCGCGACAGTCGCGTACACAAGCGAGTAGTGCCGTTTAGCCGAAGGAAGTTTGTTCCTACCTGGTGTCCCGCGACACCACATCATTTTTTTTACAACCTTTACAACTTGATTATTTAGACTAAATACCTCTATAGTTCAAAGAAGACTAAGTTGCTCTTACTTTACCTCTGCAATTTGAATTTTCATTTATTTTACCTCTCTACTTCAAAATTTATAATAATGAATCTCAACCTCTTTATGTCGCATCAAAATCCGCCAAAGTAGAAAACTCTATATAAGAAGAAGATAATTTTAAATGAAGGTTAACTGGAAGAGAATGTCCATAGACGTTAAGTTCGCCTGTGGTATATTTTGTGCAATAAAGAGTTTTAATAAACAATAAATAAATAATTGTTTCCACGCAGATGAAGCAGTGGGGACAGCTAGTCGTTTATAAACCAGTTTATTCATTTAAAGCATTTATAGTTTAGTTATAAGGAAACCGGTATTTTTAAAGTTTAGGTAGAGCCAAACTTAAGCCAAAGGCTCCTTTTATACTTGCGCCGATTTAGGTTTGTTAAACGG
The DNA here is from genome assembly GCA_036924255.1 of Apodemia mormo. Taxonomy (NCBI): domain Eukaryota; kingdom Metazoa; phylum Arthropoda; class Insecta; order Lepidoptera; family Riodinidae; genus Apodemia; species Apodemia mormo. The sequence goes on from JAUPFN010000024.1 coordinate 25,234,346, forward strand.
TTGAAAAATAACCGTTTAACAAGTTCACTACGTAGTTGAGCTTGTTAAACGATTGAAAAATAACCGCTTAACAAGCTCAGCTACCTCAGAATACAGAAAAAACTTTTTCAGTATTCTGAGTCAGCTACGTAGGTCAGCTTATTAAAATTACAAACCAAAAATAAACGGTTAACAGGCCCAGCTCCGTAGGTCAGCTTATCGAATTTACAAACCAAAAATAACCGGTTAACAAGCAGCGCTACGTAGATCAGCTTATTGAATTTACAAACCAAAAATAACTGGTTAATAAGCCATGCTACGTACGTACGTGCGGGCGTACGTGCTTAATGAATTTACAAACCAAAAATAAACGGTTAACAAACCCTGCTACATAGGTCAGCTTATTGAATTTACAAACCAAAAATAACTGGTTAACAAGCTTTGCTGTGTAAGTCAGCTAATTAAATTTACTTGAAATCAAAAATTTATTTCCTGGTTCTAGCCGATACTTTGACATAAACTTGACTAGTTTTTTTAATCTATTAAACAAAACCACTTTCGCTGAGAATCCAATCATTTTATTAGCACCCTTCCTATTGTGACTCCTCTTTCGAGACACTGAGAGCTCAGAGAATTACTCTTAATGGATCAATTTATTATGGAACGTGATATGCAACTCACGTGCGTCGATAAACAACTTTAGATGTTACGTGATTCGGTGTTTCATCGAAAATTTTGTAAGTTAAATTCGGCCCGTCATGAGTTTGTCAATTTTTGACCAACAACTGACTTAAAACTTGGTATCGGTGCAATATACTACGTTAATGTTATCTATAACTATTCTGTAGTTGTCTACACGGGACTACTTCCTTGCAGCGTATACTACCAGTAATTTGGTACCGGTGCTAGATGATCTTTTTTTTAATTGGAATTATAACTGTTTATTTAAATACTTTCATTCATTGGGACTAGACATCTGACTCGCATTATATTTGATTGTATTATTTTTGTAACTACACCACTGTCCTCTAAATACTACCAATATATAGACGTCATTGAACTACACATTAGAACAACACATTTTAAATTCTATCTATATTCAAAAGCTGACAAGTGACTAGCACTTTATAGTTGTAACACCAAGGAGATGATATAATACTATCCCTAAGGTGCCTTCTGATTCAATATACCAATAAAAATTGTATAGCTTAAACACGGAGCTTAAATTTGGCACGTCACTTATAAGTTTCTCAATTTTTGACCATCATATTTTTTTAAGTCTTAAATCTCAACTGCACCGATGATGAAGTTGAGATATTATGTAATTCTGTATATCATTGAAATTTCTTATAAATTAAATTAAATTCAGGTACTTTTTAAAATATATTATAGACTAGCTGTGCCCGTAACTTCGTCCGCTTAGAAAAAGTTATAAAATAAAACCCGCATAGTTCCCGTTTCCATGGGATTTCCGGGATAAAAACCATCCTATGTCCTTTTTCGGGTCTCAAACTATATTTTTACCAAATTTCATCCAAATCGGTTTAGTGGTTTAGGCGTGAATAAGAGACAGACAGACAGGGTTACTTTCGCATTTATAATATTAATATGGACTCAGACGTGTTTTGTGGATATCCATAATTCAGAGGACGTTAAGGAAATTTATATTGCTGCTTTTTGTAAAATCATATATCTTTCACTCAGCAACAATTGAAAATTTTGTTGCTTTGTAGCACTTCATTTAACCAGAGTTAAAACATGTCATGGTTGCTAACATTTCACTCAGCAAGAGTTGAAACATTTCATGCGTGCTAACACTCGTCGGTTAGCGGAATAAGTAGTGATCCCCATCGCCACATTTTACCAACCTGATAACGATTTTATCACAGACAACGTGGATATCGCTTATTCCTAGCAATAATTGGGACAGACAGCTTTACATGCACTGCTTATCCGAGGCTCAAAGATAGCAAATAGTAAAAACACCAACCGCCAGTAAAGGCGGATCCAGCCTTCGGTTCAGGGGGGGGTCACATAGAACAAGACCGATCCAGCCTTCGATTCAGGGGGGGGTCACATAGAACAAGACCGATCCAGCCTTCGATTCAGGGGGGGGGGTCACATAGAACAAGACCGATCCAGCCTTCGGTTCGGGGTGGGTCACATACTTGAGATTCAGTCATGATAGGTTCTAATACTTGTCATACTATAAATCCATACCTAGACCCCTAGTCCAGGGGGGGTCATGACCTTCATGAACCCCCCCCCCGCCTTGGTCGCCAGACATTTTTAGTTGCAGTTGGGAACTGCAACTAATATTTTGGATTTTTGATATAAACCTCGAAAAACCCTCAATGTCACTATAAAAATAAGTAAAAACATAGATCCTCTTCATAAACGCTTTTCCGTGTCTGTAATATAAATGAAATAACCGTTCAAAGCTGCATTCCTTCATTCTAGAACATAGCTGGGAAAGTCATAGTGGAAAATTCCCTCCTAAGATGCACAACAACGTGCTCGATATTACAGTATATTGGACCTCCAATGCAATTCAATTATGGCCGTCTACCGCCTTGTCATAACTTTGTTAGCTTGTATGTTGCTCTGAGCGAGTTAGTTTTTTTAAACACAGAAATCTATATTAATATTATAAATGCGTAAGTTTGGATGTTTGGATGGATGGATGGTTGGGTGGAAGTTTGTTACTCAATCACGCAAAAACCACTAAACGGATTTGAATGAAATTTGGCACACAGGTAGGGGGCTATCTATAAATTACGTTACACGTTAAGGGTAGGGAGGGGGTCAACGAACTGTGACATTGTGTAACCAAGGGGTAGGAAGGGGTCCCAAATTTTGTGACATCACATTTTTTCAAAATATAATATTTTATATCTAAGTATCACAACAGTGAATTTAAAAAAACCTGTATAGATAACAAATAATGCAATGAGTACATTATTCCAATGTAACATTGTAAAATATGTAACATCACACTAGGTAGGAGAGGGTCTCACAAATGTGACCAGCTGTGACAAAGAAGGGGGAGAGGTCAAAAACCATAAAATTTGTGTGACGTAATTTATAGATGGCCACTAGATGATGACCAGGAATAGCACATAGGCTACTTTTTATCCCGGAAAATTATGTGATACCGCGGGATTCGCCAAAACCGTTTATAATGTAGCGGGATGTACGCTGCAGATAGTATGTATATAAAAATCAATTGCTGTTCGTTAGTCTCGCTAAAACTCGAGAACGGCTGAACCGATTTGGCTAATTTTATTTTGAATTAATTGTTGAAGTCTAGGAAAGGTTTAAAAGGTGAAAAAAATAAGAGTATTTAAAAAGGCAGAACAAACTTTGCCGGGTCAGGTAGTATTTATATAAATCCAGGCCATTTTTAAAGAATAGATGAACAACATATCGGCTTGGTATCTCGTAAAAGGCGTTTTACTCGCATTGTAACTAATTACTACCTAGTTAGCTACAGTTACAGATAAGTTTTACTATAATCACTAATATTTGATACCACGGTCTTGTCCATTCTTACCGCAATAGCGTCTGTAAGCTGAATAGATGACGGCATCCCCATTATGTGACCAGCGATAAACCCATCGATAAATCGAATACATGTCTAGTTACAGTCAAGTAATATTTTCCTGAAAAACTAATAAAAATTTTCATAATTATTTGTCAGGTCCTAGATTCAATACCAAGACACATGTTTCTACTAGGCATAAAAAAAGACCAAAGCCTATTAAGACAAGACATTTTTTCAATGTAATATTTTTTTCGCCGTGTTGGTCCCGGCCTCCTTTGTAGAATAGGCCGACTGCCATTCTGCCAGGCAGGTCGTAAAAGGCGACTGATTGGCTATCGAGTCACTACCATTGTGGCTACTAGGTGGTAGAGTTCTGCATTGTCTCGCCCGGGTCTGGTACCACCGCCTTACCTATTCCTGCCGCAATAGCGTCAGTGCTTGTCGCTGTCGTGTTCCGGTTTGGAGGGTAAGGTAGCCGGTAAACTTATGCATGTGGCATTATACCTCGCCACAAGATAGCAACGCATCATTAACATCTTTGGTGTCTATAGGCGATGGTTGACTCTTTCCATCAGGAGACCCATCTGCTTGTTTGCTATCTTATGACATAAAATAAAATAAAATAAAATAAATACACAAAGATATCAAAATCGGTTGAGTCGTTTAGATGGAGCTCAGTCACAAAAGAATTAGGTAGGTATTTTATTGATTCAGGCGTTACTTTGCAGAAATCCATTATTAAACTATAATTCTATCCGCGAACTATAATTCTATGTATCCTCCGTGATGGTACCGAAAAGAGAGACGTCGGTTTAATAAATGTATAGGACTCACCGATGGTTCCGATCAAACGAAGACCCCAGCGGCACACTTATCCGCCCACATCCACCACACTTTTACAACCACGACCACGCCGGCACCAATCACAAAAGCACACAATTCATGTACGTACTCAACGTGCCGCTGGGGTCTTCGTTTGATCGGAACCATCGGTGAGTCCTATCCATTTATTAAACCGACGTCTCTCTTTTCAGTACCATCACGGAGGATACATAGAATAATAGCTCGCGGATAATAGCAAATTTAATTAATTTCACCTTTTAATTAGGTAGGTATATAAAGATACTAAATACTATTTCAATTAAACCAGTTTAACCTTTACAAGCATCACTAGGGCATTTTAACTACGGACTAAGATATTTAATAGTTTCAGGCGTTACTTTGTGGAAATCCATAATTTAAAAAAGAAATTGTTAAAGTAAAAAAAAAGTATATTCACGCCCATATCCCCGAAGGGGTAGGCAGAGGTACAACAAGTGCACCCACGATTAGCCGAAGATACTTGGTTCCACAAATGTGATAGGTGGCAAGCCTATCACCAACCGGGCACTTTCCAATCGCGAGCAACTTTGTGTTTCTCAGAAAACTGGAAAAACACTTTTTTATGTGCCCGACCCGGGAATCGAACCCGGGACCTCATGTGGTCAACGCCAACGCTAGACCACTAGACCACAGAGGCCACAAAAATTGTGGTAAAAAAGAATTTGTGGTATTTAATTTGCAAAATTTCTACGAAACCTTATATGGCACTACTGTGATGCAACTGAAATGAAAGGTAGTGTAAGGAAAGGGACAAACTAATCCAAGGCCTGAAAATAAGAGTAGACCACAGCAGCACGATAGTCCACCCACTTCCACCACACTTTCTTCCACGTCAGTAGCAATGGCAGTAACACACAAATTATGTACTCAACGCACGTTTTACTTCAAAATCGAAGCATCTTTGGGAGAGTCGAATACCACTTCACTCTATAACGGGTGAAAAATTAGCTAAGACTTAAAAAAATAAAAATCTTGAACATTTTTATAGCATGAAAGTATAATATATTTCTTAACAAAACATTACCTATTTAAATGTAACTACTAATCATAATCGTAGTTTTGTCAACCCTATGAGTTTATGCTTTCCCAATAAATGGTAAAAAACCATAGATTTAAAGAGTGGGATGGTTTATTTATGAATTTTATAATAATGATCGCGAAAACTCAACTTGTAACTTGTAGCTTGATCGTCAGTGTAGCCGGTTAAGTTTTTAATATTAATGAGATGTTAAAAGCCAATAATGTATGTATGAAATGAGCTTCAAAGAAAACTAGCTTCAAAGCTCCGGTATCGCGCTCGGTAATGCGGTCGTTACACATATGAGTGGGGAAGTTGACCTAAACGTGTTAAGGTAGACACACACGATCAGTTTTGCACAAAATCGACACATTTAATAATCTATTATTTAATTTATGACACCTTCTTGAACTTTACCACCTAGTTAGTAATCATAATGTTAGGGATGTTTATAAACCTTCTCTTGTCTTTTAGTATGTCTGGGAGTAAGGCAGTTAATACATTTCTTTGAAATGAGATCCGGGTCAATATAGGATAAAGTTTGAACATAATTGCAAACTAGCACTCTTTTGTCTTTTCTATCAACAATGCTCGCGTATTTACATGTAGAATCCAACAGATTGATTCATAAGACCAATCATACTGGATAATGTGAACGTATCTTAACGGCTTTACGTTGAGACCTGGAATGTAAGGATTTCTTTAATGTGGTAAAAAGCTCAACATATTTGGTTTTCATATAAAAGTTACAGAGATGCCGCTCAAGCTAATCATATTTCAGTTTACGTAAGTGTATTCTATACATATTCCGAATGTGATCAAAATTTAGATTGGCTATATGTATGAGGGGAAAAATTTAGGCCAGCTTCTTAAAGCAAAATTTTTTATTCTTTTTTTATTTGGTATTTTTTTTTTCCTCACATGTCACTTTCAATCGCCTATCAATAGTGATATTTTGAACTTATATTTTATCCTTTACCTATTATATACATAAATTTATTAATAAAATAAATAAATTTAACAATTTCAGTCCATCAGTAGACGTACTCAGATTTACCTCAAACAACAAATTGTTGGCTGGCGATGAGCTTGATAATCCTCGTTGAATAGTTTCTCAAATGTAAGTCGGTTATAATTATAATAAGCCCGGAGGAGACATTGCAAATATGCAATGTTCAATGAAATCAGTATAGAAATATTCAAAAGTTATGGTCACCGTAGGCATGCTTTGACTAACATTTACCGCGACGCCTAATCTCCGTTCATAATTAATGAAATTCGGTATCAATGCATTGATGTCCGTACATTAACATTTTTATTGGATAATTAGGTCAAAATTGAAGTACTTATTTTTTTCATTTATTCAGTATCATAATAATAAGGAGGGTGTTCAAAATGATCAGCTTTTAAGTAAAGAAAAACATCCCTGATCAATCATTGTTATTATTTTGGTTGTATAATCGATTGGATAAAAAAATAACAGCTATATACTCGTGAACTATTAGTACAAGTGATTATGAAATATCTCTCGGTTATGTTAAGCAATATTCTATACGGATAGTGAAATCTGTCGTCCACTATTGCGACAATAATAGCATTGAGATTGACTGTTGACATATATGAGTCATTTCTAATTCGGTGCAAACGCAAAGCTATTACCGCGAGTACATCCCGCCTACGTCCGAACTATTTTAATAGGAAGGCTGTAGGTATGTGCCGGCTGATACCGTTACAAGATTGCAGTGAATTACCAGCCTGCCTCGCCACTTGAAATTATGTGTGGTTCCATTAACACACGAAAAAAATTTTTCAGTGCAGTATAAAAATCGGCAGTTATGGATACTGCTAGCAGAGGTAAAACTTTAAAACTTTGGAATCATTGTATTCTTTTTTTAATTTTTAATTAATTATCGTCTTTATTTCTCCCTGCGTTAATTCGGGCCCCTTAGATCAACTGTTCTAGTACTAGGCATACTGTAAAAGGCAAGGGAAGGCTTATAAACATTTTTAATATCATGACCACTAATTAGGTGACAAAGTTCTGCAACGTCTCGACCTAGTTTTGGTACAACCGCCTTACCTATACCTGCCACAATAATTACGATGCTTCACACTTACATGTTAAGATTTGGAGAGTAAGATAGCCGGTAGGTATGATATAAATAAGATCAATAATTCAAGTAATTTTGTTTAAACATGCGCTTCTGAATTTGCGCGGTATTTTTCTTTTTTTTATGTAATTTTTTTATGTCATGTAGTCGTAATGGGCCATAGGCATATATGTCTTTTTAAATGGCTGGTTATATATAATATATATTTCAGTATTTTATTTACGTATTTTTTGTATAAGTATCATCAACGTACATTTATATCACAAATAAATGATTTGCTTACTTTGCGGTTATATCAATAATAGGCTAGTTGACTTAATTTGAAAAACTGTTTCATAATTTGCCATTTTAGATATTTTAACCAAAATGTTATCATATTTAATATTATTTTTTAATATAATTAATATTACTACATTTTATATTAATTTTTGTTTAATAACTTACATCCATACTAATATTATAAATGCGAAAGTAACTCTGTCTGTATCTGTTTGTCTCTTTTTCACGCCTAAGCCACTGGACTGATTTGAATAAAATTTGATACAAAGATAGGTTGAGACCCGATAAAGGATAAAGGATAGTTTTTATCGCGAAAATAACACGGGAACGGGAACTATGCAGGTAAGATCCCGGGATTGTCTATTAAAGCCACGGTAATTTTTTACACGCGGACGAAGTGGCGTACTCAGCTCGTTTATAATAAAAATTACACTTTTTAAAATTTAAATTTACCGCAAAAACGCTCTACACTGTTATGGTGTCCTAATGACATTACACATTATTGTTTCCAAGAAAATGACATCAATTTGATGTTTTACCACGGCGTGACGTGACGCTTTCAGATTTGCGTTCCCTGTCACGTGACTTAAGGTTTGTTTTTGCCGAATTTGTAACCTTAAAATATTACTAATCTTTTGTAACAAATATTTCAGTTTTTGTTATCTCCATATTATAATTAATTATTAAAAACTCCCTCCGTGTTGGTCCCGGCCTCCTTTGAAGATTAGACCAATTGCCGTTCTGCCAGGCAGGTCGTAAAATGCGACCGATTGGCTATACGAGTCACTACCATCGTGGCTACTAGGTGGTGGAGTTCTGTATTGTCTCGCCCGGGTCTGGTACCACCGCCTTACCTATTCCTGCTACAATATCGTCAGTGCTTGTGACTGACGGTTTGGAGGGTAAGGTAGCCAGTAAACATATGCATGTGGCATTAGACCTCGCTACAAGATAACAACGCACCGTTAACACCTTTGGTGTCTATAGGCGATGGTTGACTCTTTCCATCTGGAAACTCATCTGCTTGTTTGCTATCTTATGATATAAAAAAAACTACAATATATCCGATTTATCTTAGTAGACACAAGCCTTTGTTGTAACTTTATTGGTTTATTTCATACCTATAAAGTAAAGGCGGCTTAAATCTTAAAATATATATTTAGTTAAATATTTTACCTCAATTTAAGTTTAAGAACCAAAGCATGCAAAGCTTAAAATATACACCAACTGAAAATAATAAAACTCAAACTAAAACAAGGAGTTAAAGTAAGTGTACAGCAGTGAACATAGCGAGTTCCAAAAATAAAATATCTAAAAACAAAACTCGTGCCGTACAACAATGGAAGCAAACACCGTGTCAAGTGTCAGTAACAAGGCGAGCTTTCTTCTCAGTACAGACTGCATTATACCAAAACACTACACATGCACTTGAGTATATAATGGATCTTATACCCTTGTTATAAGAACTTTTAAGAGCCCGCTATAAGTCTTTGTGTAAGACACCTTTAATTTTGTTCCACTCATAAACGGCGTTTTGTAGCCCTGAATGTTTTTGTTTTTTTTTTGTTTTTTTCTAAAGGTTGTTGTCAGATATGTTTAAGTTTCAAACAGCTTTTGTAATGAAATTGGTATCGGGGATATAAGTTCTGACTAGAAATACGATCTATGATTTAAATTATGTATACACCCATATAAATGTAAACAAATTGATAATCATCATTGGACAGATTATCCCAGTTGTTAACTCACGGTTTAAATGGATACGCCTTTCAAGATAATTTCTTAGTTTGTCAGCGTAACTTGCATTTACACACAGAAATACAGAGTTATTTTACTAACTAATGAAATAAAATCATTTCAAGAGTAATTTTTAAACCTTGTCATCTCATTCGGTACGATAAAACAGTGCAACATTATTTATTTCTATTTTTTCACAATATAGTATAACCTAGAAATGTGTGAAATTTTTGATAGTAATAGGAGCGTTTGCTCATGTGCACGGCTACATATTCCTTTCCCAATGGCGTGTCTATTAGTATTTATGTGGTCTGTGTTCTAACTCCAAAGTAAGTATAATAAGATACTAGGCATCGCCATAATAATATGGTGGACATTCCACGTACCCGGAAAAAGCGGTTCAACTCAATATTCTTGATCTGAATCGCGAGGAACTGGAATATGTTTCCTGAGTCTCTATTCCCCGACGAGTACACTCTGAGGATCTTCAAGAGAAGAGTGAGCAGGTACCTTCTAGAGAAGCGCGTTCCATCTTAGGCCGCATCTTAGCTTAATATCGGACGAGATCGTGATTAAGCGCTTCCCTATCGATACAAAAGTTAGTTAATTGTTTGTGATTGAGTTCTATTCAATAATATTAATATCTAGAATACATACCCTGTGAGGGACAAAAGGCCAGTCCAATTTAAAAGAGGTATATAAATAGGTCAATGACCGTATTCTTTTATTGTAAGTTCGTTTCGTTTCGTCTTTTCTGACGTTCCTGGGCATAAATGAGGCTGATTTTCTGCACGTCGGTTGAGCTGAGACCTTGCCAGTGTCCCATGGCCCAACCGTCGTTCCATATTAGATACATGATATTTGTGACGCCATTCTTTATTTGCAACCACGGGAAATGCATGACGCTTGGTAATCATACGCAAAGCCCACGGCCGCGGCTGGTGGCTACTTAGTCCTCAATTCTTTTTTTAGTTCTGGCGTGAGTTTGTCCCATGCTATATGCAGAAATGAATCTCTATCGTGCATATTATGTTGGTATTAAAATCTACATTTCAAAATAACAAATATATCTAAGATTTAAATGCTTGAGTTTACTTAAAATTAAGTGAGCACATGTTTTGAAGTGGTGATGTCCTCTTCAAAACACTGCTCACAATATATTTCCATCAAGCCAATCTGGACAGAAAATGGTGAGAAAGCTACAAACTATATGTAACCGCGTAATGTTGTTGGTGCGTGCCCTAACTTAACATAATATCGGTATGGGAAATTACAACTAGGCAGTAGTAACTTGATTTACGGTGTTTCGTCTACCTACGCAACAAAAGCTACAGAATACTTCCGAGTTAAAACTAAAAAACTTGTTTTAGTGAAGTCAGTATGGCGTCTCGTTTGTAATGTGATTTCGGCTATGCTTATGAGGTACCAGGTTCGACAACCAATCTCAATATAATAAATAAATAAATGTTCACGGGACAAATTACACTGATTGATCTACCCCCAAAGTAAGCAAATTATTTGCTTGTGTTATGGGTGTTAGTCAATGATACCAATACATAGAAATACATATATAAATACAAGAATATATTTAATAAACACCCAAACCCGGAAATACAAACATTTATGTTCATCACACAAATGCTTGTTCCCGTCGGGGATCGAACCCGAGCCCCGTCGATTGCGTACTTGATAATAAAGGAATGGTGAAACACTACACAAATTCTTTCAAGACCTCCAAGTGAGACCTTCAAAGAAAGATCTAAAAATCGTAACGCCTAGTATGTACTAAAATATATTGATAAAAGCTCGAAAAAATCGTCCTGATTTTATAAATTCTTACATTTAATTTTGTAAAGCAGATTTTGTAAAAGTTCGATAATCAGAAACTTGACTAGCACTTAACCAATACACGGCCTTTTGCAGTAACACATATATATATATATATATATATATATATATATATATATATATATATATATATATATATATATATATATATATATATATATATATATATATATATATATATATATATATATATATATTGGGGTTAGATCAGTAAGTGTAATTTGTCCCGTGAATATATCTATAAATAAGTATATCTATAAATAATATCTATATGTATAAAAAATCAATTGATGTACGTTAGTCTCGCTAAAACTCGAGAACCGCTGAACCGATTTGGCTAATTTTGGTTTTGAATTAATTATTGAAGTCCAGGGAAGGTTTAAAAGGTGAGAAAATATATAAAAAAATAAGAGTAGTTAAAAAGGCAGAAAAACTTATGCCGGGTCAACTAGTACTCAATAATTCTCATATAAATTATGTTATATAGGTATTCAATATTATTATAACAATAGGACACAGATAACGATAAATATTGTTAATTATATTAAATTAAATACCTCATCCTAAGGTACCATTATGGGACGATAAACTTAACTTCAAAACGTTCACTGAACGTCATGGGCCGTCACCGTCGGCCATAATAAACTGTAATGGTAGAACATTATAATGAATACACATGGGCGCGGTGACTTTATTTATGGGAGTGGGGATTTGGCCCGTTTTAGAAGTTTATAAAATAGTCATATAGTAGTCATTTAAATGTTTCGTCAAATTGAGTTTCATTAATAATACTACATCTAGTAATTAATTAGATGTGTTCGTTCAGTGGTTGAAATTCAAATGGAGTTTATTTTTTTGGCTTTTTTGGCTATTGGCTCACACCAACGAAATTGGTCTGAGGTTTTTGGATAGTCGTTCCTTATCGTTCATTATCGTTTGCGAGCTATAAGTCTAAACTAAAAAATATGTAACATATTTTTTTATACTTTGTCAATATCGAATTATTATAACAATAATATTCACGGGACAAATTACACTTACTGTCTTACTTATTGCCCTGACGATGCGTTAAATCGCGAAACCGGTTGGTGTTTATTAATAAAACCCAAGGAAAACGGTACAAGTATTTGTAAAATACTATAAAATAAAATAATAAAAAATAAATATCTCTGGACAATTTTACACTTACTGATCTAACCCCAAAGTAAGCTAATTATTTGCTAGTAGTATGGGTGTTAATCAACGATATTATTACATAGAAATACATATATAAATACACAAATATATTTAATAAACACCCAAACCCAGAAATACAAACATGTGTGCTCATCACATAAATGCCTGCCCCTGTCGGGAATCGAACGCCGAGCCACATTGATTGCGTAATCAGGGTCGCTAACCACTATTCCAGGGTCGACCAACGGGACGGTCAATACTATTAATACAAAAAAATATAACATAATTTTTCGAGTAAAACTGTAACAACTGATGAACTGAACCATTTCCAATATATCCGGAAACTGCATCAGATCTAGCCAAATTATAATATGAATACACAGTGAATGTATCCTATTAAACAAAAAATAATTTTCAAAATAACATTCTAACAAACATAAAAATCCCCTGTGTTGGTCCCGGGCTCCTTTGAAGAATAGAGCAACTGCCGTTCCGCCAGGCAAGTCATTAAAAGCGACCGATTGGCTATACGAGTCACTGCCATCGTGGCTACTAGGTGGTAGAGTTCTGCATTATCTCGCTCGAGTTTGGTACCACCGCCTTGTGCTTTTCACCGTCGTGTTCCGATTTGGAGGATAAAGTAGCCGGTAAGCTTAAGAATGTGGTATTAGACATCACCACAAGATAGCAACGCACTATTAACACATTTGGTGTCTGTAGATTGACTTTTTCCATCATAAGACCCATCTGCTTGTTTGCTATATTATATTATAAAAAAATATACAGTCGAATAGATATCCTTCTCCTTATCAAAGTTGGTTGAAAAAACAATAACGCAGCAATACAGGGGATGGCACTACAGTTAGTTATTATACTTAAATATACTATTTCAATAAGATAAAATCAAAATAATAGAAAGTTCACCCTAGGAAATCGTTTGGAAAGTTTGTATAAGCTACGTCTGTATTCGCCGCATAACCTAGACCGCATTTAAGGCTAGATTCCTAGAATATTAGTGACGTAAGTACAGGTATTCTACAATCTATTAGAAATCTTGAACTGACGATAGTGTAAGGACATAATTGCTTAATTTCAACATATATTTTAACTTTCCAACTTTTGCATTTGGTGAAATTCTATTTTAATTATTATTATAAAGTTAATATCATAAACCGACTGATTTTCTATACAAGTCACTACCATCGTGATTACTAGGTAGTAGAGTGCCGCAACGTCCGCCAGGGTATTTGGTACCACCGCCTAACCTATTCCTGCATCCATAGCTTGTTAGTCATTTTTGTGTTCCGGTTTGGAGTAGCCGGTAGACTTATACCTGTGGTGGTCATTCCGCCACATATTTAGCAACGCAACATTAACATCTTTGATGTCTATGGGCAATGGTTTTTCTTTCCATCAGGAGAGCCACTACCTATTTTCTATCTAATAATATAAAAAAATCAGTACAATAATTCGCAAATTTCATATTTTATTTCAGCCCATTAGGGGATATTTTTTTAAAGTTACCTAAGTTTAAGCCCAAGTCTTTAACTACCTCTTTACCAAATTTCATCAAAATTGGTTCAGCGGTTTTCATTATATACGTATTTTTATTTATTTGTAACACACACTATCACAAGTAAATAACTTGCTTTTGGGGTTAGACTATTTCATGTAATTTATACAGCGAATATTTAATATTCATTTATTTAAAACAGAACACTTATTACTCCGTTAGTTGGGCGGTTAGCGAGCCTAATTTTGCATCGATGCTGCTCGGGTTCTATTCCCGACAGGAATAAGTATTTGTGTGACGAGTATGAATGTTTTTGTTGCTGGGTTGGGTGTATATTAAATGTATTTCAGTATTTATATATGTACTTCTACGTACATTAAATAAATACGAAAACTTTGTTCCGTCAGTCACATATATGTATTTTAAAATACCGATTTCATATTTTCAAATAGTTCAAAATTCCCAATATAACAACTCTGATTTATTCTATTTTTATAATTCCGAAATTTTAATAATCCTAACGTTTGTACTTACTATTCTCAAAATACCGAGTTTCAGGAGATCGAATAACAAGAATTCCGGCTTAGCATTAATTCGAAACATTAAAAAATACGAATTAGATGGTTAAATTATCGATTTTTTATAATTTTTTAGTACATGGGGCACACTAAAAGTTTTACACTTCTAGCTAATCGGAACTATTTGAATTTCGAATGTTATATTTTTATAACGTTGCAACCTTCTTAGTAATAAAAAAACAATTAGCGGGAAATGATTTGTCAATTGTTTTTTTTATCACACATCAAAGTTCTACGTACGCAACGAAAATGGAATTAAGTCGAAAAGATTGTAGAGCGATGACTTTTTATTATTTTAAAAGTTCTCTTTCTCCGCAAGACAGTGCCGCTTGTCTTCAAAATGCTTTTGGGAGAGAAGCACCTTGTTTGAGCACCGTGAGGCAATGGTTTGCTGAATTTGAGAGAGGTCGAGTTTCTTTACATGACGAATTTCGTGAAGGGCGGCCTTCAACTGCGGTCAACGAAAATAATGTGGCTTCTGTTAAGCGGTTAATTGAAGAATACCCCCGGATTACCTATGAGACAATTTGAGGAATATTGGGGATTGGTATGAGCCACGTTCAGAAAATTTTACACGAAGAATTGAAAGTTCGGAAACTTTGTAGTCGTTGGATCCCTCATGAACTGACAGCGGAGCAGAAGCGGGCTCGCGTGGAATGATGCTACTTAAGTACGGCCACGGACATTCTAATGCTGTTTATGACATTGTCACAGGAGACGAAACGTGGATTTATTGTTTTGAACCCGAAAAAAACAGTAATCTTGTGAATGGGTGTTTGAAAATGAGAACAGGCCAACAAAAGTAGACAGGCGAGAAACGTTGGTAAAAAAATGATCGCGTTTTTTTCTTCAATTCCACTTGAAGATCAAAAAAGTGTTAATGCCGAGTGGTATTCTACTATTTGTTTACCCAGGATGTTGTTTACACACGGCCAACAAAACAAAGTCATTTTTAGCTTCCGAAAAAGTAATCTCGTCACTCATCCTGTAATTTCTGTATTTTCTCCAAAATCAAAGGTTTGATGAGAGATTTTACTTTTACCAACTCCGTAGAGGCAGTGATAGCGTTGAATCAGCACGTAGAAAACATGCCTTCAGATCTGTGGTCCTCCTGTTTTAAAAAATGTTTCGATCGCATGAAAAAATGTTTAAAATGTAAAGGAGATTATTTTGAAAAGCAATACCCATAATATTTTGGTTATAACATGCTGTTTTTTTAAGTTACGCAAAACTTATAGTGTGACCTACGTATAATAAACAATAGATGGGATCTGGTGCAAGGCGGCCGCTGCCTTAGCACTCTCGCTTCGCTCACGCGACTTCGCGCGGTCATCACTATTCTAACCTAACCTAACCCAATTGGTTCAATATCTCTAACAATAGAGGAGATCTGGCGCTCGACGGCCGCTGCAGCTGCACGCTAGCTTCCCTAGCTCGCCTACGCGGTAGTCGCTGTTCTATCTCAATAACAGTAGGTAGAAATTGGAATGTCTGTGTTTTGGACCAAGAACCCGTCGAAGATTTAATTTTCCGAACTTATGAAAATCGGAAAACAAAGAAACCGCATTTACGACTACAGTAAAATAAGCTTCGTAGTTTTTTATAAAAGAATATAGGAAATTTTTATTCTAGAAGTTATAATTCTTAGGTATTATGAAATTCGGACAATTGAAAATTGGAATATCGAAATTCGGAATATATTATTTCGGAGTGTTCTAATGTACCTTTAGTATTTTATCCAGCACCCATAACACAAGCAAATAATTTGCTGGTTTTGGGTTAGATCAATTCATGTAATTTGGCCAACAATATATTTATTTATAACAAAACTTTTTATAGATAAATCACAAATTTTGTTTTTTATATCTATCGTACAGAGAACTGATTACCCGAACAAGCGGGCTGGGACCGAAATAACCCTAACTATGCCAGATGCAGAATTAGCTCTTGTGAAACATTTACTGCTATTTATTATCGGCGCTGGGTTTGATATATCGGGCCTATTTATTTGTTTATGTTATATCTGTCTGTTTGTTATGCTAACACGATACAATTGACAAGTAGTCATATAGCTTTTTGTTAGGGAATAGCAAAGGTAGATTGCCAGTCCTTCATTCAGTCTGTAAGTAATTGCCGTCTTTTTTATCAGGATTACCCTGATATAAAGAGACACCTACAGACCACGTTAATATAAAACTACATTTTTGTCTTCCTACTATGTATGTAGATAAGGAAGTTACTGATTTTACCCCAATTTTCGAAAATCGAGTTTTCACCATATGTCCACGTTTTGAGGTCCTAGGAAATTTTTCTCTGAGGTCTCTTGTCATCTCTGTGAAGGATTATAATACCACATGCGTAAGTTTACTGGCTACGTCATGGAACTTACATGTTATGTAAGAGTAATTCCTTGATAATTATTCGTTTTTTAATCTTAAATATTTGTAAGGTAGTGAGTAAGGTAGTTATTACATTTATACATCACATTATATGTTGAAACTACTTTATAGTACACTTGTACTTTTATTCCACTATAAGCAACCACTAAATTATTTAAATTAATCGACCGGTTTCGCTTTTTAAAGCATCTTCAGGACGTAATATTGTTTACAAAACAAACGTAATATTGTTTACAAAACAAACGTAATATTGTTTACAAAACAAACGTAATATTGTTTACAAAACAAACGTAATATTGTTTACAAAACAAACGTAATATTTTTTACAAAACAAACGTAATATTGTTTACAAAACAAACGTAATATTGTTTACAAAACAAGCGTAATATTGTTACAAAACAATATTACGTCCTGAAGATGCTTTAAAAAGCGAAACCGGTCGATTAATTTAAATAATTTAGTGGATACTTATAGTGAAATAAAAACACAAGTGTATTCTAAAGTAGTTTCAACATATAATAATGGAATTTCAACAAGTGCCGACGATTGAAAGTGTAAAATCTATACATCATGTCGCCTCTGTGGTATAGTGGTCCAGCGTTGGCGTTGACCACATGAGGTCCCGGGTTCGATTCCCGGGTCGGGCACATAAATAAAGTGTTTTTTTCAGTTTTCTGAGAAACACAAAGTTGCCCGGGATTGGAAAGTGCCCGGTCAGCCACCTATCACATTTGTGGGACCACATATCTTCGGCTAATCGTGGGTGCACTTGTTGTACCTCTGCCTACCCCTTCGGGGATATGGACGTGAAGATACTTTATCACATCTCTGCTGCACAGTTACATATCGTAAACTTTTTTGGTATCAATAAAGGATGATTATTTCTTTCCATAATAAGAGTCATCTAATTATTTGCTAAATTTTTTGGTGTTCTTAAGCAAGTAATCTTCTTCAAGTAAGCCATCTGCTCAATCTAATTCTATTATTATAAAAGGTATAAAACTATAAACTAAATCGACGATTTCTTAATGAAAATTATTGTTTGAATATAGCATTTCGATAGATGACCGCTTCCTAGTTGGGATACCAGTGAAGTAAATTATTGTAATTTTATGTAAATTGTTATTTATATTTTATTTGGCATTATTATATGAAAATTTACGTTATAAATTAATGTTTCTATTGATATTACGTTATGAGTTTAGAAATAATAGTATGTTTAAAGCATTTAATAAACAAATTATTTAAATTAATATATATTGTTACAAACAATATTATATAGTACGCTATTTTTTTGAGTAAATAAGGTTTTCTTCAATAGAATAGGTGGCAAACCGGCAAGAGGCTCACCTAATGGTCAGTGATCAGCGCCACCCATGAACAGCTGCTATACCAGGGGTCTCGAATGTGCGTTGCCGGCCTTTAAGGAATGAATAAGCTTATTTTAAAGGTCTCCAAGTCATATTGGTTCGAAAACAAAATTGGTTCAACAGAGCAGTTTTGCTTCGTCTCATTTCTTGGTAAATATATCTCTGACTGCAAAGTTCAAGGTTCGATACTCTGATCAAAAATATTTTAGAGGTTTAACGTTAAAAAATCTCATAATATCTCGATCTAGTGATGGTCTTTAAGGTACACATGCGCTATGTAATATTCTGTTCAAAATAAAAGGCTTTTCCTTAATACGTTACTTTACTTAATTCCTTTTTAGCAACGCCAACGTAAAAACATTTGGGCGAATGCCTTTCTTACGTACACTGCCTTAACGGTAAGAGTATATTAGAATACTTTCAGTAGAAAACTTATAAGCTATACACGTTTAATGGTAAAAGACTGTAGGTACATTGTACAATGTAGATATTGATGGACAGCATTATTAATGGTTATATGTAACCAAAACAAATAAATTAAAAACGTAATATTATGAAACTTCATAGTACACCTCAAAGAAAATGACTTGTAGTATTCAAAAACTATGATCGCCGCGCGGAAGATAAGTTTATCACGTGTTTGGTAAACCGCTGTTCGTAAATAATGAATTTCAATATCTATGCATGAGTGTCCGTACTTAACATTTTTATTGAATAATTGCTAATTGGGTCAAAATATATGTACCTATTTTGTTTACATATTTGGTATCAAAGGTGTTTATTACCAGTAACGAACACCTTTCTTCAGTATGTACCATACCTTCTGTAGTCCATCTCTTACTAGTCAGCCAGTATAATATATAGTAAAAAGTAGATTGTTCACCTGGTAGAAAGAGACGAAAGTAAATTATTGTAATTTTATGTAAATTGTTATTTATATTTTATTTGGCATTATTATATGAAAATTTACGTTATAAATTAATGTTTCTATTGATATTACGTTATGAGTTTAGAAATAATACTATGTTTAAAGCTAATAATAAACAAATTATTTAAATTAATATATATTGTTACAAACAATATTATATAGTACGCTATTTTTTTGAGTAAAAAGGTTTTCTTCATATCATCATCACCTACAGACTTCAAAGATGTTAATGGCATTAATCAAAATTGAATATGTGTCCGAGTTGACGATTGGTTTGTCACATGATGCATCATGGGGTTTATTAGTAAGTAATCGTAGGTATTTAGAAATACGAGTGTGGCTGTGATGGTACAGAACCCTAACCTGTGTCGAGCCCGACTCACACTTGGCCAATTTTTGGTATTGTCACGTTCAAATACTTTTTTATGAAGTCACGTCTACCTTCATCGTACAGTCACGCGATATATTTAGATTGCAACCCATTTGGCTAACGATTCCAACGTATTTTAGTTAACGTTAGGCGTTTGACAGAAATAGAAAAACACGTCCGTTGAGGTGTTTATCTTGTATATTTCACATTCGTTTTTTGATAGTCTAAAAACGAATCACATTATTATGTTTGACAGTCTAAAAATGTATAGCATTATTTGTTTGACTGACTAAAAAATGAGATCGTATTGGGTGTTATAATTTTGATGGGAAGCTTTGATGATACGTTAATACGTGAAACTGGTATAAATGTTTCTATCTTGTTTTCATCTTGGGCTCTTTAAAAAGAACTAGCTGTTACTGGTGACTTCTTGGACTTCACTCAAATTCATTACTTTAAGTGTTCACTTGGTTTTTTTATATCATAAGATAACAAACAAGCAGATGGGTCTCCTGACGCTAGAGTCACCCATCTCCTATAGACATCAAAGATGTTAATGGTGCGTTTCTATGTTGTGGCGAGGTCTAATGCCACATGCATAAGTTTACCGGTTACCCTACCTTCCAATCCGGAACACGACAGTGATTAGCACTGACGCTATTGTGGCAGGAATAGTTAAGGCGATGATACCAGACCTGGGCGAGAGAATGCAGCGTTCTATCATCTAATAGCCACGATGGTAGTGATTCACATAGCCAGTCGATCTTGTTATAGGTCCTGCCTTGCAGAACGGCTAACCTAATCTTCAAAGGAGCCCGGGACCAACACGGGATATTTTTAATTAATTGAAGTAATTATATGGTTTAACGTATTACATTAATGCCTATTAACTTTTTTAATATATTTTCTAAATTGTAATTATTAAAAGATACTTCCCAATAATATGTCACCTAAGAGTAATAATAAGACTAATGCACAGTAATATCCCCTTATGCCCCTTATAGTCACGGTAATATTATCTATAGATATAGATAATATTACCCTGACTATAAGGGGTGGCGATACACATGTCCTGATATGTATGTCCTGACATACGGACTCCATCTAGTTAGGCATCAGTCTCGCACAGAAGAAAGAATCTGTTATCATTTATGACAGAAATTTATAAAATACTAGCTGACCCAGCAAACGTTGTTCAAAACTTTTTTAACTACTCTTATTTTTTTCTATATTTTTTCACCTTTTAAACCTTCCCCTGGACTTCAACAATTAATTCAAAACCAAAATTAGCCAAATCGGTTCAGACGTTCTCGAGTTTTAGCGAGACTAACGAACAGCAATTGATTTATATATATATATATATATATATATATATATATATATATATATATATATATATATATATAGATTTATTGATTATTATATATATAGATATAGATATTAATTGATTTATATATATATATATATATATATATATATATATATATATATATATATATATATATATATATATATATATATAATAATATATATATATATATATATATATATATATATATATATATATATATATTTATTGATTGATATTGATTTATGCAGTATGAAAGTCTTGTAAAAATTTCATATTACCTATTTAAAATAGGACATGCTTTTTGTTTTCTGCACCATAGTGACACCTATTGTGTTGTATACTGATTAGGGTACCATTCGAGTTACATACAACGTAGTAACACCTATTTTTGGATATTTTCAAGATTAATCCTAAAAACTTTATTAACGGTTGTCCAGCCCGGAATCAAACACGAGATTTCACGATCTTAGAGACAAATAACAATAGATAAACAATAGATTAACCTCGACCAAATATTAAAGTTTACTAAGTACCAACAAAGGCGACTGTAAAAAAGAAAAAACTCATATTCTCATACCTATCCCCGTAGTTCGTTGTTACTCCAAAGTTAGGCGTAAGTTACCTAAATAAATGTTCTTCTCGTGTCGATTAAACTATTTCTTCGGCGAAATTGATTAAAATTTATCCAGAGGTTTGGATTTACCTGAAACAAACCAACAAAATTTATTTTTTATTAATTATTTATTTATTAATTATTTACAAAGCAATTAAGCATAGACATACGACATATTTTCCCCGTGTTGGTTCCGGGCTCCTTTGAAGAATAGACCAACTGCCGTTCTGCCAGGCAGGTTGTAAAAGGCGACCGATTGGCTATGCGAGTCACTAACATCGTGGCTACTTGGTGGTAGAGTTCTGTATTGTCTCGCCCGGGTCTGGTACCACCGCCTTACCTATTCCTGCCGCAATAGCGTCAGTGCTTGTCACTGTCGTGATCCGGTTTGGCGGGTAAGGTAGCCGGTAAACTTATGCATGTGGCATTAGACCTCGCCACAAGATAGCAACGCACCATTAACACCTTTGGTGTCTATAATCGATGGTTGACTCTTTCCATTACGAGACCCATCTGCTTGTTTCGATTGATTTTCGATTTTACATTTTGTAAATAATAATAGCTGTTTTTATTTTCTTTTTTCTAAACTTCGCAGTAAAACGTCATGAATATAATCATTCATTCAAACTTCAACCCGTATTTAAGCCCTAAGGGATTGATTTTTAAAAAAGTAGCCTTTGTTAGATTTTGGGTTTTCTACTATCTCCTTGTAAAATTTTATTAAAATCGGTTAATTTAGTCAATTAATCTTAACAGACAGACAAACAGACAAAAATCGAAACGGAAATACTTTCTCATCTATAACCGCTCACATCACTTTGGTAACTAATGAGACCTCTGAGAAAATGCCGTTAATACACTATGGTCTCTATAGGGACCAACGTTAACTTCATACAAAAAAACAACATTTTCACTATTTACCAGTTTTAATACAATACTCTATGGTATTTTATCGTTTTCGAACGAAACATTGTATAGAATAACATCCAATTGGCATTCTTTTTACAAATACGCTCTTGGGGAAAAATAAATGAACTTAGTTCACCATTTTGATTCGTGCTGTGCGTTATGTCTTAGTTGCACTTTATGATACAGGTCAATTTAAAAGTGTTTTGGCGTATTAATCAACAAGTAAACTTTATTTATAATCAAGATTAGTTCAAGATCTAACAGTTTAGATAATAATTTTGTCAAAAAACCGTAAATATCAATTAATAAAACATATATTTCGTTAATGACCAACTTAATGATATCAGCGCTTTGGGTATGACGGTACCTATTTTTATTTATTTTCGTAAATTTTAGTGTTGATATCTATGATCTCAAAAAAATCGTATGATGTGAATATGAAATATCCTAAACAATATTTAAAAAAAAATTAACATAGCTGTAAAATTGAAAAAGAAATAAATTATTTAAAAATTACGAAAAAAAATTACGTATTAATTATGAAAAAAAAGATATTAATATTTATGTAAATAAATATTTTTGTACTATAATATATGTTGTTTATTTTTTTTCCGTATGTATATGTTTACCAATTATATAAAAAAATATAAAAAGCATAGGTCATCGATTTACTTTTTGAATTAAAAATCCTCGACTAACAAGTAGTCATATTTTTCTCAAAGGGTCGTGTTACACCTGAATTATTTTGTAGCTTAAGCCATTTAAATTAAACAATTCTAACACCAGTGTATTGCAGTGCTCAAGACCTCTTAAAAAATATACGCCTTACAGTATTGGATTCAATCCAAACAACTCAAAAACCATTTTTGTGATTACGGTCCACCGGAACGGACTCGAAACGCGTGCGCGTAACGGTCCGTGTGTTTTTAGAAAAAAATACGAAAATGGGTGGTGATGTTAGCGGATAATTCATATTTATGGATTTTATTGGCTGCACCGTGCCGTCCGCTACATTATAAAACTTTTTGGTGAAGTGAAGTAGCCTACCTTCTATTCCAGCTCATCATCTATGTGCCAAAATTTCATCCACATTCATTTTGTATTTTTTGCGTGATTGCGTAACAAACATCCAATTATCCAAACATCCAAACTTTCGCATTTATAATATTCATATACATTTGCCCGGAATAAGTGTCGAACCCAGAAAACATGTTGACGTTTTTAACCATGATAGTCAAGAAAGTAGTTACCAAAATACTTTAAAACATCTGTTAAAAATTAGGCTATACAAACACTTCCAAAAACAATTAATTAAAATTCATAGAGCTTTTCGTGTGGGGTGCTCCCAAAACCTTCAATAAACAATTTAACTTTCCGCCCACCCTGTAATAAAGACATAAAATAAACACGCTGTATTTATAGAACGTTGCTAGCAATTAAGGGAATTTGATCGGGTTGGATGAGAATGTATGGGTTTACTACGACCGCCCTCTTGGTTGAATGATTGACGACCTTGATTACTCACTTGATGGGACGCGGATTCAATTTTCTGAATCTGCATTTAAAAATGTTACATTATTTTTTAGCTATATGCATTTGTATTGTCTAATTGATGTATGATCCATAATCCCTTAACCTCTGATGTAAAAATGGAGGGTGTTATTAAGAAAGAATAAAAAAGTCGTGTATTTAAACAATAACTGTATACAGCAAATTAAGACACTATTACAAAAGATAATAAATATTGCCATACTTAAACTCATTACTTCCTTTTGCTCACTCCGATTTAAGTAGCCTATGTCCTGCCCTATAAATTCCTTTTTATTTTAGTGAAAGTTCCGTTTCAGAGCCTACCCCGTACAAATAGAATGACAGACAGAAATTTATAATGATTGTTTAGGCATTAGTATAGTAAAAATAGCACACTGCACTTATAAAAAAACTATTGAACTAATGAATTTTGTTTATAAGTATAGATATTAACATAGATCATTGCTGAGTACAATGTAGGCAGAAAAGGTCTGAGCTCAGCGTAATTGCTGCAGACGACTGAAGCTCTGATTTTCAGCCCAGATCGTACCATACATAACTTATACATATTATAACAAATTAACAATATATATACACATCAGAATATTGAGACATAAATAAATATATATTCAATATACATATATATATATTCTATACTTTCCATCGTCGGCACTTGGTGAAATTACGTTGTTATTAGACACTTTTACTATTCCACTTGTACATAAATTTCACTTTTACACAATTTTTTGTTATATTACTCGACCTGAAGTTACATACTGAAGATGCTTTAAAAAGTGAAACCGGTCGAGTAATATAATAAAAAATTGTGTAAAAGTGAAATTTATGTACAAGTGGAATAGTAAAAGTAATAATGTATATATTATTTATTATCAATAAGTTTAGCACTAAAGTTTTAATGTATATATTTCATCGTAAAATTGTAAGAACCGTTAAATTATAATCTACCGCGACCGTAGTAAAATTATAAACAAACTGCTAATCAAACCTAACCAAATTATAAATTTCCTAGGTATATTTTAAACTTACGGTTGTTACAATTTTACGGTGACATATATATATATATATATATATATATATATATATATATATATATATATATATATATATATATATATATATATATATATATATATAAAAATCTATATATATATATATATATATATATATATATATATATATATAAATCAATCCCTATTTTCCTTGGTCACGACATCACGCCTGAATGGCTGGACCAATTTCGGTAATTTTTTTTTGTTGTGTTTGTAATTGTAAGGAGAAGGTTCACATAAAAGAAAATATTAAGAAAATTGCGCGGAAAATTGGAAAATTTAAGAATACTTAACCACCATATAAAGTTTACTGCCATTTTGGCTGCGCGGAAGGACAATCCCGTAGTCTTATATAAATTAAGTGTCACGTTGTTTGTCCACTATGGATTCCTAATATGTTTTGCCTTAGCAAAACATTGTTTGCCGAGTCAGCTAGTATGTATATATTATTTATTATCATCTTTCAAATTCAAATTCGTGAAATGTTTTATTCAAATATATCTTTACTTTTGACGAATTGTCATTTTTTGTGTGTGAGTCTGTAATTGTTCATAGACGATGGTTGTCTCTTTCCATCAGTTGACCGCCCCGTTGTTCACGTGGTTAGCGATCCTGACTATACAATCGATGGGGCTCAGGTTTGATCCCCGACGGGGACAAGCATATGTGTGATGAGCATAAACGTTTGTATTTCCGGGTCTGGGTGTTTATTAAATATATTCTAGTGTTTATATAAGTATTTCTACGTATTAGTATCGTTGACTGACACCCATAACACAAGCAAATGATTTGCTTACTTTGGGGTTAAATCAGTCAATGTAATTTGTCCCGTGAATATTTTTTTTTATCAGGAAAGCCATCTGCTTGTTTGCTATCTTATGGTACAAACCAAATTTCCCCGGTTCTCAGTTAGTTTCTAAATGTATCTACTCTTCTTAAGTCGTTTTCTGTGTCCTACCTCCGGCTAAGGCACTCTATCACTAACTTGTCCGACTGGTAACTCGTTCCTTGTTTGAGGAAGGAGGTTGCTTTATATGTAATTAATTATCTGTTTCATATCCGTAAACAACTGGGTTATCGATTAGGTTGAGTATCAATTTAAAAAACAAGAAGTCACTTTTATATTCATAAACTAGCTGTTGCCCGCGACTTCGTTCGCGCGGACTTCGTTTACTCCACACCGCTCCTCCCCCGTAGGTGATAGCGTGATAATATATAGCCTATATGTTGACCCGACCTGTTAGTAATATTCATGCAAAATTTGAAGTAAATCCATGCAGTACTTTTTGTGTTTACCCCGGACATACATTGACTTTCCTACGATTTTATTATATGTAGTATACAGATTATCTATGTATTAATATAAGAAGGAAAAGTTATCGCCATTTTTATATACATCGCCTATAGACACCAAATATGATAATGGATAGACCCATTGATTGCTAGTCAAGTTCGCTAACCACACTAACTTATCAAATTTGTACACTTTTTCTTATGTCTAAAACAATTTTTTTTTCTGCCATAAAGTTACCGCTTTTTTATATCATAAGAAAGCAAAAAAGCAGATGGGTCTCCAGATGGAAGATATATAAGATAGATGACTCTATCTAGACACCAAAGGTGTTAATGGTGCGTTGCTATCATTTGGCGAGGTCTAATGCCACATGCATAAGTTTACCGGCTACCTTACCCTCCAACCGGAACACGACAGTGACAAGCACTGTCGCTATTGCGGCAGAAATAGGCAAGGCGGTGGTCCAGACTCGGGTGAGACAATGCAGAACTCTACCACCTAGTAGCAGCCATAGCAGTGACTCGTATAGCCAATCGATCGCTTTTTACAACCTGCCTGGCAGAACGACAGTTAGCCTATTCTTCAAAGGAGCCCGGACCAACATGGGGGGAGGGAATATTTATGACCAAGTGAGAAAGTGTCACAGAGGTAAGACGCAAAATGTTAAATAAACTATTGTATAAAATGCAACAAAAAAGGAAGCAGGTTTTTAATTACTACACTTTGAACACTGAATATCGTCGGCACTTGGTAAAACTCCATGTTAACTTATATTTATATCGTATTAAAAGCACTTATACTGTTTTACTTGACTTTTTATTTATTAAAACCAACCGGTTTCGAGTTTTAACGCATCATCAGGGCAAAAGTTATTATTGTTTAGTACAATTGACAATTTGACAATTAACAATATATACTGAAGGTAGTATGAACATTTTAAATTTAAAATTATATTTCACAATATCGGTGTTACCCACACATCATAATTACCCTTTTTAGCAGGGAGAATTGTATACAGTAATTTATTAATTCAATAGTATGTCGATGTCAATAGTGCAATGTAATAGTATAATTGGATTGATTAATATGTAAAAATGTCATATAGATTCTAATGTCAAATTAAAATAATTAAATGTCGTGATACATTTCCCATATATATAAGATTAATATAAAATAATTATTCGAATTCTAGTATTAAATTATCATTATTGAATGTCAATTATACGTAATTATTAATTCAAATTATATAAAGAATAAAGTAATAACAATAATAAAACCAAAAACATAATAATAAAAAAATAAAAATAAAAGCAGTAACTTATACATTAATCATTAAAAATATTCAGTAAAGGAGATACGTTTAGTTCTCTGCGGTCATTTAGTAGTTGGGTCTGATGTTTAAGTCTATTTATTTCCAATGCCTCTAAAGCATCTAGTTTCTTCCCTTTATCACAGATGTGTATAGTTTTTATGTCCCTTGTAACATCAAAGTTATGGCCTTCAGTAATAAGGTGTTGTGCGAATGCAGAATTTCCTTTTTTCAATCGCCAGCCCCTGTCATGTTCCTTAATTCTGGCTGCAAAAGATCTGCCTGTTTGTCCTATGTAGGTGGCATTACAGTCACTGCATTTTAATTGGTAAACTCCACTTTTGGCCATTTGTGGGATTTTTTGTTTATTATTAAACAGTAATTTTTTAAGAGAGTTTTGTGTGTAGAAAGCTGGCTTATAGTCTTTAATTAATCTTGCGCAGGTATGTGAAATTCTACCTAAAAATGGTATCCTCATAAACTTTTCCTCTTTTTTGTAATTGCATTTGCTGTGGCCAGAGTATATGGAGGGAAGTACAAGATTTTTTCGTTTCATTTTAATTAAGGCCTCGATCATTTGGGACTTGTAGCCATTGTTCACCGCGATTGCTTTGATAGTTTTTAATTCTTGTTGAAAATTATTGTTTGACAATGGTACTGTCAGCAATTAAAAAAGTTTTAATAATTAAAAAGTCAAGTAAAACAGTACAAGTGCTTTTAATACGATATAAATATAAGTCAATTACTACAGTCGAAACTTATAACACAGAAGACTGTGTAAGAGGATAATCTTAGTATCTTCCTTAAAAAAGAAAAAAAACTAAGTTTAATCTGTGGTGGAGTGACATTAAATTTTCTGCTTTGTTATTGCAAAGAAAGAATGTTCATCTTTTACCTTTTACGCGGTTAAAATTAAATAATCTTCATGATGAGAAATACAAGAACATTACATATATTTGTTGTTTTGAATTTTACACTTGTCCTGTTTCACAATTCTAGAATTGTGAAACGGTACAAGTGTAAAATTCAAAACAATAATTATGACGATGGAAAGTATAAATTACATATATTTTTTATATCTATACTGCCGATATTTTGTGACGTGAATGACTTAAAGCCGTATGTAAAAATTATAATCATATCTTTATAGATTTCTCGTGAATTGTAGCATTAAAAAAGTATCCGTGATAAAATTTACATTTCAGAAAAAAATAATAGTGTATTACAATATGGTGTAAAATATTGACAACAGATAAATAATTAACATGCGATGGTTTCTAGGCGAACTTTGTATGGACATACATTGTTTTCATTTAAAAAACATGGCGCGATGCTTCGCTTGGACCTGACCTGAATGTGAGCTGACCCTCATAATTATCATGGCTATGATTTATTTTGGTTGATAACAACATATTCTTACTTTCATCATAACGTGATTAAGCTGTAAGCTCTACATTTAAAATAATGATCAAATAATGTTGTAAGCTGTCAGAACCAAACATTTTTATCTCTTAAAGATTTTCAGACCACCATAGAAGATTTTTGATTAGCATCATTCAATTTTGTATCATAACAAAAAGGAACAAGGTATATATTTGATTGGGTATTTGAGTCAGAGTTTTTGTTAACAAAAAGACAATGTACTCATCCCAAACGCATTGTATTTTTTGCTTAAAAACTTAGTTTAAATGTATTTGTCTAAAACCAACTTTAATGAAATGTGTTAAGATCCAATTTGTAGATAAATACATTAAACGTTGGTTTTAAAAAAGTCTATGGTTTTTTGTTTATGGTATTTTAATTACAAATTTGTAGACAAATTATATATTTGTTTTTGTTTTAGCTTTTAAACTTTATTTAAAATTGTCACTTGATTTGTTTCCTTTTTAGGGTTCCGAAGTAAATTCGGAACCCTTATAGTTTGCTATATCCGTCTGTCTATCCGCAGTCTAGCTCAAAGAATCTTAATACTAGAATGCTGTAATTTAGCATATACATAATATATGCTAAATTACAGCATATACATAATATGTATGTCACGTCAACAAAGTGGCAACAAAAAATCTAAAAAAATATTTTTTTCGGGATAGCTCCTCTACATGTAAAGTGGGGATGTTAATTTTTATTATCGTGTACCCCATAATATAGGGCGTCGTTGGATAGGTTTTTCTAAATATTGTAGGTTTATAATAAAAATTTCTTGATTAAAGGAATCGTATATGAAATATTAAGCTTTAAATTGATATTTTTTGTTAGAGTCAAGCCCTACCTCTGCCAGATAAACGGTTGGTTTTAGAGATGTGAAAAAATTACGATAGAAGTAAATATAATGAATTCAAAAGGAAAACTATCGCGACTTAGAATAATTTATAAGTTTTTAAGTTTTTAAGTTTTTAAGTTTTTAAGTTTTTAAGTTTTTAAGTTTTTAAGTTTTTAAGTTTTTAAGTTTTTAAGTTTTTAAGTTTTTAAGTTTTTAAGTTTTTAAGTTTTTAAGTTTTTAAGTTTTTAAGTTTTTAAGTTTTTAAGTTTTTAAGTTTTTAAGTTTTTAAGTTTTTAAGTTTTTAAGTTTTTAAGTTTTTAAGTTTTTAAGTTTTTAAGTTTTTAAGTTTTTAAGTTTTTAAGTTTTTAAGTTTTTAAGTTTTTAAGTTTTTAAGTTTTTAAGTTTTTAAGTTTTTAAGTTTTTAAGTTTTTAAGTTTTTAAGTTTTTAAGTTTTTAAGTTTTTAAGTTTTTAAGTTTTTAAGTTTTTAAGTTTTTAAGTTTTTAAGTTTTTAAGTTTTTAAGTTTTTAAGTTTTTAAGTTTTTAAGTTTTTAAGTTTTTAAGTTTTTAAGTTTTTAAGTTTTTAAGTTTTTAAGTTTTTAAGTTTTTAAGTTTTTAAGTTTTTAAGTTTTTAAGTTTTTAAGTTTTTAAGTTTTTAAGTTTTTAAGTTTTTAAGTTTTTAAGTTTTTAAGTTTTTAAGTTTTTAAGTTTTTAAGTTTTTAAGTTTTTAAGTTTTTAAGTTTTTAAGTTTTTAAGTTTTTAAGTTTTTAAGTTTTTAAGTTTTTAAGTTTTTAAGTTTTTAAGTTTTTAAGTTTTTAAGTTTTTAAGTTTTTAAGTTTTTAAGTTTTTAAGTTTTTAAGTTTTTAAGTTTTTAAGTTTTAAAGTTTTAAAGTTTTAAAGTTTTAAAGTTTTAAAGTTTTAAAGTTTTAAAGTTTTAAAGTTGTAAAGTTGTAAAGTTGTAAAGTTGTAAAGTTGTAAAGTTGTAAATTTTTAAAGTTGTAAAGATGTAAGCTGTAAGTAAGTAATACATTTGACAAAAGTGCTAATTGAAGTTCAGTTTAAGTAAATGACAATTGAATAAATAAAACACATTTTTATATCATTAGATAGTAAACAAGCAGATGACTGTAGAGCCATCAGTAGCGATGGAAAGCGAAACTATCGTCTATAGAACCTAAAGATGTTAATGGTACGTTACTATCTGTGTGGCGGGATGGCGATGCGTCTACCTTTCAACGAGAACACGACAATGATAAGCAATGACGCTATTTCGACAGGAATAGGTAAGGCGGTGGTACCAAATACCCGGGCGAGACTAAAATCTCAGATCAAAGCAAAATCATCTGTCAATATAAGAAATCAAGTCCGAGACTCGTTTTGTTGCTATGCCCTAAACATTGGACTTGTCGCTATTCATGGCCATCAATGCTTTCAAATAAAAACATTGATCAGTTTTTGAAACAATAGAGATTCCATGGTTTTTAGTTGGATAGTTTTGAAGGCTTGGATTCTGAGAAATCAGAGAATGTTTTAACTGGTCGTCAATTCTTAGAAAAAAATAAATTTAAAACCATATTAATCCAGGCTACTTTTGAAGAATAATGGTTTATATCTTTGTAAGAGTTTTTTAAAACATGAAATAGCAAACAAGCGAGTGATTCTCAATTGTCACCAAAAAGTGATAATTTCTTATAAAACTTCAATATTACGATACGTAAATTATTTAATACATAATTGATTTCAAAAAATATTTTGTCAAATTAGTGGGAAATAGTGAATCATATACATTTATATTAGATACTATTAAGTCCTAAGACCTCAGCAGATTTTTCCATTATCTTGAATAATATTTTAAAATAAAATAAGGAAAAAATTTATCGCCGTTTTTTGGGTTACAACACTTTTGATACAACTCTAGGAAGAATTGAGATACTAAATATATAATCTCATATCCTTTACACCCACCCATTTCTCAATATATTGCTACAGATATTGAGATACATGAAGATAGGATGTAGAAATAAGAAAACAAAATATTTTAAAAAAAGAAAATAAGTGACATTTTAATTGAGCGCGAGCATCGACAGTCGATGAGCGCGAATCATCCCGCTCCGCTAGGCGATACTGTGGTTCACCCACTACTGATACGGAAATGACTGTTTATTTTTTTCCGATCTGAGAATTGACCCTTTTCTGTATATTTTTCCAAATCTTCATAAGTATTGTAAAGAATTCCAAGTTTTTATTTCAAAATATATGTAGGTACTTCTGAATAGCATAACAATTTTCCTTTCATCTACTTTTTTGTATCAAAATTAGAGAATAGTGTACCATTTTTGTAGATTATTATATTTTCTATTATTGTTTTACGATATGCTAATTAGTATAAAACGAAATCTAATACCTTTAATATATATATATATATATATATATATATATATATATATATATATATATATATATATATATATATATATATTTAGTATATGAAAGTCACAAATTAGGGGGTTTTCGGGTCAAGGAATCGATTTATCGAGGTTCCAGGTTCAAGAAAAGCTAGAAAAGCTCGGTTTCCAAGATATGGGTATGTGAAAAACCAGGCAAAGCTCGGTCAACCAGATATTGAAATATTAAATGAAGTGACGCTATTTTTCACTAGTGGTTTAAAAAGATCTCAAGCGTGGAAAAATTCTGTAAATTAGTAAACGAAACAAAATACTAAAGAATATTTTAGGTACTTGGCAACCCTATCACTAAATGCTTGAAAACCCTAGCTGAAAACTTATTATAATTAAACAATCAGATTATATTTCCCCAGCGAGATCCTGTCATTCCGATGCCAGACTGATTTATCACGGCGAATTTACTTATATCTTTATTTCTGTCTGTCTGTCACTGATTTTCAGCTTGTCACTACGGCAAGCGATCCGTGCCGAGAGATACAATTTTTTTATTTTGTTTTACAAAGCTATTTGCATACGAACTAACTTTTGAGTATATAGGTCTTATTTTTTATCAATATCTATACAATTAATACCAGTATAATGGTATGCTGGTCTACTAGTTAGGATACTAAGATGAATAATGAGTTTCACATTCGAGTCCCGAAACAAATCACATAATTTTTACCATAAAAAAATAACTCTCCAATAAAATATTATATAGTGCTGCCCACTTCATTATAAAAGCGTTTGGTGAATCCTGTGGAAACAACTCATTTCTTAGGATAAAAAGTGGCCTATATGCTAACATTCCCTAGCCAAGCCTATTCCAAGCCTATTCCAGGTCATTATCTACCTGTGTGCCAAATTTTATCTAAATCCGTTCAGCACTTTTGGTGTGATTGAGTAACAAACATCTATTCATCCACACATCCAAACTTTCACATTTATAATTTTAATATACTGTCTACAAAAGTATATACTTGTAAAGGTTAATTTAAATAAAACAACTTGAATTTGATTTAACTTTGATATCAAACAAGATGAGATTCTCCTTAAGGAAAGGGACAATAATCGTCTATAGAAACCAAAGATGTTATTTGTACGATGCTTTCAGTGTGGTGGGGCCGGAATACCACATTCATACGTTTACAGACTGGGATACGTTTAAAACGCATAATTTTTTTTTCCTAATTTACTTTGTCATGATGAATATAGCATAATATGTGGTGTCATTATATAATTTAAGCATAATCTTTTTTTTGCGAAATGTGTTTTAAGCATAACAATCTATTGTACTACATTTAATTCGACTATTGATGATACGCATAATAGTCTTTAGACATTTTTTTATATACATAAAAACACATGGCATAAGCCCCCCGCCACAAAGAAACAAAGCTATCCAATGCTACAGTTGAAGTAGGTTAGTTAGGTTCTCTTTAGATCCCACACCCAGAAATAGGAGCTCCGCGTAGCGGGGCTCCGTCGACTTGGTCCAACCCCACTTGTTACGGGAATAGTATGCTGCTACAATACAGTCTGCTATTTGGTCTTGCTATTTATACAATGCTGCCACAGTCTGCTATCCACCTATTTCTTGCATTTTAATTAGGACTTTTAAGTGTATGCCGTTGATCATTATGTTTATGTATTGTTATGCTTTCCTCAATGTGTGCCTTTAAACATTATGCTATGTTATCTTTATGCTACATAGGGTTATGCTAGTAAAAATTATGCGTAAACAGTTATGCGTTTAGTTGTTATGGTAAATTATCATTAGTTATAAAAACGTGATGACTACTTAAAATAGTACAAAAATTGTTATGCTACTAAATATAGACCCTTACAGACTATCTTACCCTCCAAACGGGAAAATGAGAATGATAAACATTGGCGCTATTACGACATGAATAGGTAAAGCGGTGGACACATTTACCCGGACGAGATGTTGTGAAACTCTTACATCTAGTAGTCACTGATTTTTTTATAATAAGTATATTCATGGGCGTATCCAGGTTCTGGGCAAGAGGAGGGGGGGGGGGGGCAACCGTAACATTTTAATTCTATATTTTCATCTTATTATATTTTTAACAAGAATAAGTAGATAGCAGAGAATTTGAATTTGTAGGGGTAAACAAATTCCAGTGGGGGGGGAGGGCAGCTGCCCCTCCCTGCCCCCCACGATACGCCCAGATACACAGAATACCTAATAGTACTTCCGTAGTAAAGATTCGTTTGTTGTGTTTAGTTTGAATGTAGTTTGAAACTTGGAAGCGCTCGTCTCTCATCAGTGGGATGTTTTATTGCATTGATGATCGGATTTAGTACCAACTGTAGCTGCGGCTTAGTCAATGACAACGAGATATTCATGTTATTGCGTTCTTTATACAGGTTGATCATTAATAATGTAATAATAATAATATCGGTGAACAATGGACATGAATTTATTTAACCCCCCGGGTTAAGCAAAATTATATGTATATATATATATATATATATATATATATATATATATATATATATATATATATATATATATATATATATATATATATATATATATATATATATATATATATATATATATATATATATATATATATATATATATATATATATATATATACTGTCAAAATATATGCTCATCACGCAAATGTTTGTCCCTATCGGGAATCGAACCGGAGCTGTAGTTGCGTAGAATGAGTAGGTTCTCTAACCACTCGACCGGGCGGTCAAGTTGACGACAATCAAATAAATCCCATTAATATTATTAATGCTGTACACATACAGATATATATATATATATATATATATATATATATATATATATATATATATATATATATATATATATATATATATATATATATATATATATATATATATATATATATATATATATATATATATATATAGTGCCTCTGCGATTGTTCTTCACTTTACATGTTTTTTTAAATATAATTAGGCTAGGTTAAACGCGCAGCTTTGGCCGAAAGTAGACTAACATGTTATCGATAGTGTTTTTTTATGAAAAAAGTAGCCATATTTGACTTCGGATTCTTAACTATCACCATGTCAAATTTCATCCAAATCGCTTTAGCGGTTTAGCCGTGAGAGACTTTGATTTTTATAATATGTATTCGTATTTATAATATTAGTATGGATATAAATCACACACTCATTAAAGATATGTTTTATATCGTCTTTTGAATATATTCTAATAAAATGATCGCCTTGTCGAATTTGTAGTATTAAATTTAATGTAGGTATTTGTAATAAATATAAATATTTTAGCTTACTATACGTCAAATCTCAGATACGATTTCTTTAAAAAGTAATCCGATTTCATGGCGTTTTCTTAAGAAACTTAGTGAGTGAGAGTGTCATGATAAGCGATGGTTTTTTTCCATCAGGGGAGTCATCTCTTTGCTTGATATAAAAATCTAATTTATCGGAATGTCACTCTAACGTATCACAAATTTCGACCCGAACAGTTATTTAAATTCTAAATAGAGATATAAAACTTTCATTCAATAAAAGTTACACCCCGCTGAGAAGGCCGATAAAAACTGAATTGTAAGTAATCATTTTGTGACAAATCTCTGTGCTAATTTACATAAATAAATAAATTATGAATATAACTGCACAAATTACACGAAATAATCTAATCTCAAAGTAAGCTAATTATTCGCTTTTAAGTGTTGGTCAATGATACATATAAAAATACATTGATATAAAAAATCCAAGATGCACAGTCCCAAACAAAACTGACACTCAAAAGTGTCCCTAATTTCATTTAATAATTATAGATATGGCAAAAATATATGTTTTAGCATATCCAACCTTAAGCGCAAGATTTATAGTTGTTTTTACAAAACAATGTACGAAAAGTTATAAAATTGACAGTGTCGGAAACGACGCGATTCTATTTGAAATGAGCGCACAATTTAAAATATTGCGCTCATTTTTGAAGGACGTTTTAGACACTAAATGTAAATCTTGTGTTTTTTTTATATTAATGTAAAAATAAGAAATGATTCCCGGTGTTAATTCGGGTCTCCTTAAAAGAATAAACCATCTGCCATTGTGTCAGGCAGTTCGTAAAAGGCGAACGGTTGGCTTTACCGTCTCTCATCTACAACAAGGCTATACCCTCGTGAATATTAGGTGATAGAGTTCCGCAACGTCTTGCCCCTAGACATGGATCATTTAACAGTTAACATATTAGATTTCGTACTAAATCTTTTTAACAATTAACAACTGTTATTTATATTAGCAAATACTGTTAAAAGTAATTTTTATGCATCACTAAAATTACCAATAACTTGATATATGATAATAATGTTATTAAAAATAATTAAGAGAGCGTTTTTTTTTCTCGCTAACCTGATTTATGGTAATACTGTTATTAAAAATATTTCGAGAGACTGTGATAATAATAACTGTTAAAAGTTATTAAAACTATTCTAGAGGACCTTATTTTGGTAGCTTCGTGTTTTTACTCCTTCTAATACTTATTATATATAGGCTACTGATATAATATAACATAAATAAATAACTGTTAAATATTAATTAACTTTAACAACATAACAGTTAATCTAATTTAACAATAATTTCCATGTCTACTCGCCCCTGGTATGTACCACCGCCTTACCTATTCCTGCCGCAATAACGTCAAGGCTTGTCATTGTCTTGTTTCGGTTTGGAGAAAATTGGTAGCCGGTAAACTGATGCATGTGGCATTGCTAACACGAATACCGACGCATTATTAACATCTTTGGTGTCAATCATTAATTAAAGTTAAGTATTATATTCATATATAATATAATTTCATTAATTTTTTGGTGATGTCATCGACCTGCCTATATGCCTCTTTAGGATATAGGATGTTCAGGGTTCTTGTATTTATTCATTGTATAGGTGATTTATATTACATTAAAGATTAAATAAGCAGACAGTTTACCTATAATCAGTGACAACAG
Source organism: Apodemia mormo (assembly GCA_036924255.1). NCBI lineage: Eukaryota > Metazoa > Arthropoda > Insecta > Lepidoptera > Riodinidae > Apodemia > Apodemia mormo. Next base: position 25,271,838 of record JAUPFN010000024.1, read on the forward strand.
CCACTTATAAGCAACTATGTAAATAACTATCATCAGACCAGTTTATTTTCCGGGTTGACACAGTCAAAAGATCATCAGAACATATACTTGGCTTATGACGGTTATCAGTTCGTTAAACAGTGATATGGTTGATAATAATCTTTGAAAATATATTCACGGGACACAATTACACTTACTGATCTAACCCCAAAGGAAGCACATTATTTGCTTGGGTTATGGGTGTTAGTCAACGATACTTACACATGGAAATACATATATAAATACTGGAATATATTTAATAAACACACACACCCGGAAATACAAACATTTATAGTCATCCCATAAATGCTTATCCCTGTCGGAGATCGAACCCGAGCCCCGTCGATTGCATAATCGGGATCGCTTACCACTCGAACAACTTCTTTGGTTTAGGAAATTGTAATTATAGTTTTAAAGACAATCGCTTACTATTTGTACGTAGGTCACACTATAAGTTTTGCGTAACTTAAAAGAACAACATGTTATAACAGAAGTATTACGTTTATTGATTTTCAAAATAATCTCCTTTACGTTTTAAATATTTTTTCATTCGATCGAACCATTTTTTTAAAACAGGAGGACCACAGATCTGAAGACCAAAATCTGTTTTCTACGTGCTGATTGAACGCTATCACTGCATCTTCGGAGTTGGTAAAAGTACAACCTCTCGTCAAATCTGTTATTTTGGGGAAAATACAGAAATCACAGGGTGCTAGGTTGGGACTATGTGCAGGATGAGTGACGAGATGTACTTTTTCAGAAGCTAAAAATGACTTTGTTTTGTTAGCCGTGTGTGAAGAAGTGTTATCATGGTGTAGGAAAATGCGGCTTTTGGGTCGTCTTTCGCTAACTTTTTCTAACAGCCTGGGTAAACAAATGGTAGAATACCACTCGGCATTAACACTCTTTTGATCTTCAAGTGGAATTTTACAGATGGGACCCGTAGCTGGGAAAAAAACGCGATCACTTTTTTTACCAACATTTCTCGCCTGTCACTTGGTTGCATTTTATAAAAACGATATTTAAAAAAATCAAGTAAATATACAATTGCGTTTTTAAATTGTGTCTAATCTTTTTATATGTTTTAATGGATTAATTTTTAAACGTGCTGTATAAGATGCAAATTTAAGCCCATAAGCTATACCGGCCGGTATCGCGAACAAATCGATGAGTAATATGTGTTCCTTATCCGTTTCCAAGCAGGATTTGAACTTTGATCCTTAACGGAGCATAATGGCGACGATAATGCTTTAACACCGTGTTGTATAGGCTATAAAAGTTGGTGTTTGTACCAATAAAGTTTCAATTTTATTAAAAAGCAAGAAGAAAAGTAATTAAGCTTTTGCGTCGGACCTAGAAACAGAATTTATAGAAAAAGTAATGTGCTTCATACTATTTTGTATTATTTTTTTATATCACAGGATAGCAAAGAATCACAAGGTTTTCTGACGAAAAGAGATAACAGGCAGATGGCTCTTCTGATGGAAAAAGAAACCATCGCCTATAGACACAAAAGATGTGAATAATACGTTACTATTAGTGTGACAGGTTTGGAATGCCACATACGAAGGTCTACTGGCTACCTAATCCTCCAAACCGGAATACGACAGCGACAAGCATTCACGCTATTGCGGTAGGAATTGATAAGGCGGTGATTCCATATACCCAGGCGAGATGTTGCAAAACTCTATCACCTCGTAATATATTGAAATTATTAAGTGGTCATAGTGTCTGACAAATTCTTAGCTGCTTTATGTCAGATCGATAAGCTATATATGACGTTATCACGGGAATTCCGTTTTGCAACACTTTCAAAAAAAAATCGTAGATAGAAAGTTCGTTAAACTTACCATAAAAAGCCAATAACGAATTTTCAAGAATGTATTCGTCATCATCAAACAGTGTTTGTCTCGTGGACTATTTTGAGATTATAAAAAAAATTAAACTCAAACCAACGTTATCAAGCTAATAGTAATTAGTGTTAAGTGATCGGAACATTAAAATGTATCTATATATCCCGACTTACAACAGGAAATAGGGTGTACGTGTTTACAAGATTAAAGATATTATATCCTATCTGTTGTTGAACAATTTAAAACCCATAGAGTTGTTAGAGTGTGGTTAAAAGGCGATAAAGTTAAAGGAAACAACTAGTCATTCATTACGAGTTGCGTAAGAATTGATTGTTTTAGAAACACGGCGGACGTCAGACGAGTTAATTTAATCGCACGTTTTTTTATAACTTTTAGGCTTGTTAATTTATTTCAGTTTCATTAAATACTAGCAGCCCATTAAGTGAAGAAAATATAAGCATAAAAAAATAATATGAAGATTTTTGGGAATTATTATACGCATTTTGGACTGTAATAAAATTATCAATCAGTCCATCAATCAAATCTTTATTGCATTAAATATTGCAGATAAGATATTATATTGTTATTATATACAGGTACAAATATTTGGCCTTGCAAGCGATCAATAAAATTTAGATATTAATTCAAAAGGAATGCATTTTATTCTATGTTAAGCGTTAACAGTAAAACAAATATTGATCGTATAAACATGATGATGAAGATTCTCATTAATTTGATGCAAATGACTACTAAAAATATCAAACACATGTTACCTATATTGTAAAAAGTGGAACTTTGAGAAATACTGTCTTCAAAATTATGCGGATATTTAGATATGTAAATGTTTGCTTATATTATTTTAATCCAGATTTATTCGAGAATTACCTTTAAGCCATTAAATAAATATGGTGGTTATAAAAATAGTATTAAAAGTAAAACTTGTGTTAAACCTGAGTTCGATGTCCTATAATACTTTTATAAAAGTTTTTTATAAAATAATCTAATTTTTAACCGCCTTATTTTAACCGCACGTCACAAATCAATATGAAGCGCTCTTACAAAGTCACATACCAATAAATAACCCGACCCGGCGCCGACAATGCCTTGTATTTAATAAATATAAATGAGACAATAGAAAAAAATTAAACACGAGAATGCAAACAATCTAACAATCTGCCTCGACTTCACACATGTATAATAATAGGCAGGGGTCAGGAGATATAGAAAAAGAATCAACTCTAAATAATCCGTTACTAAATGTTCGTGATCCTACGTTTTTATAAGCATTGTGGCGCCGTTGGTCCGTACCCCTCAAGGGTCATAATGATGGAACCAGCGGGCCAGCTTCTTATCAGGTGACGTCATAACTGTGGAGGTTGATGACGTCACACAAGGACAAGGAAGGGGAAAAGGAAGATCTTCCCAGCCAGGCAAGATGTACTGCCTGAGGACCAAAGTCCATTTGAGAAGCGTTGAAACTTGTATATAATGTTACAAGATAAATAATTGTGATATCGCGATTCAGGATTTTATTTTTAATTTCATCATTTTCTATTTTTTTAATTATTTTTTCTTGTAGCGTTTATGATTGTTTGAGCCGCTACAGTATCATAAGATAGCAAACAAGCAGATGGTTCTCTTAATGGAAAGAAAAACCAACGCCAACCAAGGATGTTAATAATGTATTGCTATCCGTGTGACAGGATGACAATGCATAAGTCTACGGGCTACCTGACCTTCTAAGCAATGATAAACATTGAGTCGATTGCGACAAAATTGGTAAGACGGTGGTATCAAACACCCGGGCGAGACGTTACGGAAATCTACCACCTAGTAGTCACAACGGTAGTGACGTGTATAGCTAATTGGTCGCCTTTTACGACTTACATAGCAAGACGACAGTTAGTCTATTTTTAAAGGAGCCTGGACCAACATGTGGGATTTTTTTATATCATAGGATTGCAAACAAGCAGATGACTCTTTTGCGGGCCTAGACAAGTGACGTAAGCGCTATAGTCCAAGCGAGAACCGTCAAAAATGGTGGTGATCCGGAATTAGAACCAAATTGGACTTTTCCGCTTTTTCGTCATCCCAAACTCATTACTGTGGACTCAAAACTCTCGACATTCTTCATTCGAACCGGAAGGGACTGGTACATGCTTCCTGAGTCTGTGTTCCCCGAAGAGTACAATCTGGGGATCTTCAAGAGACCTGTTCAGTCTTACAGGTACCTTCTAGGGAAACGCGTTCCATCTTAGGCCGCAACTTAGCTTACCATCAGGCGAGATCATGGTCAAGCTTTTCCCTATCGAAATTAAACAAAAAATTCTTCCTTTAGCTCAATTGGGTAAAAAGTTACCTATATCACTCTTGGATAATACAACTTTCTTATACTTAGTAAAAGAATTTTAAGATTTCTGTAGTAATTTTTGAGTTTATTCATTACAGACATGCAAAATTTATAATATTAATAGTATCGAAGTATAGATAACACACACATCCGGGAATACAAAAATCTATCACACAAACGCTGTCGGGAATCAAACCCAATCCCAACTCGTTAAGTAGTCAATATCGACTAAACGACGATCAAATATGGAGAAAATGTTGAATAATATATTTAAATTTTAAATTATTTGCATACCAACTATAAATAGTTATGTAATGTTGAAACTACTTCATTTCCAAACACTAGAACATGGCCGCCCATAAAATGTTTATCGGGCGACATAAACAGCGAATTCATAATGGCTATTGCAAATCAGGCTCCAAGTGAAAGTCGGGGTTTTAGTATAGGAAGTATTTATTATTTACAATAACATTAATTACTCGCACTAAATGACCCGGAACACGTTGTTCGGCTATACTAATTACTAACTGCGCTCTGCAAGTCGCTGCAGCTTTTGATGAATCCCACGTGAACAACATATTTTTCCGGGATAAATGTGCCAAATATCACCCAAATCAGTTCAGCTGTTTTTGCGTGAAAGAGTAAGAAGCATCCACCTATCCATCCAAACATACCTTCGCATTTATATTAGTAGGATAGTAGGTTTTGTAGTGAACATTTTGGTGGATGGGGATTAATGGGAAGTGGAAGTAGCAGGATAAAAATTTTGGATTATAGATATTTTGTAAAATCATATTAAAAAATTCCAAAAAAATAATTCAAAAAAAAATAAAAAATAAAATCTAGATAATCACACCCTAAAACTAAGCAATCTGTAATGTATTTTACGGCCTATTTTCATACTTACTACATAAACAAAAGAAATCATAAAAATCATTTAATTCGTTTCGGAGGAATGCAACAATAAACACCGTGACTAGGCAAACGTTGTTTTGCCACACAAATATTTTTATAAATTATTGAATTAATAAATAGAGGTTGATGGTTTAAGTATGAAAATTTAGGGTTGTATCATGTATTTTTAATGCCACATTATAAATAATAAAAATAAAAATTGACCACAATATAAAAAATCATGTTAGGGGTGGACAACCCTTGTCTCTTAGGGGTATGAAAAACAGTAGTAGCCGATTCTCAGACCTACTATATGCATATAATATTTCATAAAAATCGGTCCAGCCGTTTCGGAGGAGTATGGTAACTAACATTGTGATTTGTGTCACGAGAATTTTATATAAGATATGATTTGAGATGATGAATGAATGTTATGAGATTATGTTATCTTCATAATTTTATTAAAATTTAAATGTTTTCATTGGTAACCTCGACCTCGGAAGAAAATGCGTTATATATACCATTGGATTCAGAATTTCCTGCTCGATCGACGGGCATTATTAAAAACTCTATATTATTTAAAAAAAAACCCTTACTATACAAATTTTCGGACTACCCAAAACGATTTATGAAAGAAAAAAATATTCAACAGTCATTTAAATACATTTTAATTATATTTTTTTATTGATATTTGATGATTCAAGGTAGCAAACAAGCAGATGGGTCTCCTGATGGAAAGAGTCAACCATCGCCTATATACACCAAAGATGTTAATGGTGCATTGCTATCTTGTGGCGAGCTCTAATGCCACATGCATAAGTTTACCGGCTACCTTACCCTCCAAATCGGAACACGACAGCGACACGCACTGACGCTATTGCGGCAGGAATAGGTAAGGCGGTGGTACCAGACCCGAGCGAGACAATACAGAACTCTACCACCTAGTAGCAATTTCTCAAACAAAAAGTAAGTCATCCTATTAATAATTTAAAGCCTTACCTTAACACTCGAATTAGATAATTTAGATAGTTTGTAAGACTGTTCATTAAATGGGATCAAAGACTCTCACAGAATTATTTTATTATGTATTAATTTATTACTATGCGGGATAATTTAAACTAGATTTTTATCCCGTGCTGGTCCGGACTCTTTTTGAAAAATAAAGCAATTCGTAAAAGGCGCACGATTGGCAATGGGATTCACTACTACGGATTAAACTGGATACGCCTTACAAGGCAATTTCTTAGGTAATCAGTGTCGCTTGCATTTACACAGAGAAATACAGAGTTATAAATCTTACCGATGAAATAAAATCACTCCAGAGGTAATCGTTGGGCCTTAGCTTTTTATTTCACATGATAAAATAACACAATATGGCATATTTCTATTTTTTTACGATATAATATATCTACAAGAGGTTAACACTAACATACATTTGCTCATATGAGCGGTTACGTATTTTGCGTCCACACTCTTCAAACATCACCACCACAAAATCTTAGCTCAGTATTCTGTCAATCTAACTTAGATTTCTGAGATTAGCAGTTGTACTGAAGACACCCAATGACAAGATAAATACCTAACCACAGACTACTAAGGAGAGAACTGATTGTTTACGTTAACCTTAGGTATCTAAATTCCAACTTTGTTTAGCTACTATTCCCCAAGTAAAAAAAATATTTATTAATTAAAATTTATTAATCGTCAAAAATAACACTGTGTCTATTAGTGTTTGTGTGGTCTGTGGTCACTACCATCGTGGATACCAGATGGTAGAGTTCTGTATTATATCGCCCGGGTCTGGTACCCTCCGCCTTACCTATTTCTGCTGCAATAGCGTCAGTGCGTGTCACTGTCGTATTCAGGTTCGAAAAGTATGGTAACCGTAAACTAATACATATGGTATTAACACCCCGCTGTATGAATTTAACACAATATTAACATCTTTGGTGGGTATAGGCGATAATTGTTTCTGTCCATCAGGAGAGCTATGTGCTTGTTTGTTACTTTATGGTATAAAAACGAGTTTAATTATTGCTAACGGTACCCTAAAAACTATCGTCTATCTGAATTCATAACAGTGTTCAATATTCAGGAGCATGAGAGCTCTTGAGTGCCGAGATATAATAAGTGGTGCGACGGTCACCATCCATCATCTCTGACACTCGTGATTACAGTAATGGAGCTCATGTTTTTATTTATTTATAGATTCAGACTTATTCCATATTCCTATCTAAGTGTCTGTGGGAATGTTTGTTGCAAACTAACAAATAGAAATTCAAAATGGCTGATTTAACTGGCGCCATACTGATAAGGTGTATGTGGTTTTATTTAACTTTACGTGTTACCTGGCTCTATGTTTTGACAGGTTTGATTTTGATAGGTTAATTTAAACAAACTATTCTAGGATCAACATATCCTCGTAAAGGCGGGCAAAGGTGCAACCAATAATCTCATGGTGTTAAATTATGATAATCATTTGTCTAGGCTTTCGACTAATCGGGTTGGTATTGTTTTCCGAAAAAAAATATATTTAAGGAGAACTGATAAAGTCAGCATAAAGTTTAACAAAAACGTAATCTGAACCGAAATTATAAAATTGATTGAACGTGCAATAAGTTCATCTTAGATAAAGTTTTCAAAAATTACAGCTTTTTAAATAGTAACATTATTTTTTTATTTACAGAAAATTTAATATTTTTAAAATAATTTTCAGAGTAATAAACCGATTAATTAAAAAGTCAAATCAGCTATTCTTTCTTAAAAACGTACATTAGATCAAGATCGGTTGATTTATTTAGGAATCATCAATAACGAAATTTAAACAAAAAATGTTTTTTAATATTATTTTGACATTTTTTAATCTACACATTATGAAGCTAAGAAAATATTTTAGAGCTCAAAAATAGCGATTCGAAAGTCGATCATCGTTTCTAAAATATACAGCTTTTCAAAAATTAAATTAGAGTTACTTATAACAAAATTTAGATTTTTGTACTCTGAAAAATACTTTTTATATCTTTGAGCTTTAAATATTGCAACTTAACGATAAGTTTCAGGCATATTCTGCAAAATCAACCGGTTTACAGATTTTTTTATATTATAAGATAGCAAACAGATGATGGAGCAGAGATTCTCTTTCAAAAAAGCCATTGCCTATAAACGGCAGAAATGTTTATGGTGAGTTGCTATCCTTGTGGCGAGAATTTAATGCCACAGGAAGGAAATAGTAAAGACATTGACGAGCACTGACACTATTGCAGCAGGAATTGCAGGAAAGAAATAAGGCAGACTCGGCGAGAAAATGCAAAACTCTACCACCAGTAGCCACATTGGTAGTGATTCACATAGCCAATCTTATGCCTCTTACGAACTGTAGATTCCTGACTAATACATAATTTAAAGAATAAATGTTCAAATTTCCAATGCGAGTTCTCACTTCAAGGCGAATTATTAGCTAATTAGTGACTAAGTCGTACACGGTACAAGTAAAAGGCGATGGCTTAATTCAAGTTCAGCTTCCAAACCCTGAGGGTTATCACGACGGCGCCAAGCTGACATAGTTATTAGCTAACATTCGACTGTTCGAGTGAGTTTCTACACGACTTTGACACATTCCAGCTTTGGTTTCAATATCTGTCCAAGGTTGTCTAAAATTACCATTGCGTAAGATAAATTTAATATATAAAAATCTCGCGTCATCGTATTTACGTTCGCATTTCTTCGAAACGTCTGTTACCGATTTTGATGATTTTTTAGGGTTCTGTACTTGAACGAAAAAACGGAACCCTTATAAAACTTGTAAAAAGTATATTGGTAGAAAAATGTTACAACACCGTAAACGATTTCTTTAACGACAACCGCATAATTGTATCATAAAATGGATCGGTCCAGTCCTATATTACACTCCTATAGGGTGTATATCTTCACCACTTTTTAATATAGTAACATCAAATGTAATAATTGTAACAAATTAAGCAATAAATTATTGAGTATTGAGTATTGATCACTTCGTTGTCCGTTTGTCAAGGCCCTTTTTCATAAGAAAAAGAATAGAGGTATCAGATTGAAATTTACATCAAATACTTGGGTCTATCTACGGTCTTACTCATCTGTGAAAAAATCAAACTTGTAAGTCAACGCGATCAAAAGATATGAACATTTATGTCGCATATATGGTTTTTTTTTCGATTTCAAAAGGGAATCAAAACCTATTTGGTACTGCCCTTTGACCTGCAGTTATAACATTTGGCAAGAAAAATCCGAAGTCCGTAAATTTTTAGTTATATCACAATAAATGCTTACTTGATGCCACCGAAGAGCTTGTAAATAAGTTAGAGAGGCTTCAAAATCTCTGCATTCGGTTTATCTTCGGTATGCAAAATTTTGACCATATTTTTAAATTCAGAACCAAGCTATCCTGACTGCCAATTCGACAACGTCGGAATTTGCATATCCTATGTCTGTTGTATAAAATTCTCATTGATCCTAAATATCCCAAATATCTTCATGATGATTTTCATTTTCTACATTATTCTAATTCACCTTGCCGCTCCAACGTTAGTAGGTACTAGGTACTCTGTTTCGTTTTTCTACCAGTGATTCCGCCACTTATTCTCAATCATTCACCGTTCAAACCGTTATCTTAATCTTTGGAATTCACTACCTACAGATATTCTTTCAAAAATTTAATTTTATTATGGTGCGTATGCATTTCTGTTTCCTTTATTTTATTTACTTCATTAGTGATAATGATTGGTTTATACGTATGCGTAATGTATATGGTATATATTAATATATGTACTTATTTATATATCTATGTCTGTATATGTCTATGTATTGTATATATTTTATGTATTTATTCCGTTTATTTTTGTTTAAAGTAGTGTTTTGTTTTCTTATACAGTCAAAATCTGTTATAACGACATCGAAGGGACTACTCATATTGAGTCGTAAAAACCGATAGTTGTAACAACCGGTGACAGGTATTAATAGGAAAGATAATATGTATATTCATGTAGGAAATTAAACCGCATTTTGTTTACTTCAATACAAACGTATAATATAAAAGAACAATATCATTTTTCCATCATTTTTGTATGCATCAAATCTGTAATTTTAGTTTGTTTGAAACACTTCTGTCGTGCATACACATTTTGTAATTCACGTTGGATTTTAATCAGCGTATCCGCGTAGTAATCAACGTAGATTTTTCTTCGATACTGATTTGTTTTCTTTTTTGCGACATGTTACAATTTTCACAGTTAACTCAACAATAATGTTTTGGTGCGTCTTGTGTAAAGATAAGTAACAAACTGACTTAAGAGATATGACGAAGCGGGCCTTGAGGCTACGGCATGCATATGCTTTGTTTCTAAGAATTACAAAAGACCCTAAATTTTGTTTACTTTTACGATAATAGCCATTGACTATTATACTGTGCCAGATGTGGATACAGTTACCTATTCAAATTGTTTACAATACAGTTGAGCCGGTCGTTCTACAGATATAATTCTCCAAAAACATTAACCAAATGTGGTCGCTTAATGCGGTATGTCGTAGTAAACAATGTTGTAAAAACCAATGTTTTAGATAAGGCGGTCATATAACATTCAGCCAGGACCTTTGATTTTGGTCAATTTAACCGGTATGTGGTTCTAAACGATGTCGCCATAAACGGTTTTGACTGTATATTTAATTTTATTGCAAATAATTCATTGTACTCCAAGTCGAAAATTAACTTTGTTTTTAATATTTCCTTGTTACGGGTTGGCTGGAAGAAATCTCTATTACTAGAGATAAGCTCGCCAATTGTACTTGTTTTATATTATTGTTGTTATGTTAGTGATTAATTTGTACAATAAAGAATTAAATAAATAAATTTTAAAAAAATCTAAATCAAATGATTTTGATTTTTTTTTAAATTTTATGTCCCAGATTTTACAATTTCACAAGGGAATCACAACCTATGTAAAGGTTAAAGGTCTAAACCCCGTTGACCTAGAATCATGAAATTTATGTGTAGCTAAGGTTACCTACAAGTTCGTAAGGAACCCTTAATACGCGAGTGTCAAACACGCACTTGACCGGATTTTTTGTATATTTGGTACGTATTAGTCACAAGGTTGACCAGCAAAAACTGTAGATATTGAAGGAGACGATAGTTAATCATCACATGTGACCAATAAAAATAATATGAAAAATACCTAAACTTAAGAGTAATATTCAAAAATTATAATACTATATACCGTCCCGTTGGTCGAGTGGTTAGCGGCCCTAACTACGCAATCGACGGTGCTCGGGTTCGATCCCTGACGGGGACAAGCATTTGTGTGATGAGCATAAATGTTTGTATTTCCGAGTTTGGGTGTTTATTAAATTTATTCTAGTATTTATATATGTATTTCTATGTATTAGTATCGTTGACTAACACCCATAACACAAGCAAATAATTTGCTTACTTTGGGGTTAGATCAGTAAGGGTAATTTGTCTCGTGGATATTTATTCATTTATTTATAGTCACCACGTGGGAGGTTTCCGGCGACTGGGACCACATTAACTGGAACCGCGGTCCCAGTTGCCGGATTGATTTAATTTTAATATTTTTCTTCCAGCGACTGGGACAGCGACTTACTGCGACTTATGCGTGGCATAAATTCCTAAAAGAATCTACTGTTCAAGTTCATACAGTACATTCAAACAAAAATATTTTTGAAGTAATAATGAATGAAAAACCTTTTTAATTCAAAAATATTTATTTAATATTAAATATAGATACGGAAATATATATATATATATATATATATATATATATATATATATATATATATATATATATATATATAATAATTATTTTTGTGTTATAGCACTCACCCCGTGCTTGGGAAAACTGGAAAAACTTTAAAACAAAGAAAAATATCGACACGCAGGGATTGAACCTTCGACCATTTCCCTAAGCCGGGACGCTCTCCCACTGAGCTAGCGAAATTTTTCTTTGCTATGTGATCGATTACGTCGATTGTACTGATCGCTAGATATACATACGTATATACATATATATATATATATATATATATATATATATATATATATATATATATATATATATATATATATATATATATATATATATATATATATATATATATATATATACCCAAACGTAGTCAGGATCACTAACTACTCGACCAAGGGGCGGTCAAATTATTTAGTTATTGTTAATTGTTTGAAATTGTAAAATATTTGTATTATAATACTAGTTTTGGATTGAACAATAGATTTGTAAATTAATTTATGCGTGGTCCGTGTCGCTGGAAGAAAAATATTAAAATTAAATCAATCCGGCAACTGGGACCGCGGGTCCAGTTAATGCGGTCCCAGTCGCTGGAAACCTCCCGCGTGGGCATCAGGCGCTCAAGACAATTGGCGGCATCCCCTGTTTGTAAACAATGAACTTCGAAATTAACGCGTTGGTGTCCATACTAAACATTTTTATTGGATAATTAGTTCAAAATTCAAGTACCTATTCTTAACATATTTGGTATCAAAATCGAGCACTGAACCTTCAATGGGATTCCGGTATTTTCGGGTCGGTCAATTCAAATTTTTTTTCTTTTTGTTTTTCTAGGCTAAGTTGTTTTATAGGCTGGCCACCTATCACACTGTGGGACTAAGTATCTTTGGCTAATCGTGGATGCACATGTTGTACCTCTGCCTAACTCTTCGTGTATACAGGCGTGAAGATACTTCTCTTTAAAAAAATGTGTAAAATCTCGTGGCTCTATATTATAAGTGCTACTCTCAGATTTTTCAATTAACGAAACAAAGAGATATTTAACCCAATTTTTGATTGATCTCTCGTTGATATTTAACGAGGCTGCTGAATTTACAAAAGGAAGGCCGAACCATCAATATTTACTTATTTGAGTGGTTTTGGTAAATAATTTGATTGGAAATCATTTACGAGAATTCATTAGTTTGTTTAACTCTTCCGCATTAATCTGGTACAACAGTGTTTTTTTATATCATAAGATAGCAAACAAGCAAATGGGTCTCCTAATGGAAAGAATCAACCATCGCCTACAGACATCAAAAATGTTATCGGTGCGTTGCTATTTTGTGGCAAGGTCTAATACCACATTGCATAAGTTTACCGGCTACCTTATCCTCCAAACCGGAACACGCCGCAATAGCGTCAGTGCTTGTCACTGTCGTGTTCCGGTTAGGAGGGTAAGGTAGCCGGTAAACTTATGTATGTGACATTAGACCTCGCCACAAGATAGCAACGCACCATTGACATCTTTGGTGTCTATAAGCGATGGTTGACTCTTACCATCAGGAGACCCATCTGCTTGTTTGCTTTCTTATGACATAAAAAAGTACGACTGTGGCATACACTGATATTATTGCGGCAGGAATACGTAAGACGGTGGTACCAGACAGGGTGAGATTATGCAGAACTTTACCACCTGGTAGCCATGATGGTAGTGAATCGCATAGCCAATCGGTCGCCTTTTACGACCTGCCTTGTAGAATGGCAGTTGGCCTGTTCTTCAAAGGAGCCCGGATCAACACGGGGAAATAGAGCGTTAAGAGAAATTACTGTTAAATTGATTTTAATATCAAATTTACGATTACATTTTTAAACGGCTCCTTTTAGGGTCCCGTACCACATAAAGAAAGAACGGAACGTTTATACATAGAATCACTTCGTTGTTCGTCTATGAAGGTCCTTTTTCTTAGGACCGTGTAAAGATATCAAGTTGAAATGTATACCCAAATACTTGGATCTACGGCCCCACTCGGCTATGACAAAACCAAAATTGTAAGTCAACGTGATCAAAGGATGTGACCATTTACGTCATATATTTTAATAATTTCCAAAGGCTATTAGACCGGGATCCCAGGAAAAAATTTTTTTTTTTTTTGATTTAATAACAAGCTGAATTTTTGTGAACATCTTCGTTTTGACGAGACAACCATCTTTTCTATCTTCGAAAAATCTCGAATTGGGTAGATAATAGTTATGGGGCTTTGAAAATTTTGATTCGGTGAAGGAAAATTGTCATCTGTTTTAACAGCGTATTTTATCTGTATCGCAGTGTCATATCGCACGCGTAAGTACACTTAGGCACTTAGAAAGCTACCTTCCTGCTCTTCCTTCCTTCTTGAAGAGAAGAGAAAAGAAGTGACGAATACTAATACTAACAAAATAGGAAAAATAAAAGGTGATACCAAATGTAATACATTTATAAAATTGAACTATATCGTCTCTGTGGTCTAGTGGTCCATTGTTGACATGAGGTCCCGGGTTCAATTCCTGGGTCAGGCAATTTAAAAATATGTTTCAGTTTTCTGATGCAAACAATATTGCCTAGGATTGGATAAGTGCCCGGTTTGGCGATAGGCTTGCCACCTGATCACATTATGAAACTAAATATCTTCGGCGTTTGGGTGCACTGCCTACCTCTTCGGGAATACGGATGTAAAGATACTCTACATTTAGTAAACACAAACTCAGAAATACAAACATTTATGCTCATCACACAATTCCCTTGTTCTACAACAAAACTTGGGTTCGATTCCCGACGGCACTATGTCGGAAATCGAACCCAAGATGATTATAGTCAGGGACTTAAATTATTCGATCAAAAGTTCATTTAAAATTATAAAGATGTAGAACAAAACATAATCACATTAAAGCCACGGCCAATAGACATTACGTAAGCAAACACACAAACAACACGAAACTACCAATATACGATAACATCTTAACATACCGTAGTTATAGTTCAACCAATTAACTGTTTCTCACGTTCTCTATTGAACAATGCTTTCGTATCAATTACGCGCCGCGGCCGTACACATGTATTTCGACACTAGTTATGCCTACGACTTCATCCGCGTGAAATTTTTTTTAATCTAAAAGTAGCCTAATTTACTCCTTATTGTCGTGGTTTAGAAGATAGGCAGTCCCAGGGTTTTAATTAGTCCCCCTTCCCGTAGGATTTCCGGGATAAAAACTATTATATGTCCTTTTTCGGGTCTCAAACTGTCTTTATACAAAAATTTCATTCAAATCGGTTCAGTAGTTTAGGTGTAAAGTAGAGACAGACAGACAAACAGTTACTTTCGTATTTATATTATTATGGATAAGATAGATTTTTTATTTTGAAATGACTATTACAATTAACCTTACGGTTCGTTACTGCATCACCGGGCTTTTGAGGCGAGCAGAGTGCTCTGTCAGAGTTAGGATTAGACAGTACATAACTTGTTCATGCTGTAGTAACCCTTATTTCCTCCATATCCAAAACCATTCGGACAAAACAAACACGGGAATATTGGTCCATGCCCCCATTTGAAAAATAGGTCAGCTGCCGTTCGCTAGGCAGGTTGTAAAAGGCCGATTGGCTATACGTGTCTGTTCCATCGTGTCACATGACTTGCCAAAAGTGCATTAAAAATATTTTTTAAATCTATATACATATATATAAAAATCAATCCCTATTTTCCTTGGTCACGACATCACGCCTGAATGGCTGGACCAATTTCGGTAATTTTTTTTTTGTTGTGTTTGTAATTGTAAGGAAAGTAAAATATTAAGAAAATTGCGCGGAAAATTAGAAAATTTCAGAATACTTAACCACCATATAAAGTTTAATGCCATTTTGGCTGCCTGGAAGGACAATCCCGTAGACTTGTATAAATTATATATTACGTGTCACGTTGTTTGTCCGCCATGGATTCCTAATATGTAAGGCAAAACAACGTTTGTCGGGTCAGCTAGTTGGTTAATAAAATGTATCTCAATATATCAATGTAAATAAAAATAATTTATAAAATTTCAATCCAATACAATACATATAATTATTATTAATAATAATAAATATTCACGGGACAAATTACACTTACTGATTTAACCCCAAAGTAAGCAAATTATTTGCTTGTGTTATGGGTGTTAGTCAACGATACTAATACACTATAAATACTAGAATACTAATAAATACTAGAATATATTTAATAAACACCCAAACCTGGAAATACAAACATATATGCCCATCACATAAATGTTGTCCCCGACGGGGGGGTCGAACCCGAGCCCCATCGATTGTGTAGCCAGGGTCGCTAACCACTCGACCAACAGGGCGGTCAAATTATTAATGTAAATAATATCTAGAAATGTGTAAAAAAGTAGTGTTTAAATTCTTAAACCACAGAACATAATATTATGATAATGTTTAAATATTTTCACGCCATAACATGGTAGAATATGCTGGTAACTTCTGATGATTTACATAGCTTGTAAAACCATATTCTTGCAAATATTGTCATTTCATCATCATTTGATTTCATTGTATTCTTGCAAATAAAATACGCATTTATTTACTTTGCCTACTTGAAAAGCCGGCCTAATATTTTTAATTGATAACACCGGCTGTATTTTCAAGAAGGGCGAAGTTTAAATACTAGCTGACAGTCGTACAAACATACATACATACATACAAATACAGACACAATCAGTTGTATTTATATTTGCCGCATCACTATTAAAAGCTCTAAACAATCGATTCTAAGCCATCAACTCGGAGCTCAATCTAATATCGAACAGACAGGAAACGACGCCACACTTCAGGAATGCGAGCGACTCTACATCTATCAAGTTGCAAGTAGATCGTTCTAGTGTTTAAGGGCCTATATCGATACACCAACAGTGCGATTTCATCATGCACACGAGATTTATCTTACTATTGATGAACATGAACTCTTGTACTGTTTTACTAATATAATTTACTTTTTTAAGCTATTGCATAGCTTTTATCGCGGGCCTTGAGCGTGGTGACCGAATCCAGAAATTCCGTAACGAAAAAACCTAACACCCCCCACCCCGACCGACATCCATTCCATCTATCGATGAATACTAGAACTTTTAATGACTTTTTGAAATATCACGCTTGTCTCTTTAGTGCAGCAACCCGCCTTAGGTGGCATTGGTTGTATTGGAAAACTACCGTAATCATATATGTAATTGTAATTGCATAAGTTGATAAAAAAGCTATGCAATAGCTTTACCGCGGCCACACGAGTGCCACACGTCTTTTTTTATATCATAAGATAGCAAACAAGCAGATGGGTCTCCCGATGGAAAGAGTCAACCATCGCCTATAGACACCAAAGGTGTTAATGGTGCGTTGCTATTTTGTGGCGAGGTCTAATACCACATGCATAAATTTACCGGATACCTTACCCTTCAAACCGGAACACGAGAATGACAAGCACTGACGCTATGTCGGCAGGAATAGGTAAGGCGGTGGTACCAGACCCTGGCGAGACAATGCAGAACTTTACCACTTAGTAGCCACTATGACAGTGACTCGTATAGCCAATCGTATACTTGCTATTCCCGCGACTTCTTTTTATAGAAAAGGGGGCAAACAAGCAGGAGGTGCACCTTATGGTAAGTGAATACCGCCGCCCATGGACATCCGAAATACCAGAGGTCTTGCAGTTGGTTGGCATTGCCGGCCTTTTAAGAACGAGTAAGCTTTTTTCTCACTTTGTCCTTGTGTAAAAATTTCTAAAATAATAACCCGCATAGATTCTGTTCCCGTGGAATTTCCGTAATAAAAATTATCCATGTCCTGTCTCGGGTCTCAGACTATCTATGTACCAAGTTTCATCCAAATCAGTTCAGTGGTTAAGGCGTAGGTAAGAGACCGACAGACAGTTACTTTCTCATTTAGTATGGATTTGTCAATTTAAAAAAAGGGCTGTAAAATTTACAATTTATAGAAATTACTCACTTATAACACAGAAATATTGATATATCTATATATATAAAAATCAATTGCTTGCTGTTCGTTAGTTTTAACCGATTTAACCGATTTGGCTAATTTTGGTTTTGAATTAATTGTTGAAGTCCAGGGAAGGTTTAAAAGTTGAGAAAATATAGAAAAAAAATAATAGTAGTTAAAAAGACAGAAAAACGTTTGCCGGGTCAGCCAGTCTATATATATATATATATATATATATATATATATATATATATATATATATATATATATATATATATAAATCAATTGCTGTTCGTTAGTTTCGCTAAAACTCAAGAACTATTTTGATAAGATTTGGATAATTTTGGTTTTGAGTTAATTTTTGAAGTCCAGGGAAGGTTTAAAAGGTGAAAAAAAAATAGAAAAAAAATAAGAGTAGTTAAAAGAACAAAATAACGTTTGCTGGGTTAGCTAGTACTTCATATAATTAGTGAAATCACTAATTTACACTTAGACATTTCTCTAAAAGAATAAATTGGTAGAGTGTCGGGCCACGCGCAACGCACAATAATGTGGACAAATAAAAGAGCTTTTATAGCTTCATAATATGAACATAATTTTATGAAAAATTACAAAATGTATTTATATTCGCACCACAGGTTCACTGCCTTTAAAAACTTCTCTGAGTACATTTTATAAGTTGAGTGGATATAAGTCGAATATTACTCAAAAACTTGTAAAGCTTTCTAAACTATGATAGTTTTCCTTTTAACTTCATTATATTTACTACTACCATGATGTTTTTCCCACCCCCAAAACTAACCGTTTAACCTACAGAGGGGGGACACTTGACTCTAACAACAATTACCAATTAAAAGCATAATATTTTACACACGAGTCCCTTAACCGAAAATTTGTTTTCACAAACCTACAATATTTTTTAAAAACCTATCTAACGATAACCCACATTATGGGGTACGTGAGAAAAAAAAATAACATCCCCACTTTACATATAGGGGAGCTACTCTGAAAAAAATATTTTTCAAGATTTTATGTCACCACTTTGTTGACAAGACCTATATGTATATTTGTGTCAAATTACAGCCTTCCAGTACTAATGATCTCTGAGCTATCGTGCGGACGGACGGACGAACATAGCGAAACTATAAGGGTTCCTAGTTTAATTCGGAACCCTAAAAATTCAAGCGATTAACTATAAACAAGGTGGTAGAACTTGGTAACGTCTTGCTAAAGGTTTGGTACCACTGTCTTATCTATACGTTTCGCAATTGCGTCGGTAATTGTCGACTACGAAACGATTCTTCTGGTTTGAAGAGTAGGTAAACCAGTAAACCTATAGGTATATGTCGCATTCCCAGCTCATCACACGCTGCTATTAACGCGCCATTACCATTTTTGCTGTCTTTATAGACAGCATGCAATCCATGAGATAAATCTATAGAACAGCAATCAAGTAAATGTTTCTACTGAAAGATAGAGATAACTATCACCTGTGGACGCCAAAGATGTAAAGCATCGCCTGATATCAATAGGATCACTTATTTGTTTGCTTTTTTATATCATAAGATAGCAAACATGCTAATGTCTCCTGATGGAAAGAATCAACCATCGCCTATACACACCAAAGATGTTAATGGTGCGTTGCTATCTTGTTGCGAGATCTAATACCACATGCCTAAGTTTATCGGCTAACTTCCCCTTCAATCCGGAACCCGACAGCGACAAGCACTGACGCTACTGCGGCAGGAATAGGAAAGGCGGTGGTACCAGACCCGGGCGAGACAACGCAGAACTCTACCACCTAGTAACCACGATGTTAGTGACTCGCATAGCCAATCGGTCGCCTTTTACGATCTGCCTATTCTTCAATGGAGCCCAGGACCAACACGGAGAAAATTTTTTCCTTATTTTATCTTAAATCCTAAAATAATTGAAAAAAAATGTCCATAGGGTACCTAATATGTCGATGGTTGCGTATGATCTACTCCCGACGCGTAATTAATAATGTTGACTTATCATAAATATGTGTCATCTTTGCCTATATATTTAAGGATGTAAGTGTGTAGGTATTTGTTTTTAAAATATAAAATAATAATGGTGGTATATTAATTACTAAGTCAGAAAATATCGGATTTTGTCTACTCGGAATATCATATTTCGCTGAAGCTGACTCGTGCTTAGCACATTATTTCTCAGGTCGTCAATATTATTATAAACATATTCCCTTCCTAGGTCAGAAGGTACCTATTCTACTTTTCAAGTGTTCAATTATTTCTCATATCGTCAATATTATTATAAACATATTCCCTTCTTAGGTCAGAAAGTACCTATTCTACTTTTCAAGTGTTCAATTATTTCTCATATCGTCAATATTATTATAAACATATTCCCTTCCTAGGTCAGAAGGTACCTATTCTACTTTTCAAGTATTTTTTATATGTCATTAGATAACAAACAAGCTGAAGGCTCTCCTGATGGAAAGAGAAACCAACACTTATAGACACTAAAGATGTTAATGGTGCGTTGCTATCCTTGTGGCGAAGTCTTCATGCCACAAGCTTACCGGCTACCTTACCCTCGATACAGGAACACATTAATAATAAGCATTGACGCTATCGCTGCAAGAGTAGGTAAGGCGGTGGTACCAAATACCCGGACGAGACGTTGCGGAACGCTATATATTAGTCACATAGTATTGATGTGTAAAGCCAATAGGTTGCCTTTTAAAAGCTGTCTGGCAGAACAGCACTTGGTACATCTTTCAAAGGAGCTTGAACCAACAAAGGGAAAAATGCAAAAGTCTGTCTGTTTGTTATGCTTTCATGGCTAAATTGCTGAACCAATTTTAATGGGTTTTTGCAAGGAGATCATTCAATACCCAATGATAAACATATGCTACTTTTTATTCGAAAAGCAATTCTTTGGAGGTTGAAACAGGGAACGAAGATTTGTATGACTAACTAGCTGTGCCCGCGACTTCGTCCGCGTGGAAAATTTTCCAAAATAAAAGTAGCCTAAGTTACTCCTTGTTACATTAGCTATCTGCCAGTGAAAGGCCCGTCAAAATCAGTCCAGCCGTTTCAGAGATTAGCCGGTACAAACAGATAGACAGACAAAAATTGTAAAAAAAATATATATTTTGGTGTATGTACCGTGTACACATTCATGTCCATTTGGTAAAACTCGGTTATTTTAATATTACAAACAGACACTCCTTTTTAATTTATTTGTACAGACTAGCTGTTGCCAGCGACTTCGTCCGCGCGGACTTTGTTTACTCCGCACAGCAACTCCCCCGTAGGTGATAGCGTGATAATATGTAGCCTATATGTTGACCCGACCTGTTAGTAATATTCATGCAAAATTTGAAGTAAATCCATGCAGTACTTTTTGAGTTTACCCCGGACATACATACAGACAAACAGACGAACAGACAAACAGATAAACAGACAAAAATTCTAAAAACTATATTTTTGGCTTCGTTATCGATTGTAGATCACGCCCCAAGTATTCTTTAAAAAAAATATTTTCTTACGATTTTATTACATGTAACTAGCTGACCCGGCAAACGTTGTTTTGCCTTACAAATACGTAATTTATATAAGTATACGGGATTGTCCTTCCACGCAGCCAAAATGGCATTAAAATTTTATATGGTGGTTAAGTATTCTTAAATTTTCTAATTTTCCGCGCAATTTTCTTAATATTTTCTTTTATAAGAACCTTCTCGTTACAATTACAAACATAACAAAAAAATACCGAAATTGGTCCAGCCATTCAGGCGTGATGTCGTGACCAAGGAAAATAGGGATTGATTTTTATATATATAGATAGATTAAATTGATAATGCGTTACTCAACTCGCTGGTAAAGCTAGTTGCGTTATATATTTTTTTTATTTAATTTATTTTCTAAATACTTAGCCTTAGGTTTTTACAGTTTTTTATCTGCGAAACTGCATCGTAGTATATCGTCACTGATTCGATAAGATGAACGTATTAATGTACAACGGATTCTCAACTGGCGGGCCCCTAACCAGACAACCCGGAACTACTCCGCGACACCATTTCGAGGAGATTTGATTACACAGACAGACATTTCAATAAACAAAACGTTGGTATCAATCAGGTAATTTCAGATGTAGGTCGTATTTTTTAATACCAGCTCTCCTGTGTTCCTAATAAATATTGCTAGACAAAGGAGATTAAAGAAATCGGCATAAAAGTCCTACAAGAATGTAATCTTTTCTATAGTGTTTTCTATTTTCTATAGTTGGGTTAGAAATTAACCTTGAGAAAACTAAAATTATGACTAACCGCAGCGTATCGCCTATCCTAGTAAATAACACCCCTCTGGAGTATGTTAAAAAATACATATACCTAGGCAAACAGATCTCTTTTAGTAAAGAAAGAAACATTGAAGAAATACACCGAAGAGTAGCGATTGCCTGGAACAAGTTCTGGCATCATAAAGAAATATTTAAGTCACAACTTTCGCTATCGACTAAGAAAATAGTCATGGACACAGCAATACTATCGTGTCTCACTTATGGATGCCAAACTTGGACTTTTGATCTCAAAACCAGGAATAAAATTCAGACTACCCAGAGAAAAATGGAAAGAAGTTGCCTAGGTATAAAATTGAAAGATAAGGTAAAGAACGTTGACATCCGAGGGAAGACAAAAGTGTGCGACGCCTTAACTTTTTCACTGAAGCGAAAGTGGAAGTGGGCGGGATACTTGGCTCGTTACAAAGATGATAGATGGACTCAAAGGTCTGTAAAGTGGTCAGGGCCAAGTGGCACTAGAACTAGAGGCCGACCAAGAGCCAGATGGGCAGATGAAATAGTAGCGAGGGCAGGCGGAAGTTGGATGGACACAGCCAAGGATAGAGAAGCGTGGCACTCTTTGGGGGAGGCTTTTACCCAAACGGGGTCCAAACAGATATAAATAATATAAATAAATAATGATTAATATAAATAATATATAGTGATAATAGCTTTGGTGCATGTTGTTTATTATAATTAAATTAATTGGTAATGTTCATATTTTTTATATATAATCAAATATAAACGCTAATCTGTTTGGAATTAAATAAAGCTTTATTATTATTATTATTATAGTGTTTTCACCCGTGGTTGTCCGGTTTCCTTTGAAGAATAGACCATCTGCCGCTCTGCCAGGCAATTCGTAAGAGGCGAACGATGAGCTATGCGGGTCACCTTCGTGGCTACTAGATGATAGAGTTCTGCACTGTCTCGCCCGGGTCTGATACTACCACCTTACCTATTCCTGCCACAATAGCGTCAGTGCTTGTTACTGTCGTCTTCCAGTTTGGAGGGTAAACATTAACACCTCGCGACATAGATACCATTAACACCTTTCCTCACCTCTCACCTGTCTCTATCAAGAGAGTCATTTACCTCTTTGCCATCTTAACATATAAAAAATCTCTAAACCAGTTGACTTTACAAGTTATCTCTGAAACTACTCACTAAATTGAAGTATTTTAAGCTGAAAGGAAGAGAAACTATATGTAAGAATAATTTTTTTTTTCAAGTTCTAAAATCTCAATTTTGTTATAAATGAGTTATTTTATTTTTGAAAGGCTGTATATTTTGGAAAAAATGATAGACTTTGAATGTTTTAAATGATATTCAACGCAATGTTTGAGCTTTAAATGTTTTCTTAGTTGCATAATCTATACGCTGAAAAATTTCGAAAGTAATATCAAAAAACATTTTTGTGTCCAAAAATGTTCGTTATTAATAAATGCCAAATAAATCAACCGATTTTGATCCAATTTACGGTATATGACGATATTTTTAAGGAGAAAAGCTGATTGAATTTTTAAGTCAATCAAATCAAATCAATCAAAAAAATTATAAGTTTGCTGTAAACAATAAAATATTAATGTTTCAAAAGCTGTATCTCTTGATAACTTGATTCGGTTAGTTCGACGTAGTTTTTTAAGTACTAAAATATAATAGAAGGTTGAAAAATGATTGGTTACAAAATCTAGAAGTTACGTCGAGAAAACACTTTTTTGAAATTTTTTCTAATTAGATTTTGTACTCAATCGGTACATTAATTTGGAAGTTATATTAAAAAAATACTGTTTCACAAAAATTATTTTTGAGGCTTTTCTAAAATTTCTCAATTTCCCCTGGACCGAATTGATTCATATTTTAAAAATCTAAGTTGAGTGGAATCTTATAGAATGCCATCCACCGCGTTTTAATCGGTCCAGCCATTCAAAAGTCATGAGATGTTTACATACACATATACATATCCACACACATACATACATACTGACATGATACTGACGTCATCGTGAAAAAAGTCGGAAAAGGTTCCTAGGACTTCAAAACGTGGAGATCTGGTGAAAACTCGATTCTCGAAATTCGGGGCAAAATCAGTAACTTACCCTTATCTACGTACGTAGCGGGAAGTTAAAAATATGCAGCAAAAAATAAACTAACATACAGCCGATGAAGATAAATACTCGACATAATAAATTCAACAAGCATAAATCAAGAAGTGTAAACCTTTTATTTGAATCAGATTACGATAATCTCAAATATGTATGAGGTAATATTATTATGTATTTTATACATATTTATTTTACCTATTGAGTATCGGTGTATGTGTTTTCGCCGTGTTGGTCCCGGCCTCCTTTGAAGAATAGGCCAACTGCCGTTCTGCCAGGCAGGTCGTAAAAGGCGATCGATTGGCTAATGAGTCTCTACCATCGTGGCTACTAGGTGGAAGAGTTCTGCATTGTCTCGCCTGGGTCTGGTACCACCGCCTTACCTATTTCTGTCGCAATAGCGTCAGTGCTTGTCGCTGTCATGTTCCGGTTTGGAGGGTAAGGTAGCTGGTAAACTTATGCATGTGGCATTAGACTTCGCCACAAGATAGCAACGCATCATTAACATCTTTAGTGTCTATAGGCGATGGTTGACTCTTTCCATCAGGGAACCCATCTGCTTGTTTACTATCTTATGATATAAAAAAATTCTATGTTGCCTAAATGGGTAACTAATATGTATTTTAAATAAACTGCCGACCGCCCTCTGGTCGAAATTCGACCATAGGGTAAACAATAACATCTTTTTTATATTTGATAATGGACTTCAGCTGTAAAAGAAAATAGTATGCATGCATGTATATTATCATGTATGCTCCGTGAACGTATTGTTTAATATGTAATGTTTAATAGTATGCAATGATATAATTTAGCAACGCGTTTATTCAACCATTTGAACAAACAATACTCGATAATATTATGCTTATATTCAAGGCTTCTATCGTGAGCGTTGGTGGTGTAATGGTCAGCATAGTTGCCTTCCAAGCAGTTGATCCGGGTTCGATTCCCGGCCAACGCACACTTTTTGCTACTTTAATTAAATGCCAATGATCGTCATGTGGCCGAAATTCGACGATAGACTAAATAATTAAATCTCTTTTAAGTGACAACAAATTTCAGCCGTTAAGAAAATTAATTTGATACCTATTATACGTGAAGGAAAAATTTTGGACCTCTTTTTAAGACAATTGCGCGAATGGTAGAATATGAAATTTGCAGAATTAACGTTTACTTTACGGAGGACTGCAAATACGTAATTCTTTTAAATAAAATTTATTAGAAATACATTAAATTAATAAAAATAAATATAACACACACTTCATTCATGTCACATTTTTCCCCGTGTTGATACCGGGCTCCTTTGAAGAATAGGCCAATTGCCGTTATGCCGGGCAAGTCGTAAAAGGCGACCGATTGGCTATACGAGTCTCTAGCATCGTGACTACTAGGTGGTTGAGTTTTTCAACTCGGCCGTGTTTTTTTTCACCGCCTTTAATTTACTACTACCTATTTATGTTACGTAGTGTTGTTCCCAGTCCCTTTTGACGAATAGACTGATATCTGCCGTTATGCCAGGCACGT
Organism: Apodemia mormo; assembly: GCA_036924255.1. Taxonomy (NCBI): domain Eukaryota; kingdom Metazoa; phylum Arthropoda; class Insecta; order Lepidoptera; family Riodinidae; genus Apodemia; species Apodemia mormo. Next base: position 25,297,697 of record JAUPFN010000024.1, read on the forward strand.
CATAAAAGGCGACCAATTTGCTATGTCACTACCGTCGTACCTACTAGATGATAGCGTTCCATATTGTCTCGCCGGGGTATATGGTATCACCAGTGGCATTATTCCTGCCGCAATAATGCCACGTCGTGTTTCAGTTTGGAGGGTAAGGTAGCCGATAAATTTATGTATGTGGTATTACCATCCCGTGCTACGGAGTGATTTCGATACTGGTTGATTTTATTTTCAAATTTAATAATACGAAGTTAAATATAAAGACACTTGATTTATTCATGATTATTTATTGAAAAATCATTTGATTTACATCGCGAATTAAATCATGGTATAAATTTAAATAATTTAATCATGTCAATCCTAGGCCAACACGGGGAACCAACTATCGAATCACTCATATCACTAGACTATTCAAGTGCTTATAATTAAAAATATAATATAATATAATAAATTGAATTCCAGAAACTAATCTAATCGCTAATAAGTCATTATAAATAAATGTACATTATTTTATCTTTCAGTAGTGATTATGTAGAGAGGTTGTTATGTAATCGGTCGATAAATTTGCTTACAAAAGTGGATAAGATAATATTTTGCAAGGTTCATGAAAATCAAGGTTCTTATTGTGTAAATAGAAAGAAATGGCGTTTTTGTCTTTTGTTCAATATATTGAGACGCAATTGTTTTAATTACCATTGTAAGAAATGATGGCTAAAATAAATCTTTGCTTACTCTCGTCGCAAGTCATTGAATCCGTACTAATATTAGGAATGCGAAAACTCTGGTCTTTCTGTCTGTTACACTCTCTCGGTTAAACCACTGAACTGATTTTAGAGAGATACTGAGAGATAGATGAAAGATCTGGGGTCAAACTATTAATTGAGAAATAAATATTACCTAGTTTATAAAATATTTACGAAAATATAGTATACTAACTGTTGCCAGCGACTTCATTCGCGCGGACTTCGTTTACTTCGCACAGCTTCTCGCCCGTAGGTGATAGCGTGATAATATGTAGCCTATATGTTGACTCGACCTGTTATTAATATTCATGCAAAATTTGAAGTAAACCTATGCAGTACTTTATGAGTTTACCCCGGACATACATACAGACAAACAGATAAACAGACAAAAATTCTAAAAACTATATTTTTGGCTTCGATATCAATTGTAGATCACGCCCAGTGTATTCTTTTAAAAAAATATTCAATGTACAGTTTTGCCTTTCCTACGATTTTATTATATGTCTATATGTTAGGAAAAACATCGATATGTTTCTCAAAAACGAGGATTTGACCACGTTTCACCGGTTTGTCCGTTCATAGTTTTTTTTTAATTCATGTTTATAGATAGATATTTATTTATTTTATTTGGTTTGCCAATAGAAAGTACACAAACTAATAATATAATACATATTGAGCAATGGCAGTGCCTTCCTAATTATAGGCAACCACCACTTATACAGTTAGCTTAAAATAGGAAGTAAAATTAAATTATAATAAAAGCAAAGTATACGTCAAATAGAAAATTAATTAAATATTGTCATACAATAATGTCACATAAGCAATTACAATTTACAAAACGAAGAATTCATTTCATGTCATAATTACAATAATTTTGACAATACATACATCAAATATATGTTGAATAATCGTTTAAGGTTTTTAAGGATAGATTTTAAGATTAAATTAGTAATATTTTAACTAAATAAATAATAAATAAATAAATATTCACGGGACAAATTACACTTATTGATTTAACCTCAAAGTTAGCAAATTATTTTGCAAAGTAAGCAGAGCTTGTGTTATGGGTGTTAGTCAATGATACTAATACATAGAAAATAGAAATACGTATATATATACATTTACATACGGTAAACATAATAAACACCAAACCCGGAAATACAAACATTTATGCTCATCACACAAATGCTTGTCCCCGTCGGAGATCGAACCCGAGCCCCGTCGATTACGTAGTCAGGACCGCTAACCACTCGACCAACGGGGGACCAACTCGAAAAACAATAATTCAATAGATTAACATGACTAACCATTTCCTTATCAAAGAATTCCCATAACTCTAACAACTGCGATAAAACGAATAGTATAAACAAAAATCTATGCATAGAAGTTCAAGTACACAATGTTTTACTATACAAAGATAAAATTTACATTTCAAACTAAACTCGTAAAGTTTACAACCGACATTAACACATTTACTGCTCTTTAATTAGAACTTGATATAGTTGAAAGATAAAAGTGTCTTTGAATAAAAACAAAAAGACCTCCCGCCATAACAATGCAATCATTCAAATGCCTATAGATTTTCTAAATCACTCACCATATAATGCAGCATCTGCATGTACGGTAGAACAAATACACAATTTTTACAAATCACCTCACACTAATGTCAAAAATATTCAAAACCACTGTACCAAAAATGCACCCTTGCGGGACACCACTTCGTATTATTTTTTCGATTCGATCGCGTGCGCAGATCTATAGGCGCGTGGCGTTCAATAGCCTGTTTTCAACTGAACTATCAGTGACTGACTGACGGTGCGCCGGCGTCTCCAACTGTTTACTAAACCCCATGTGCAGTAGAATAAAAGGGCCTACCGAAATCTAATCCTCTCTGTCAATGAGATAAAGTCCGTTTTGCTTTGCCTTTTGTTTTATTGCTTATCTGTGTTAGTGAGTCAAACACTTGTATTTGTCGTTAGTATGAATGAAAAATAAACTCTACATAGAGCTTTTTGATGATCGCCGGCCGTTTATAATGTAACCTTAATTAATGTTTCCAATTCATGATACGTTAGCGTTAGTATTGTTGGAATCATCTCGTTTAATAGAGTTTGATTCATTATTCTTTATTTCGTCGTTATTTTCTTGGTAACTATAATTATATATAGACTGATTTATGTTTAAATTTGAGATGAATACAATTAAATATACTTGCTTTACTAGTGACCTATGAATATATTTGAAAAAATAATTTTGCTACAGTCTTAAAATAAGATATCGCTTTTGAGAGTTTTTTTTTTATATCATAAGATAGCAAACAAGCAGACGGGTCTCCTGATGGAAAGAGTCAACCGTCGCCTATAAATTAGTATTATTAGGGCAGTAGTAGTCTCCCTCGTGTTGGTCCCGGGCTCCTTTGAAGAACAGGCTAACTGCCGTTCTGTCAGGCAGGTCGTAAAAGGCGACCGATTGGCTGTGATGGTAGTGACTCGTCACTACCGTCGTGACTACTAAGTAGTTGAGTTCTGCATTGTCTCGTCCGGGTCTGGTACCACCGTCTCACTTATTCCTGCCGTAATAGCGTCAGTACTTGTCAGTGTCGTGTTCCGGTTTGGAGGGTAAGGTAGCCGGTAAACTTATGCATGTGGCATTAGACCTCGCCACAAGATAGCAACGCACCATTAACACCTTTGGTGTCTATAGGCGATGTTTAACTCTTTCCATCAGGAGACCCATCTGTTTGTTTGCTATCTTCTGATATAAAAAAAATAAAATAGTAAGTTCACCTCTCACCTGTGGTCTAGCAGTCTGGTGTCAGTGTTGACCACAGAGGTCTAGGGGGGCCCAATTCCCGGGACGGGCAACCCAAACGTTTTTTCAGATTTCTGATAAAAACAACGTTGCCCGGGATTGGATAAGTGCCCTGTTAGCGATAGATTTGCCACCTATCACAATGTGGGACTAAGTATATTCGGCTAATCGTGGGTGCACTTGTAGTACCTCTATCTACACGCATTTTTTTTTATGTGCCTATACGAAAAATTAAATGATGCACTTGACTAAAAGCTTCTAGCCTGCTTTGGCTATTAGTTTGTCAATCCGTAGATCAAAGTGGTATCTATCGAACACAGGATGAGATTTTTATATTATAAGATAACAAACAAACAGACGGTTGTCCTGATGGAAAGAAACAATCATCAGCTATAGATTATTAGACACTTATAATTGCACTTGTACATAAATTTCACTTTTATACTATATTTTAATATAATAATCGACCGGATCGAAATTAATTACTTATTAAAAATATAAGTGTAAAAGTGATATTTATGTACAAGTGCAATTATAAAAGTGTCTAATAAGAATGGAATTTCACCAAGTGCCGACGATGGAAAATATAGAATATATCAGCTATAGACACCAAATATGTTAATTGCCTTACCATCTCAACGAGAACACAATACTGCAGTTATATTGTCGCTATTGCGGCAGGAATAGCTAAGGCGATAGTACCATATACCCGGGCCAGACGCTGCGGAAGTCTACGGTCCTACAGACCTACAGTCCGCGCGCAAACTCCGAGGAATTTTGCGGAATGTTAAATGTCGATATTATAAATTAATCGGTATTATTTTTATATAAATAAAATGAAATTAGTCGATATTACACAGAGCGAACCCGCCCCTAACTGATTCCCCGATTCCTTGCGCGCGGACTGTAGTAGTCATGATGTTGGTGCCAGTTTTACCAATCGTTAACCTTTTAGGAACTGCCGGGCAAAATGGTGTATGGTCATTTCTTTAAAAAGGGTCTAAGCTCCCTCCCGTGTTGGTCCCGGGCCGTTTTGCCAGGCAGGTCGTAAAAGTCAACCGATTGGCTACGTTTCTTCAAAAGAGCCCGGGACTAACATATTTTTTACACCCAAACCCAGTAATGCAAACATCTATGCTTATCACACAAATGTTTGTCCCCGTCGGGAATCGAACCCGAAACCGAGAGAGGATTGCGTAGTAGGGGTCGCTATCCGCTCATTCAAAGGGGATAATTTATAAATAATACAAACATCAGCATGTTCTAATAAACGCGAAGGATGGCCCGCATTGGTTGCTCATTTAAAAATGACATCACAAACTTATATTACAATATCTTAGACGGCACGTAGGCCAAATAGTATTTCGTTTTGAGGAAAACCGTACGAGCCATGATTATTTCATCTTACAATATCTGCGTTGAAAATAAAATATACTCTTAGATGGCGAAATTTCTGCGAATAGTGACGCAATTTGAATAAGATAAGAAACAATAGAGTGATGTAAGATAGTATTTATATTTACCAATCGTTTTACTTATTTTCTTTGTTTTTTTAACTGCCATAAGACTTCCTGAAAATTTGAACCAATTCGGTCCAGGAGATTTTTTTGAATTTTTGAAAAACCTTTAAAAAATTATGTATAAAATATAATCAGCAGCAAAATACTGCTTCCAATGCATAAATTACATCAAAATCGGTTTATCCATCCGGGAGTTACCGTTGACGAAAAACTTTGAAAAATGATTTTTGACATATCTTCGAAGTTTTTTAACCATTCATTTTTCAGCCTTCTACAATATTTTAGCACCAAGTTAAAAACTACATCAAATGCAGTTTCAAAAATCAAGATCGATTCTAGTTTTCAAGCGTTACAGCTTTTCATATATTAACATTGTGTTATTTAGAGCAAACTTACTTAATATTTTTAAATAACTTTCAGGCTAATACACCGATTGATTTAAAAATCTAATCAACTTTTCTTTTTAAAAACTGTGTCAAATAACGTAAATTGGATCAAAATTGGGCGATTTCTTTAGGACTAGCTGTTGCCTGCGACTTCGTTCGCGCGGACTTCATTTACTTCGCACAGCTTCTCACCCGTAGGTGATAGCGTGATAATATGTAGCCTATATGTTGACCCGACCTGTTAGTAATATTCATGCAAAATTTGAAGTAAATCCATGCAGTACTTTTTGAGTTTACCCCAGACATACATTGACTTTCCTACGATTTTATTATATGTATAGATTTATCAATAACGAAAATTTTTGAAAAAAATATTTTTTGATATTACTTCGATATTTTTCAGCCTATTAATTATGTAGCTAGCATTAATTATGTATATTATGTAGTATTAATTATGTAGCATTTTATAGCTCAAACATTGCATCGAACGCCATTCGAAAGTTCAAAATCAATCATCGTTTCCAAAATATATAGCTTTTAAAAAATAAAATTACTGTTTTTTTTAGATTTTTAAACTTTGAAAAAATCTGTGCTTAGTTATAGTTAATAATAATAATAATAATTCTTTATTTGCACGAAATAGGAGTACAAAAAGATGTTATTAAAGTGATTTACAGTTCTTCCTACTTCACCATATAATGGCATGCAAATTTTCAGTTACATATTTATTTAAACATGCAAGACCTATCTATATACATTTATAAGCAAAATAAAAATACCAAATTCTGAAATAACTAGTAGTCAGTGCTAAATTAAAATCTTACAAATACCTGTCATATAATGCAATACTTTGTCAAACAATATAAATTTATAATTAAATGTCATTTATGCATTTAAATATTGGTAATTTTACATTTCATAATACTTATACAATATAAAAATTAATTTAAAAGAAAGAGTCAATATAATATAAAATACAGCGGAAATTACTTTTTTTTTCCCTTAGAGCTCAAAACAGCTCAAATTAGCGGGAAGTTTCAAGGATGGCCTGCAGGTTTAACCAGTTTACAGATTTTTATAGTACACAAGCATATGTTTCTTTTCATGGAAAATATAACCATTACCTATAGTAACCTGAGAAGTGGTACGTTGCTATCCGTGTGGTGGGGTTTAAATACATGTATTTCTCAATCCGCATTATTGTGATGGGCAATTTCAGAATCGTACACTTCCCTCTACGTTAGTTGTATAAATAACTTATTGATTTAGTCTCGATTTTCGAAAAGTGCTAGGAACCTTGTACGACTACTTTCACGTCACGTAACGTTAGTCAGTGTATGTATGTGTGTGTGTGTGTATGTAAAAATCTCATAACTTTTAAACGCCTTGAAATCGAAACAAAATTGATAGCGTTCGATTGGATTCCGCCAAATTTAGACTTCATGAAAATTTGAAACGATTCGGCTAAGGAGTTTTTGAGAAATTTTCAAAAAGACTTTAAAATTTCGACGAAACAATGTTTTTTTTTCAATGACAACAGCTCTTTTTCTCAAAAAACTACGTCCAATGACAAAACATCAAAATTGGTTTATTGTTTTGTGAGTTATCATTGACGAAAAATTTTGAAAAATATATTTCTTCGACATAACTTCGAGATGTTTTAACCAATCATTTTTCGACCTTCTACAATATTTTGGTACTTAAAAAATTACATCAAATGCAGTTTCAGAAATCAAAATCCAATCAAGTTTTTAAAAGTTACAGCTTTTCAAATGTTAATGTTTTGTTGCTTACAGAAAAGTTACTTAATATTTTTAAATAAATTTCAGGCTAACATATCAATTTATTTAAAAATCTTGAAAACTTGCATCCAAAACTTCGCATTGAATAAATATCCGTTTATCCATTCGGCATTTATCGTTGACGAAAAATTTTAAAAAAGAATGTTTTTGACATACTCGAAGTTATCGAGATTTTTCGACCACGCATTTTTCGACTTTCTACAATATTTTAGTACTTTAAATAATATAATAAATAAATAAATATTCACGGGACAAATTACACTTGTCTACACACACACACTGATCTAACCCCAAAGTAAGCAAATTATTTGCTTGTGTTATGGGTGTCAGTCAACGATACTAATACATAGAAATACATATATAAATACTAGAATATATATATAATAAACACCCAAATCCGAAAATACAAACATTTATGCTCATCACACAAATGCTTATCCCCGTCGGGGATCGAACCCGAGCCCCGTTGATTGCGTAGTCAGGGTCTCTAACCACTCGACCAACGGGGCGGTTTAAAAAGTAAGTAGTGCGTAAAAGCTCAAAATAGTAATGAATGCCATTGGAAAGATCAAAATCAATTACTTTAAAATATAGGTTTTACGGACAGGGTTATTGTTGCTACTGTGTGGTAAAATAAATAGTTAATTCAGAGATTCCAAATATGAAAGATATAAGAGTTATAATCGCCTAATAATAATAATTAATATATCTAGTGATCCGGTATCGGTGTTATTCACATGAGCCCCGGTTTCGATTCCCAGGCCGAGCATTTAAAAAAAAGCGGGTATTTTTTCAGTTTTCTAAAAAACAACGTTGCCGGGGCTGGATATATGCCCGGTTAGCGATACGCTTGCCACCCATCATATTAAGGAACTTAACATCTTCGACTAATCGTAGATGCATTGGTTGCACCTCTGCCTAACCCTTTGGGGATACGAACTTGAAGATACTTCTAAAATACTATTATTTTTACTTAGGTATAAATATTGCTTCTTTGATGTTAAAATACCTCAATTTAGCGATAAGTTTTAGGGTGTAGACAGACGGACTGCATTTCAACTGCAATCCGACAGCTAAATCGCAGTTCAGATGCAGTTTGAATGCAGTTGACACGACTGCAATAAAATTGGGTTTGTAGTTCTATTTCCGTCGTGTCAACTGCACCTGAACTGCCATTTAGCAGTCGGATTGCAGTTGAAATGCAATCCGTCTGTCTAAGCCCTTAGGTATGGCCTGCAAGGACTACCGGTTTATAGATTTCGTGTTTGTAAATTTAAGCAGTTCGTATATGAAATGACTGTTATTGTGAAACCAGGTTTTTTGGACAAGTAATGTTTCTCTACTAGTGGGCAAATCTGCGCGGCTCAGCTAGTATATAATAATTGTGAAAATGAGTTTGTTTGTTCGTTACATTTTTACATCTCGATTACTTAGTTATTTAATTACCATCAAATTTTGCTTAAAAATAATAAATGATTATTGACATTAGTAAATTATTGATAAAATTTATTGTTTGAAATATCAATTGATTACGCCAAAAAGACGCTAATCACCACAAAGCCGTAAAATTAATACGTTTGTAAACACATTAAAAGATAGTAAACAACGATTCTAAGATAATGTTATCTTGTTATTTAAGAACTTACAGTCTCTAAGTTAACAAATTAAAATCATCCTTTTCAAACATCAAGTAAGTTTATCCTAGCAATAGTTATTATCATTATATAATATTACAAACACAAAACATTTTTGTAACAAATAAACTCAAAAACTAATGAACCGATTTCAAGAATTATTTTAATACTAGTAAAGACCTACAAAAATATAAATAATAAAAAATATAAAAAAATATTTTTGTAGGTCTTTGAATACTAGCTGCTGCGTGCAGCACGCTACATTATACATTTTTTGGTGAATCCCGCGGAATTTCCTAATTTATCCGGGATAAAAAATAGCCTATGTTCTATTCCAGGTTATCTACCTGTGTGCTAAATTTCATTCAAATTCGTTCAGTGTTTTTTGCGTGATTGAGTAACAAACATCCATCCCAACATCCATCCAAACATCCAAACTTTCGCATTTATAATATTAATATAGAATAATTAATTAATATAGATTATTTAACATAGATTAATTAATTAATATAGCTTAGAAAGCCAAACTAAGTTTTTAGGCGGATACTATCTCTTTCTATCCAGTGTAGTCTTATTTGGGAATAGATGGACAGCTTTTCGGCAAATCAAGCAGATACATATGTTTAGGAAAAATTATATCCCACCAAAAAATGTTCATGTAAAATGTAGTCACGATAAGGCTGTATGGCTCGCATTGTCAAAAAATATCAGACCTACAGTTTCTAACTCTACACACACCCACTCTACAAGTACTAACTTAACAAACTCTACACCGACGTGTAATATATCTATGTCTATTGTCTACACCTTAGTCAAAATATGTGGCTTAGCCGTTTCGTTACCATCACATGGGCGTAAGGTAAACTATTTATATGTGGTTCATCACTTCTACTAATTTTCGTAGTAACGAAATAGCCAAGCCAGAAATTTTGACTAAGGTATAGAGATTGTGAAGTTAGGGCTTGTAGAGTGAGTGTTTATAGATGCGTATAGAGCTGTTTTTTGGTTGTAATAAAATAGCAAACAAGCAGATGGGGAAAGAGTCAACCATCGCCTGAAGACACCAAAGATGTTAGTGTTGCGTTGCTCTCTTGTGGCGAGGTCTAATGCTACATGCATAAGTTTACAAGCTCTGGCGCTATTACGGCAGATAAGGCGGTGATACCAGACCCGGACGGGACAATGCAGAACTCAACCACCTAGTAGCTATCTATGATTAGCCAATCGGTCTAACGGCAATCAGATCGGCAGTTGGCCTATACTTCAAAGGTAGTAACACAGGGGAACGCATTTTATTTATTTATTTATTATTTAGGAGGAATAAGGTCCCTGGTTCCCTGGACCCTGCTTGAATAATTCAAAAATGCGGTTTTTTAGTTTTCTAACAAAAACAACGTTGCCCGGGATTGGTTAAGTGCTCGGTTGGCGTTAGGCTTGCCACCTATCACATATGTAGGACTAAAGTATTCTCGGCTAATCATGGGTGCTCTGGTTGTACCTCTGCCAACCTCTTCGGGGATACGAGCGTGAAGATACGTTTTTTATCAGTAAGGCAAGTTAAATTATTCTTTAAAAGAGGACGAATTAACAAGGAAAAAAAAAGAAAATATTAGAATGAATGACCTAACCTAGGTTTCGAACCCAAAATCTCATGAATCTATAGCGAAGTGACTACTGCTAGGCCATTGACCATGTATTTATTAGAATAAGCTCATTGTAACAAGATACAAAATTATATAACTATTACGAATAGGAAATAACGCACATCGATCATATTACTCGTATGACCTCAATCGCTTTGCCGTTTTATTTGTGAATGACCCAATCGAAAGCTTCACTAAAATTTGTTTTGAATAATAACTCTAAAATAATGTGTTCAAAGTTTAAATTCCAATGCAGTCTTGACCTTTGGACATACGGAAGAATGCACATTGATTTTCATATATTATTATGTGATGATTCATATTCATAGGATTGTAATCTTTATGCTTGTTTGTTTAGCAGTTCTATTAGCTTACAATTTTGAGAAAAGATATGCCCTTCTAGTTCCATAGTTGTTATTATCATTGTTAAATTTTCAATAGACTTAATGAGAAGAGAATAATTATTGTTCTATTTCAGAGAGTCTTAATAAATCAAAATTACTTTCAGTTGGAAGAATCAAAGATTGTTTTATTAATAATAAACGATTTTTTCAAAAACAATTGTGGTTAGTAGAGATACCACGAATATTCGGTTACACCGTACAATAGCCGAATATTCGTGGCATCTCTACTACTTCAGCCTATTCGGCCACTTTCTTTGGTATTTGGTATTTGGCCGAATATTGGGAACTATTCGACCGAACCAGCGGTCGGCAACCTGTAGCTCGCGAGCATGTTGTTCTGAATTAATTAACGTAGATCAGGCACTTTTCTATCTCTCAGCCAATTGTACCGCCTCTCCCCTCTCCCCTCCCCCCGTGACCCGCGTTGTCACTGTCTTTCGAATGTTTTTATCAAAAACTATTTCTGGAAGTACTGTCTATTGTTGGCAAGTATGAATATATTCACTACCTCTAGTCGACGGACAGAGAGAACCCAGTTCCATGCGTTATACCGAGACTTACCTGTTTCAATTTGTCCACTTTCATAACTCTCGTCTAGAACTATTCAAATTACCAAGCCCCCTGATAAAACTAATAATATATGCATATGTCAAATCTTTTTTTTGAATAATTCTAAAAGTAAAGAAAATAAGTAAAATTTAAAATAGATTAAGAGCTGTGGACTTTGTTATATATAAATAAAGATTTTTTTTGCTCTTTAAAAAGTTTGAAATATTGTAAATTATAATTCTTCGCTCTTTCGACTCAAAAGGTTGCCGACCCCTGGTCTAGCTGGGTATTCGGTATTCGGCAAAATTACTACCTATTCGTGGCATCTCTAGTAATTAGTCAGTAGTCGAAAAAAATAGTTACGATTGGCAAAAATAGCAACTATTATATAATCTGTGGCATTTGTTAGTACCTCTGTGGTTAGTACTCAGCGGTGATTAATTCTAATTTTATTCTTTTAACAAAGTGGCTAAAATGAATCATATTCTAATTTAATTTACGTAAACAAAATTTTTGATCTTCAACTAATGCAACATTAATTTATTAATTCCAAAAGACTTTTTATATGTTTGCGTTATTACCATATTGGTACAAAATCCGGCTTGGGTTGACCTTTCATCGTCCAGTTTCTTAGTCAAATTAATATTTTATGCAACTCAGCGTAGTCCGGGCTGCTACTATTAACTATGAATAAACTAGCCAACCCGGAAAACGTTGTTATGCCTTTTTTATATCATAAGATAGCAAACAAGCAGATGGGTCTCCTGATGAAAATAGTCAACCATCGCCTATAGACTCCAAAGATGTTAATGGTGGGTTGCTATCTTGTGGTGAGTCAATAGCTCACGACAATAACAAGCACTGACGCTATTGTGGCAAGAATAGGTAAGGCGGTGGTACCTGACCCGGGCGAGGTAATACAGGACACTACCAGCTAATAGCCACGATGGTAGTGACTTGTATAGCCAATCAGTAGCCTTTATCCACCTGCCTGGCAGAGCGGCAGTTGGTCTATTCTTCAAAGGAGACCGGGACCAATACGGGGAAAAACAATCATTGCCATACAAATTACTTGTATTGAATATTTTGATGGGGTAATTGTGAGGGGGAAGGTCAATTAAGATCAAAACTACCCTATCTTTTAATTTGGATCAAACAGTAAATATCTACAAAATTTAATTGTATCGGTTCAGTAGTTCAGGAATCCATAGCGGGCAAACAACGCGACACGTAATTTATATATATTAAAATATTACTTTTTACGGGATTTTACTTATGACAGATTTTCAATAATGATATATATAATGTTTATACTTCTTTATTTCCTCTCTGTGGTCAAGTGGTCCGGTGTCGGAGTTGATCACACGAGGTACCGGGTTCGATTCCCGGGTCGACGAGCAATTCAAAAAAATTGGTTTTTTCAGTTTTCTTCCAAAAACTACGTTGCCTGGGCTTGAAAAAAGTGGCCGGTTGACAATAGGCTGGCCACCAATCACATTGTCGGACCAAGTATCCTTGGCTAATCGTAAGTGCACTGATTGTAACTCTGCCTGCCTCTTCGGGGATAAGGGCGTGAAGATACTTTCTTCATTTATTTATACTTTTATGATACTGCTAGCTTTCGAGAGCGCTCAGCGAGGTTTGGCTGACACTAAAAATCAGCGTTGGGATAAAAATCTCAACACTAACCGAGTATTGACCATTTTGAGACATCACACCACTCAATGCAATTAACATTGGACATCAAACGCTAGATTAAAATAACTAGACTCTCTGTAGGTTCTAGATTGTTCTATTTTATTTATGGTATGCCTAATTTGTTGTGTTTTTAAGCTATTGCATAGCTTTTATCGCGGGCCTTGAGCGTGGAGACCGAATCCAGAAATTCCGTAACGAAAAAACCTAACACGCCCCACTCCGACCGGCACAGCGGTGATACTTTTTAGTTTTTCCATCTATCGATAAATACCAGAACTTTTAATGACTTTTTGAAATATCACGCTTGTCTCTTTAGTTCAGCAACCCGCCTTTAGATGGCATTGGTTGTATTAGAAAACTACCGTAATCAGCTGTTTGTGAGAAAGTATATAGGTGTATAGGTATTTATCATCTACGTACAACAGTGAATATCTGTACTCGTATAATTTGTGTACAAAGTGTTTTAAATATGAATAAACATTTATTAAATATTCCTGAAGGACCGACATGTATTGAAAGACAATAAAAATATTTTGAACAATATTAACATCTCATTTATTTAATAAAAGAAAAAATTTGTTTTTTTATCGGTCACCACGCTCAAAGTGTAACTTGAATTAATATCAAAGAAAAAAAAACAAAAAAAAATACTGCATAAATAAAATAAATATATAATTGTAATTGCGTAAGTTGATAAAAAATGCTATGCAATAGCTTTACCGCGGCAGTCTCCGAGTGCCACACGTCTTTTTTTTTATAAAAATGTATTACACATAGTATATGTTTACTGCACTAGTGTTTTTTATGTACTATTTTGTTTTGTCCATTTTTTTTTATTTCAAGTTTTGTGGTATTTTTTATATTGTCAAATACCTAATTATTCTGTTTTATTTTGTGTTTTTTTTTTAATTTTGCTACTGTGTGTTAATTACTGTAAGTGTTGTGGTGTATGTCTTAAATAAACGATTTCTATTATATTCTAATATCGGTGGACAAGTTACACAAATTGATCTAACACATAGTTAGCAAATTTTTAATGTCATGAGCTAGCAACAAGCTCATGGCTCTCCTAGTGAGAAGAGAAACCACCGCTTATAGACACTAAGTTGTTAATAGTGCGTTGCTATCCGTGTGGCAGAATGGCAATGCCTCTTACCCATAACGACTCACACAGGTATTTGGTATCACCGCCTTACTTATTCCTGCCGCAATAGCGTTAACGCTTGTCATTGTCGTGTTCCGGTTTCGAGGGTAAGGTAGCCAGTGACACATGTGGCATTGCCATCCCGCCAACGGATAGCAATGTACCATTTACATATTTGGTGTCTATAGGCTATGGTTTCTCTTACCAACAGTAGAGCCTGCCCGTTTTGCTATATTATGATATATTTAAAAAAGTCCAAATGACCGCTACTGTGTAACTGGGCGTTTCGGGTGAGCAAAGCTGCTCTGCCAGAGTTGAAGCCAAGTGGGCTAAGAGCCTGCCCTAAGAGTGTTTCCTCTGAGACCAAACCTCGGCTTAGGGCAGTATCTTGATGATAAGTGGGAGCGTAAGTGGCATCAGGATTTCGACTCGTTAATGGCTTGACCGGCGTTTCGAGTGTTGGCGGGCCGAAACATGGAGCGGAGTCGCCGCCGGCTGCAACGGTGTAAATTGGTTATGTGTAAATTGTGAAGGGTAGGTTATTAAGGGGTCATCGGGATATGTAAAAATATCATGGTATTAGTATAAACTAAGTAGGGTATTTTTATATCATAAGATAGCAAACGTGAATATGGCTCTCCTAATGAACAGACAACCATCTGTGTTAATGGTGCGTTACAAAGCCATGCATTCCCCGTGTTGGTTCCGGGCTACTTTGAAGAATAGACCAACTGCCGTTCTGCCAGGTATGTCGTAAAAGGCGATCGATTGGCTATGCACATCACTAACATCGTGGCTACTAGGTGGTAGAGTTCTGTATTGTCTCGCCCGGGTCTGGTACCACCGCCTTACCTATTCCTGCCGCAATAGCGTCAGTGCTTGTCACTGTTTGGAGGGTAAGGTAGCCGGTAAACTTTTGCATGTGACATTAGACCTCGCTACAAGATAGCAGCGCACCATTTACACCTTTGGTGTCTAGGCGATGGTTGACTCTTTCCATCAGGGGACCCATCTGCTTGTTTGCTATCTTATGATATAAAAAATGCATTGTGACAGAGTAGTGCGTTACAAAGGCGAGGTGTTAATAGGTAATTATTACCACCTATATAAGTTTATCGGCTACTTTACTTTCCAAACCAGAACCATATACAAGCAATGCACAAGAAATATCTGTGAAATTTATAAATACGCCATTTTTTTATTTTGTACATTATGACTTGACTATAAGCTCAAACATAATTTATAAAAATGTTTTAATTGTTTAATACGCCTAGTATTCTAAAACAGATTACGATGAATTATAATCAAAGAAATGACTCATATATATGACTCGTTCAGTTGTATATACTTTAGTTCTTTAATTCAAATCAGTTATTTCTTTTCATATCATATGATAGCAAACAAACAGATGGGTCTCCTGATGGAAAGAGACAACCATCACTTGTATATGTCGCAGTGAAATTGTCAATACCGTTAGATTTTAATCTACCTGAGTGATATTATAATTTAACTGCTAACCTAACCTAACAAAATTATAAACTCACCAGGTAGATTATAGTCTAACGGTATTGACAATTTCACTGCGACATATACACAAAAGGTGTTATTTTCGTTTCGAGCGGCGAGGTGTTAAAAGCTTATCTTGTTCATTGAAATAGATTTGCAATAAAAATATTTCCTGTTTCACTTTTTTTAAATATTCTAAAATGTCGATTAGACACATATTTTCTGAGAAATTATGTGTCTAATCGGCATTTCGAATAATGATCCGTTTTATTTTCTTATAAATAAAATATTCTCGGCCTTACCTAAGAGGTTAAGATTTTAGACTTACGTCGTACACATATTTTACGTATTTTTAAGATTGTAAAATTGCATTTATAACATTTACTAAAAACGGGCAAGTATATTCTAAAACTGATTCTCCCACGTTATAGCCATTAAACAAACACCATGAAATGTAATAACTAACTTTTAGTGAGCCGTATTTTCAAAGGTTTCTTCACATTCCCGGTGTCACGTTTAACTGGATTTTCACCCGGAAGCCTTTGAAACTTATGATCTCTGTAACTTCTGAATTACACAACTGATGATCTTGAAAATTTTTATAGTATATATATATATATATATATATATATATATATATATATATATATATATATATATATATATATATAGTGTATATATATATATATATATATATATATATATATATATATATATATATATATATATATATATATATATATATATATATATATATAATGATATTATTTCTATTTATAAGTAAAACAAATACTCAATTGCGTTTCTGTAATTAAAAGAAACAACATTTAAAGCCCTTATTTTCGGGTCTATCTTTTTACAAAATTATTGACAATAAAATATAATTTCCTTCTAATTTCAACTCATTGACAAATCCGCTGACAGAAGCTATCACGGCCCGCTATGGAAACTGGCCATAGCGCGGCAATATAAAAAAACATAATTAAATAAAACCTTATTATGGTTTTCTTTACATCTCCCCTCCTGGAGAAAAACAATTACAAGTGTAATTGCACGTAATTGTTCTTCTGTCAACCGATAAGGGTGTGAGTTTTGATATGTGGTACAAATTTGATTTTTCTTTCTTGTGACCAACATTTACTTTATAAATTGTGTTTGAAATTTTTTTCAATATCTCGTAGGGTCCAATTCTTAGTTCATCTGTTTTCTTCCTATTAAGACGATTTCCATTCTCCACATAAACTCTATCTCCCTCTTTAAAATCATATTCTTTTCTTGACAGGTCATATCTTTTCTTATTATAATCATGGGATTTAATTGTATTTTCATATGCTAATTTTCTATCTCTTGTTAAATTTTCATTTGAACATCTTGTTTTTAATTCTGGTGGTAGAATATTTACATTTTCTCCTTCCAACAGGTATTTTGGTGCAAATTTAGTAACAGTATGTTCCGTCTCATTATATTTGTCAACACATCTCTGTGCAATAGTTGTCCATGCAATTTTATTTTCTCTTTCATTAATTTTGCATCTTATCTTATTAACCAGGGTTTGGTTTAGCCTTTCATTCAGGCCATTTGAAGAAGGAGTATCCATAGCAGTAAAAACTATTTTTATATTGTTATCTTTCAGAAATTCCTTAAATTCTTTGGAGTTTATACCGGGATATTGGTCCGTTAATATCATATCAATTTTATGACCTTCTGTCACTTTCTGAATGAGTTTAATGAAATTGTTAGAACTTTGATCTTTTGACGTTAAAATGTAAGCATACCTAGTGAAATGATCAATTAAAAGATGTAGGTATTTTTTAGTCGACCGCGACCCTCCAAATCCACCAATTGTATCAATTGATACAATTTCAAAAGGTTGTCTTGCTGGTCCCAAATGTGACATTAAACCATATTTTGGTTTCCTTCTTGTTTTATTTTTAATACATATTTCACATTCTTCGCAAGTCTGTTTTATCTTTGCTATGATATTCTTTGCTGAAAAGAATGGGGTTAATTTATTTATCATTTGAGTTGTTCCCAGATGGCAGTAAGTAATGTGTACATTTTTTATTAATGTTTTGCTTAGTTCTTCTGATAGCACAATTTTGTTTCTTGTTTTAAATTTTTTGTAGTATATTTCATCTTTCAGTATAAACTTGTTTTTTCTTTTTTGTATTTCTTCATTTATGTTTTGATCAATTTTTATGTCTTCTATGGTAATTAAATTTACCACTTTCAAAGCGTCATCTGTATTTTCACTTGGGTTTAGAACTGGATTTCTGCTTAAGCAGTCTGCCTCTTGATTTGTTTTTCCAGGATTATATTTAATTTTGAAGTTATATTGGGATAAATAATATGTTAGATCTCCGAGCTCCTCATCAGTTCTTGCTTTAATATTCATGTTTTCTAACGGTTTGTGATCTGAGTACACCGTAAACTCCTTCCCCATAAGTAAGTGTTGCCAGTATTTTATAGCTTCTTTTATTGCCAAACATTCTAGGTATATTGCCTTCTTCTTTTTCTGTGAATCTGTTAATTTTTTTGAAAAATAAGCAACTGGTTTATTGTTTCCGTTTTCATCGGTCTGTTTTAGCACTGCTCCCATTCCTTTTATACTTGCATCCGTATAAATGTTTATTGGTAATTGTGGATCATAAATTCTCAGAATCGGCTTTGAGCACAGTAGTGCTTTTATTTTATCAAATGATTGTTGACATTCTTCGGTCCACACGAATTTCACGTCTTTCCTTAATAAATTGTGCAGTGGGTCCAAGATGATTGCGCTGTGGGGCACAAACTTATGATAAAAATTTATTTTTCCTAGGAATTGTCGCACATTTTTCCTTGTCTCTGGTATTGGGAAATCTTTTACTGCTTTTAGGTAATCTTTAAGAGGTTTTACTGAATTGTTTTCTATTATATGGCCTAAATACTTGGCATAATGGTTTGCAAATATACATTTGGTAAATTTTAGTCTAAGCCCCTCCGTTTGAATTGCCTCCAATAATTTTGATACATGTGATACATGTTCTTCGAAGGTTTTTGAATAAATAAGTATATCATCAATAAAATTTACTGCAAAATCAGAGAGCTTATGTTTTCTTATGATATTACTTAGTATTCTTTGGAAAATAGCTGGGGCAGTTTTTAATCCAAATGGCAGACACGTCCACTGATATTGTCCTTCCTGAGTTACGAAAGCTGTTTTGTATTGATCTTGTATTTTTAATGGAATTGACCAAAATGCTGAATTAATATCAAATGTTGAGAAATACTTACAGTTCACTGTTTTCATCATTAAATCTTCAATTAATGGAAATGGCTGTGATTGTGGGACTACTATTTTGTTCAATTCTCTGAAATCTATACATAATCTTGTTTTTCGTTCGTCTTCTTTTTTATAAGCTAGAGTTACTGGAGCAGCAAACGGGCTATATGATTCCACAATCAATTTTTTCTCTAACAGTTTTGATATTTGGTCTTCTATTTCTCTTCTATCTTCAGCTGTGCATCTATATGGACGTTTGCAGCAGTATTTATCCACCATCAAGTCAATATGAGCTTCATAATCTCGTACAGTGCCGATATCATATTTATCTTTGGCAAAGACAGTTTTATATTTTTCTATCAGCTTGTCTATCTCCAATTGTTGCTGTTTATTTAGATGATTAGTAATATTTTCAAATTGATCAGTTTCAATGTGTTCATTGAAGTTAATTTCTTGTTTCACATTCTCCGTTTCAGGACTTTCTAAGCTTTGCTTAGTTTTTTCTCCTTGTGCATTAGGAAAGTTGGTCTCATCTCCTTTTTTGACTTTTTGTATTATTTTCAAATCTTCATTTTGCATGAGCTTGAATTTTTTTATACAGTCTAAACCAATCAGGAAATCATAATTAAAGTTTTCTTTATCTATTACAAAAATATCCATATTTTGTTCTATATTATATATCTTAACTTTTAATGTTACTATACCTTTCGTTTTTTTCTCACCATTAATAGTCTTTAAGTTTACTATTTTTGTATTATTCGTAGTACGTTCTTTCTTTCGTATGTTTAATAATTTAGCATTAATTAATGACATGTTTGAACCCGAATCATAAATTCCAGTTACTTCTACAGTGTCATTTAATAGTAAATTTATTTTTATTAATGGTGGCACATCAAGTTTTTTGGATCCATGTTATTCAGATCTGCTTCTATTTCAGAGCTATTTACTGTTTTTACTATTGATTTTTGAGTTGTACCTTTAAACCAGCAATTCTCCGCTGGGTGGTAACGTTTCCCTCTTTTTTCATTG
Organism: Apodemia mormo; assembly: GCA_036924255.1. Taxonomy (NCBI): domain Eukaryota; kingdom Metazoa; phylum Arthropoda; class Insecta; order Lepidoptera; family Riodinidae; genus Apodemia; species Apodemia mormo. Next base: position 25,317,819 of record JAUPFN010000024.1, read on the forward strand.
ATACAAATTGGGCATGGCTTTTTCTCGATTATTTTTTTCGATTTAATGTTGGAATTTGTGTATACTTTTTTTTCATACTTATTTTTCTCAACAAGATATTCCAGTTTTCCTATTTCATTGTACAGATCTTCTGTTTCTTGCAAAGTTTCTCTGTCAATTTTATCAGTCACAAAATTGGGCAAACCAAATGCAATAAGATCAATAAGAGTCCCGGTATCAATTTGCTTCCGAACTTCCAATAATAATTTTTCTTTTTTTAGGGCATATTCGATTAACGAACCTGCTTGATATTTAAAGGCAAGAGCGTATCTTATGGGTGACCAACCTTTATTTCCAAATGTCTCACAAAAACATTTCTCCCATTGGTTCCACTCTGATTCCACAGTGTATTTTATTAGCATACAGTCGTACCAATGTGCACTTGAAGACTCCATAAAATTTTTCAAAATTTCTATTTTCTTTTTGTCCTCGTAAATGTTTAAACGTTCACATTCCTTATTAAAAGCTTTAACCCATTGGTAGGCATTTGAAATTTTGCTCGTAAACTTTTCGATCTTAAAATCTTTGGCGATTTTTCCTTTTTTTTCGAGTAATTTCTCTAACAATTTTTCCAAAGAATTGTTCGAGCTACTAGAACTAGGCATATCGTCTGGATTACCTTTAGTTTCCGTGATTTCTTCTAGGTATACATCATTAAATTGCAAGTTTTGTTCTTCATCCAAATATGCTTCTGTTATTTTATCTGTCAAAGTTATCCAGACTTTTCTTATTTGGTGTCTTCTTTGCAATGATTTTTTTATTTTGCCATAATGTGTAGTACTGGTAATTGCTTGATGTTGATTTGCTGGTTGAAAATCTAGGGGTATTCCATAAACCTGCCCACTAGGCGTGGCAATTGAGGTTAAGCATATAATGTTGGTTTTTCCATCAGATGCTGTCTTTACAGCGAAATCAAACCTCAATTTATCCATTATCGTGCCGAATTATTTAGCAAAAAATGTTGTTTTATAATGATATTATTTCTATTTATAAGTAAAACAAAGACTCAATTGCGTTTCTGTAATTAAAAGAAACAACATTTAAAGCCCTTATTTTCGGGTCTATCTTTTTACAAAATTATTGACAATAAAATATAATTTCCTTCTAATTTCAACTCATTGACAAATCCGCTGACAGAAGCTATCACGGCCCGCTATGGAAACTGGCCATAGCGCGGCAATATAAAAAAACATAATTAAATAAAACCTTATTATGGTTTTCTTTACATATATATATATATATATATATATATATATATATATATATATATATATATATATATATATATTTATAGTATTTCCTTTCGAACCAAAAATATAATAAAGGCTTTCCGACGTTAATGAATTAAAGCTAAACATGTGTTTTGACTTTCATCCCCTATCATACGGGAACAGTGCCGATTTTCGGGATAAAAAGTGCCTATATGTTGCTCCAAGCTTTCAGCTATCACCATGCCAAATTTCATTATTTTCTGTCCAGTAGTTTTTGCGTGATTGACGTGTAAATTAACAGACAAACAGACGAAAATTCTAATAATAATTAGTCATTTCGCTTCTGTTATCGATATTTTAACCGACACCATTAATATTTTTCAAAAAACTTCTATATATATATATATATATATATATATATATATATATATATATATATATATATATATATATATATATATATATATATATATATATATATATATATATATATATATATATATATATATATATATATATATATATATATATATATTTATAGTATTTCCTTTCGAACCAAAAATATAATAAAGGCTTTCCGACGTTAATGAATTAAAGCTAAACATGTGTTTTGACTTTCATCCCCTATCATACGGGAACAGTGCCGATTTTCGGGATAAAAAGTGCCTATATGTTGCTCCAAGCTTTCAGCTATCACCATGCCAAATTTCATTATTTTCTGTCCAGTAGTTTTTTCGTGATTGACGTGTAAATTAACAGACAAACAGACGAAAATTCTAATAATAATTAGTCATTTGTGATATTTTAACCGACACCATTAATATTTTTCAAAAAACTTCTATGTACAGAAATCACTTTTCCACTCTTTTATTATATGCATAGATAATCGCTCCCAAACCCAGAAATGCAAATATATATGCTCATTACACAAAATATGTTTGTCTCTGTTCAAAATAGAACCCGATTTCTATCAATTGCATTATTAGGGTCACTCCCGACTTAACCAACGGGGCTATCGAAATAAAAAGTTGGTATAATAAAATATTCGATTACAAGAAATCGATTCAATTTCCCTTCTCGATATACTTGGGAGAACTCCGCTAAAACACTCAAACCCATATTTGTATAATACTTGAAACAAGACGCTCGTATTGTTTACAAACTAGAAACGATGCGTCATTTCAAACTTGAAGAGAAAATGGTAACCAGTATTCTTTGAAAGGAAAATCCTTTGAGTGTGACCTAACACTTTGTTTAAGAACTACGTCATATTCTTATTATGTAGAATAATACACTGAGTTATGTCACGCAAGAGAGACTATTACCTAATAAGAGTTCTTGAGTCTTAACTAGGTAAAACTCGCCCGCTTCTTTAAGCTTTTTTTTTACTGTCGATAGGGAAGCGCTTGACCATGATCTCGCCTGATGGTAAGCTAAGATGCGGCCTAAGATAGAACGCGCTTCCCTAGAAGATACCTGTTCCCTCTTCTCTTGAAGATCTCCTGGTTGTACTCGTCGGGAAACACAGACTCAGGAAGCATGTTCCAGTCCCTTGGGTTCGGATCAAGAATGTCGAGTCGAACCGCTTTGTTCGGGTTCGTGGTACGCCCACCATATAAAGATGCCTAGTATCTGTACGCCTCGACCATCGAAAAACGTGGATGGCGGATTAAGACGTGCAATTCTGCAGCGCACTCTCCAAAATGTATTCGATAAAAGACCGATAAATATATAAGTTATATAAATAAATAAACATATAATAAATAAATAGTAATAATAAATAAGATAAATATATAAATACATAAATATACAAGCTTGAATTTATTGAAAATTAAAAAATACACGGCATAGCATTTCCGCAGTTATGTGCTTTCACCGTATACCCTCCCGTGTTAGCCCGTGCTCCTTTGAACAATAGACCAGTTGACGTTCTGCCAGGCAGGTTGTAAAAGGCGACCGATCGGCTATACTTGTCACTATCATTGTAATTACTAAGTAAGCCCGCAATGGCTTGCCCGGGTATATGGTACCACCAGTTTACCTATTTCTGTCGCATCATTGCATGTCATAGTCGTATTCCGATTTGGAGGGTAAAGTAGTCGGTAGACTTATGCATGTGGGGATTACGCACCATTAACATCTTTGGTGTTATAGGCGATGGTTTCTTTTTCCACTAGGAAATTCATCTGCTTGTTTGCTATTTAATGATACATATAAAAATAATACCAATTTTTATCAAGATAGATGAAGTCGTTCTTGAAATAGGACGGGACATATAGACAGAGAAGAGAAAATTTCCATTAACATTGATGACTATATTTTAATATAATTTGATAAATCTTGCCAAATATTCATATAATAAATATAATATCTATCATCACGGACAGCACTATTATCACAAATAAGCCCGATATCGTGTTGGTAGATCGAATGGAGTGCCGGGCATTTATTGTTGATATCACGATCCCGCATGACGATAACCTCGTGAAAGCAGAAAAAGAAAAACTATCTAAGTATTTGGGCTTAGCTCACGAGATTACCGACATGTGGGATGTGGAGTCAACAATAATTGTCCCGATAGTTGTTTCTGTAAACGGTTTAGTAGCGAAGAGTCGCGACCAACACCTACGGAAGCTCTCCCTACAGTTCTGGATCAAGGGCCAGATACAGAAGGTTGCAGTGTTAGGAACGGCACGTATTGTGAGAAGGTTTCTTTTTCTGTCGCCCTGACTACCGGCGGCTTAGCTGCAAGGCTCCCGTCGGCGGGAAACCTATTTTTATATATTTATTTTTATAATATTGTATTTTTTTAATATTATAATTATAAATGTATATAAAATAAGAAGAAAAATGTAAACAAAGAATAATAAATATTCACGGGACAAATTACACTTACTGATCTAACCCCAAAGTAAGCAAATTATTTGCGTGTGTTATGGGTGTTAATCAACGATACTAATACATAGAAATACATATATACGGGAATATATTTAATAAACACCCAAACCCGGAAATACAAACATTTATGCTCATCACACAAATCTTGCCTCCGTCGGGGATCGAACCCGAGCCCCGTCGATTGCGTAGTCAGGGTCGCTAACCACTCGACCAACGGGGCGGTCAATTACAAATTACAACTGCTGTTTATTATGTATGTAAAAGTATTTCTATGTATTAGTATCGTTGACTAACACCCATAACACAAGCAAATAATTTGCTTACTTTGGGGTTAGATCAGTACAGTACCTAAGCGTAATTTGTCCCGTAAATATTTATATATTTATATAATAAAAGTTCATAAGAAATAAGTCCATAAGAGTCTAAGCACGTTTCACGGGTACTGTTGCTGCTTTGTAATGTGAAGTCGCTCTTATGCCTGAGTACCATATGTAAACCAACTCCTAACATACATAAAGACAAATTAACATCTTAATTGAGACCCTTTTTATGTCGGTTAAGATGAACGGAACTGTCTGACTCATTCACAACTTTGATGTCATATTTGCGAAAACAAGACCGTTTATACTGACAAATGTCAAGAAACAAACTTAAAATAATAGAACGTACAAAGAGTTATACAATACTACGTAAGAAGAACGTATTCCAACGATGGACGGTTATTCAATATTGACTTTACAATTAGCAAAGGAATATTTATTTTGAATCAATAACAAGTCATTAATGAAACATGTACTTTTTGTAAAAACAAAAATTCCAACTGCGATACGAAAAAACATATTCCATAACTGCCTCTAGCACAGTCGGGTAAAAATTACATAGCCTAGTTATTCTCACAGTTAAAATGAATTTAATGGTACCTCTCAAGCTTAAATCTATTAAGGCGAGGCGACGAGACAAACGGAAAAAACCTGGTGTGCTTAATCACATTTTTATGTATTGACTAGCTGACCCGGCAAACGTTGTTCTGCCTTCTTAACTACTCTTATTTTTTTAAATATTTTCTCACCTTTTTAACCTTCCCTGGACTTCAACAATTAATTCAAAACCAAAATTAGCCAAATCGGTTCAGCCATTCTCGAGTTTTAGCGAGACTAACGAACAGCAATTGATTTTTATATAATATATACTAGCTGACCCGACAAACGTTGTTCTGCCTTTTTAATTACTCTTATTTTTTCTATATTTTCTCAACTTTTAAACCTTCCCTGGACTTCAACAATTAATTCAAAACCAAAATTAGCCAAATCGGTTCAGCCATTCTCGAGTTTTAGCGAGACTAACGAACAGCAATTGATTTTTATATATAAGATTGTTAAATAACGATTTTACAAAAATTACACGATATACCTGAAAATATTATCTAAGGAATGCGTTAACTCATTACATGATAGAATGTACTTTACTTGATCATATAAAATTCCGAAAACAGGCTAAAAAATCCCTAAAACAAGTAATTTGTTCATAACATTTCTAATTTTCCACATGATTTTTATATGGCGATTAGGTTTTAAATACAAAAAAGAATGTACTTACTAAATTTTCGTTTACAGCTGAAGTCCTATATTTATTTATCCGAAAACTAAACCGTTTCCCAGCATTATGCTGTTTAGGCTACAAAACTTACCCAAGAATTATGTATAATTCTATTAAACTGTTTAAGCTGCAGAGCATGCCCAAGAATTATACATCTATTAAACTGTATAAACTACAGAGCGTACGCCAGAATTACATCTATTAAACAGTATAGGCTACAGAGCGTACCCAAAAATTATACATCTATTAAACTGTAAAGGCTACAAAGCGTACCCAGGAGTTGTACATGTATTAAACTACATAGGCCCAAACGTGCCCAAAACTTATACATCAATTAAACTGTTCAGACTACACAGCGTACCCAAGAATCAAAACATCTCTTAAACTGTACAGACTACAGAGCCTGCCCAAGAATTATACATCTATTAAATTGTTTAGCCTACGAGCGTGCCCAAGAATTATACATCTATTAAGCTGTTCAAACTACAGAGCGTACCCAAGAATTATATATCTATTAAATTGTTTAGCCTATAGAGCGTACACATGCGTTGCTGTTCAGACTACAGACCGTACCAAGAAATATACATACATACCTCGAAAAACATAAACCTCATATCACAGTCGGATAAAAGTACACATAACTAAGTAAGTAAGCAACAACCTTGATTACATTTGCGAAAATTACAAACCGGTTTAATATTGATAACTGCCAATGTACAAACTTAATACCTAGGGATCAGTCAATATTAGTTTTTCAATTATAAGAGTCAATTAATATTGACTCTTATAATTAACAAACAATTAGCCATATTTTAAATCAATAACAAGTCATTAATTAAAAAAACAAGGTACATTGAAAATATAATTTAGCCTATAGAGCGTACACATGATATATTAGGACTACAGTCTACAGTCGAGAAGTCAAAAAACATAATCTTGTAGGCCGTTTAGGCCGAACGCATCAATCTCATTTATAGCTTTATAGTATTAAACTAGCTGCGCCCGCGATTTCGTACGTGCGGAAAAATTTCGAAAAAAGTAGCCTAAGTTACTCCCTGTCACATCAGCTATCTGCCAGTGAAAGTCACGTCAAAATCGGTCCAGCCGTTCCAGAGATTAGCCGGAACAAACAGAATGACAGACAGACCGATAAAAATTGTAAAAAATGTTATTATGGTATATGTACCGTGTATACATCCATATGCATTAAGTAAAAAGTGGTTATTTTAGGATTACAAACAAACACTCCAATTTTATTTATTTGTAATAAATAAAAAAAATCAACGCAGTATCTTTTTATATTCAGTCATTTGTCCAATTTCGTGAAAAATATTCACTATATTATTTACTCACTGACATAATGTTACCGTTTTGATATTTTATCTGTTTGTATGTGTGACTGTGTGTCTCGTTATTAATCAAAACACCTGACCAATTTAAACTGTTATATTGGTAGTATGAAAGTATTTTTTACATCAACGAATTTACGCTCAGCGAAGCTGGCCGATATTAGCTAGTTATTATAATTTGTATAATAATTATAAAAGTTCTGTATAACTGTTGTCATAATGGGTTCATTTACACAATAGATTTGGGCGGAATAGATAATATTATCAGAGACTTCAACTTCCGCTGTGAACGAATATAATAGAAATTCGGAATAGATAACTCCGATACAAGGAAATGACCTATTAAAAAAGTTGTCAATATTACCACCTTATTGATTAAGTGATATCTTATTTATTATTGCAAAAAAAGCAATGGCCCTATTCACGTAATAAAACTTCAATCGAATTGAAGTGCTTAGGGCTTTTATACATTTACTTATACATTAGCTACACTGTCCAGCCAGCATTATGAAAGTTTATGGTGAAAATCGCGGAAACAACTCATTTTTTCGGGATAAGAAATAGCCTTTATGCTATTCCAGTTCATCATCTAAATCGGTTCAGCTGTTTTTGCGTACAGAAACAAACAATCATACATCCGTCTTTCCTCTAGGTCAGTGTTTTTCAATCATTTTTATGACGCAACCCCCTTAGCCAATACCGTGTTTACCATAAGGGCACTCCGGGCCAGTGCCCAGGGCCCCCATCCTCAGAGGGCCCCGAAGCACCGACATTTTCTCTCACATTTAAAATCAAAATATTATGGTCGGGCATTTTCGGAGCTTAAGAGAATAACAAATGAATTGCAAACAACAATGTTACAAGAACGGCTAAGTAATTTGTCAATTATCAGCACAGAAAATGATATTCTTCAGAAAATTGAGTTTGAGAATTTAATGGAAGATTTTGCTCAATGGAAATCTCGAAAGAAACTACTATCGTAATTACAATAAAAAACAGCAGCATATATTGTACTAATATCATTAATAACATATTGTATTATTATAATATGTTGGATTAATAAAGCAGATCATAGTGAAAAAAAAAGTATAATTTGATTTCTTTACATTCCAAAAGGGCCCCGAATTTTTGTGTGCCCAAGGGCCCCAGCATAATCTAAGACGGCCTTGCCCTTAGCATGTTACCCACTGCCGCCTAACTTACGTAAAAAAATCAAATCCTTTTAATATTTTTCTTTATAATAAGGTAAATATTTTACACACTCTTACACTCGCGTAGAGTGAGGTAGTGTTCGTTTCTCCTGAAGATGCTTCGGTTTCGAAGTGAAATGTGCGTTGAGTACGTACATGAATTGTGTGCTTTTGTGATTGGTGCCGGCGTGGTCGTGGTTGTAAAAGTGTGGTGGATGTGGGCGGATAAGTGTGCCACTGGGGGTCTTCGTTTGATCCGAACCATCGGTGAGTCTTATCCATTTATTAAACCGACGGCTTCCTTTTCGGTACCATCACGTAGGATACATAGAATAGTTCGCGAATAATAGCAAATTTAATTAATTTCATCTTTTTAAATATTTTGTCTTTTTTAGTAACACTTAACTATCGTCCACGACCCTCTTGCAAAGGCCTCCCGACCCCCTAGGGGCCGTGACCCTCACTTTGAAAAACACTGCTCTAAGTTATCAAATATGTCACATGAATATAGTGTATGAAATGTCTATTTTTAATATTTTTTTTTATATAGAAGAGCGGGCAAACGAGCAGGAGGTGCACCTGATGGTAAGTGATCACCGCCGCCCATGGACATCCACAATACCAGAGGTCTTGCAGTTGCGTTGCCGGCCTTAAATTTAATGTATTTCTAATCAATATTATAGTAATGATTTAAAATTTTCAAATTTGTGTAGTAAGTGTACATAACTTTAACCTGTGCCAAAATTTATACTCTGCCATTCGCGTAATTGTGTTAAAAATGTGCACAAAGGTTTCTTCACGTATTAATACATAGATATGTTTACGTGTATCTAGTGATCGGTATAATCGATGAAATAGATCACTCTCAACAAACAAGTATTTCGCCAGGTTGAACAACCGAGATGTAGATGAGTTGGTCAGAAGTTTTCACAGCTTAGACAATGTCACTGGTTTTTTTTTATATCATAAGATAGCAAACAAGCAGATGGGTCTCCTGATGGAAAGAGTCAACCATCGCCTATAGACACCAAAGATGTTAATGGTGCGTTGCTATCTTGTGGCGAGGTCTAATGCCACATGCATAAGTTTACCGGATACCTTACCCTCCAAACTGGAACACGACAGCGACAAGCACTGACGCTATTGCGGCAGGAATAGGTAAGGCGGTGGTACCTGACCCGGGCGAGACAATGAAGAACTCTACCACCTAGTAGCCACGATGGTAGTGACTCGCATAACAAATCGGTCGCCTTTTACGACCTGCCTGGCAGAACGGCAGTTGGTCTATTCTTCAAAAGAGCCCGGAACCAACACGGGGAAACTATTATTACTATATATTACTTAAAATAGCCAAATTTTCGATTTTCAAGGAAAATTTCGCAATTCCTTCAAAACTTTTTATTTATTGCTTCATAACTTTTTATTTATATATTATTATAAGTTGCTTTCGCTGTATGTTCGCTTCGATCTTTTAAACTACGCAACGGATTTATTGTAGTTCATCAATAGACAGAGTGATTCAAGAGGAAGGTTTGTATGAGTAATGCTCCCTCGTGTTGGTCCGGGCTCTTTTGAAGAATAGGCCAACTGCTGTTCTGCCAGGCAAGTCGTAAAAGACCGAGTGGCCAGACGAGTCACTACCATCGTGGCTACTAGGTGGTAGAGTTCTGCATTGTCTCGCCCGGGTCTAGTACCATCGCCTTACCTATTCCTGCCGCAATAGCGTCAGTTCTTGTCACTGTCGTGGTCCGGTTTGAAGGGGAAGGTAGCCGGTAAACTTATGCATGTGGCATTAGACCTTGCCACAAGATATCAACGCACCATTGACATCTTTGGTGTCTTTAGGCGATGGTTGACTCTTTCCATCAGGAGACCAATCTGCTTATTTGCTATCTTATGATATAAAAATACATGCTTAAAATAGTAGAGAATTTCAAGTATTTTTGCAGCATATCATTAAACACAATTAAGGCCGGCAACGCAATTACAAAACCTCTGGTATGGTCTGGCATGGATGGCGGTAATCACTTACCATCAGGTGAGCCTCCTGTCCGTTTGCCCCCTCTTCTATAAAAAACACCCGTGCAAAGCCGGGGTGGATCGCTAGTACATTATAATCAAATAAAAGTTATTGAGACTCCTCAAACCTCGCAAACTCAACATCTTTGAAGCTGTAAAAGTTTCCACGTCCAAAATCCAGTGACACCATTGACCCTGTTCACTAGGGGTGGGCACGGGAAGTCACTCATAAACTCCATCTTGACATGATTGTGGCGGTAGAAAGGAGAACTGCTAAGAAAGTTACATTATGCTAACTGATACTTGAACTTTAAAATATTAAGTTTTCCGGTAGAGTCGCGTTCATACTGACACATTGTATATCATACTTTGTTAAACATTTTGCATCTGACGTAATTGACATTTTTGTAACTTATGTATATTTATAAACACACTAGCGGCCCGCCCGGCTTCGCACGGGAAAAAATGATTAAAATCAATCCAGTAGTTTTGATTTATTCATTACTGCCCGTGGCCCGCACGCGTTAAATTTGGAGTAAAACAATTCCCCTTTCCCTATACTATGAAGATTTCCTGCTATCTTTGAAATATCTAAATTCATATAGAGACTACATTTTTAGTTTTTACATTTTTACCTATTTCTTTTATTTTTGCTATTAATATATTACAGAATGTCTTTATACACAACGTGTACAGCTTTCTTGCCATTAGACAATACGTACATGTTTTTTTCGAGGTTATTCTTGAAAAAGCGATATATAGTTGGCCATGTGAAAAACGGTCAACGCTCAAATCTAAGCCTGCAACGTTGAAGGTTTGACCCTGCGATTTATTAAGGCGAGGCATCGGAGCAAACGGGAAAAATGGTTGACCCTAAGGGCCATCCCTGAAACTTCTCACTAAATTAAGGTATTTTAAGCTCAAAGAGTAAAAACTATAAGCATCGATTTTTCAGTTCAAACATCTATTTTGTTAAAAATGGCAGTATAATTAATTTTTGAAAAGCTGTATATTTGAAAACGATGATGGCATTCAACTCAATTTTTGAGATCTAAAATATTGTTTTAGCTAAATAATCGCTAGGTTGAAAAATTTCGATGCTGTGTCAAAAAAACATTTTAATTTTAATTTTCTTCATTGATAAATCAAATTGACCGATTTTGATTAAATTAACGGTATTTGACGCAGTTTTTAAAGAACAAAAGCTGATAATATTTTTAGGTCAATCGGTAAATTAACTTGAAAATTATTCAAAAAAAAATTAAGTAAGTTTGCTAAAAACAACGTAATTTTAATATTTAAAAAGCTATAAGTTTTGAGAATTAAATTCGATTTTGATTTATGAAACGGCATTTGACGTAGTTACTTTAGTACTAAAATATCGTAGAACACCAAAAAATTATTGGTTGAAAAATTTCGAAGCTACGTCGAAAAAACACTCTTTTCGAAATTTTTCGTCAACGATTAATCCCAAACGGATAAACAGATTTTTATGCAATTTATGTATTAGACGTAGTTTTTTGAGGAATAGAGCTGATTAGTTTTTGTACTCAATCGGTACATAAATCTGGAAGTTATATTGGAAAAATACTCTTTCGTCAACATTTTTTTGGGTGTTTTTTTAAAGTTTCTCAAAATCTCCTGGACCGAAAAATTTTCAGGAAATATAAGCTGAGCGGAATCCAATCGAATGCCATCAACCGCGTTTTGATCGGTCTAGCCGTTCAAAAGTTATGAGATGTTTACATAAACACATACACACACACACACACGTACATACATACATACATACATACTGACGTCATCGTGAAAATAGTCGGAAAAGATTCCTAGGACCTCAAAACATGGACATCTGGTGAAAACTCGATTTTCGAAAATCGGGGTAAAATCAGTAACTACATACGTAGTTTTTTACATTAATTGTTAAATAACAATTTTACAAAAATTATGCGATATACCTGAAGGTATTATCTAAGGAATGTGTGTACTTATTACATGATAGAACTTACTTTACTTGATCATATAAAATTCCGAAAACAGGCTAAAAAAATCTCTAAAACAAATAATTTGTTAGTACTATTTCTAATCTTCGACATGATTTTATATGGTGATATTTAGTTTTAAAAAAAGAATGTACTAAATTTTGGTTTTCAGCTGCAGTCCTATATTTATTTACCAGCGCCGCGGTTTAACAGAACATACCGTGCGCGCGCCGCCACAGGCCCTGTAAATCCGGAAACGCTATGCCCCTGCATTTTAAATCTGTAATATCTTCGAAAATATTCATTTAAATTACATGCTGTAAACGGCCATATTGATCTATATTAAATCAACAATATATTTAAGTTATTTAATTGGATAAGGATTAGTTCTGTATTGCTTAAAATTGCTTCGAAAAAAGCGATTATTTCTCGTAAAAAGTAAATGACAAAAATGCTATTGTGGGTTATCCATAAGAGATAGACATATACCATCGCGGAGTTTTCTGTAGAACTTTTGAAGGTGTACAAACTCTTAGTACATTATTTTGATAAATCTCGTAGGGTTTAGTCTGCGTTTGCAATGTAAGCGAAAAAAAATATAATTTTTTACGACATGACATCAGAAAACTCAAAAATTGCAGTATTTCTCTACAATATATTGAATGTTATTATATATTGAATATATTGAATGTTATTATACATATAAACCTTCCTCTTTAATCACTCTATCTATTAAAAAAAACCGTATCATAATCCATTGCGTAGTTTTAAAGATTTAAGCATACATAGGGACATAGGGACATAGGGACATAGGGACAGACAGAGAAAGCGACTTTGTTTTATACTATGTAATGGTACCCCATGAATACTAATTAATAAACTCGTCATTGGGAAGGAAACGTGTTGCCACTCATATGATCAAACGCTCCTATCATTGTCAAAAATGTCATACATTTGTAGAGACTCGTATACTATATATGTATATAAAAAAATAGAAATAAACCATGTTGCACTTTTTTATAGTACCGAATGAGATGATAAGGTTTAAGAATTACCCTTGGAATGATTTTATTTCATCAGTATGTGTTTCTGTGTATATGTAAGCTACATTGTCAAACTAAGACATTGTCTTAAAAGACGTATCCATTTAATCCGTGGTCATAAATGAAACAAAGTGTTAATTTTATGGTAGAAAAGTCAGAACTTTGCTCGTTTTAAAAATAATAAAATGGATACGGGTTTGAGGAGATAGCTTCCGTAGTGTTCCATTTTAAAACTTACTCGCAATTTAAAAAAGTGTGTATGTCAGCTCCAACGCACGACTGGAGTGAACTACTATTGTTTAGATTGTGTAAAAAGTAGGTAAAACATTTTTAAAAATAATTAATCCAAGCATATATAAATATTTATTCAAATTATTTACATTTCACAAACCTATTAAGCCGCCTCTCTCAAATAGTGCTCGAAAGTCTTACTTCAAAAAACGCGCCACATTATGACGACGTCTTTACTTATATAATATGATTGACCGTTGACATTGGTTCTGAACAGCTCCGCGCTACGACGACCCCAGAAATATAACCTATATTTCAAGTGTTTATCACTTGTCTATTAAATTATTCCTTCTAGAACACGCAGACTTCATTACTGGCGAAGATTATATTATTGCTCTGGGCTCAGCTGTCGTTCCCAATACTATAACTGTGTAGGTCCGGGGCCCCTTTAAAGAAAAGACCAGCTGCCATTCTGCCAGATGATTTTAACGGTGCGTTGCTATCCATGTGGTATGACAACGTCAAATACATAAGTCTACCGGCTTCCGTACCCTCTTAACCGGAACACGATAGTGACATTAACGCTATTGCGGCCGGAATAGGTTAAGCGGTGGTACTGTGTAGGTACTCGAGCAAGATGTCGCGAAATTCCACCACCTAATTTGGCGACTTGTACAGCCAGTTGTTCAACTTTTTCGATCTGTCCATTCTTTAAAGGGACCCGGACCAAAACGCAGATACCATCTAGACCAATCTATTTGTTTAGGGGAACTTCAGTGACAGATTCACGGTCAGAAGACTTAGCTACGATTCAAACCGCTTGCATCGATCGGCCCGGCCAATTCCCCAATTCACGTAATTGAGTCGGTACGCTTAAGGCTCTCACACACATAAACACGATAAAACGTCGAAATGTGCTGTGACGTGACAATATGTAAGAAAATGTATAAGAGTCTTAAACGCTTCGGTTCGATTACCGTTTAGGTACGTGAATTAGGTCCGGACGGCATTTTACAATGCGGTAAAGGAAAATGGAGCGTATCAACCGGAGTTTCAGCTAATATTTCCTTTTCATTCACGTTCTATGACGACTGAACAGCTATCGGCGGCTCCGTACAGACTCGGAACGGAGCTTTTTGTAAAAAGTATCTTCACGCCCGTATCCCCGGGTAGGCAGAGGTACAACAAGTGCACCCACGATTAGCCGAAGATACTTGGTCCCACAAATGTGATAGGTGGCAAGCCTATCGCCAATCGCGCACTTACCAATCCCGGGCAACTTTGTGTTTATCAGAAAACTGAAAAAACACTTTTTTAAGTGCCCAACCCGGGAATCGAACCCGAGACTTCGTGTGGTCAACGCCAACGCTGGACCAATAGACCACAGAGGCTTTTTGTGTACTGTATAAAAATATTCTTATGGCGCTAATCGCTACCTTTTCCAGCGCTCCGCATATAAAGATCAAATATACATACAGTGTGTAAAGAAAACCCAGATAATTAAAGGTGTTATTTAGTACCGTAATACAGTTACATATGTGTAATTATTTTATGGATATTAATTAATTAGTTTTCCCAACAAAAAAGTAATCTTAAATAGTATTTTCATACATTAAGTATGACAACACCTATAAATAAGTAAATTCTATTATCAAAGATTGCCGCGAAAGTCGTATGCCACCGAAGGTCACGCGGCGCGTGTGAGGCGCGTTTAAAATTCCTTTATAAAAAGCCGAAAAACGAAGACTACGCCTTCGCGCGGTGTTTGTGTGAAAGCTGCCAAAACGAAATAATAAAACAAGCAGCGACAAAGTGTTGTCATTTTTAAAATATTTGGTTAACTCTGGGGAATAAGAAATTAAAAAAATACGAATATTAAAAAAGCGATATCTTTTTTATTTTTTGAAATAATGTCATTATATCAGTCAGTCAGTCAGTCATATTTTTTTCAGTACTGCCTTTAACCAACTTATATGCCTCTTTCGGATCGGACAGGGTTTTCTTTACATACTGTATATATTGATCTGATTGATTGAGCCTCTGTGGTCTAGTGGTCCAGCGTTGGCGTTGACTACATGAGGTCTCGGGTTCGATTCCCGGGTCGGGCACTTAAAAAGTGTTTTTTCAGTTTTCTGATAAACACAAAGTTGCCCGGGATTGAAAAGTGCCTCGTTGGCGATAGCCTTGTCACCTATCACATTTGTGGGACCAAGTATCTTCAGCTAATCGTGGGTGCACTTGTACCTCTGCCTACCTCTTTCGGGGATATGGGCGTGAAGATACTGTATATATTGATCCTAACTCTAAGCAACTATAGAATAGTTGCAATAGAATAATCCATCACCATTTCCAAGTGTCAAGTGTTTATCACTTAATATTTGATTGCACTCCTAGAAAAATCTAAGCTGAACTACAAGCGACGATAAACAACATGATTGACCATTGACGTTGTTTCTACGTCATTTCAAATTGTCGGGAGTCTAGCATAGCAACTGAAACCATTTATAGAAAAGAAACTAATAGACAATGGTCCCAGAAACAGTTTTTTTTATTAATAACTGAATTTTCGTTGAAACAGTTTCGTTTTGACGAGACGCCAATCTTTTCTATCTTCGAAAAGTCTCGAATAGGGTAACTGATAAAGATAGATAAAAAGAAAAAAGGTGAAATTAATTAAATTTACTATTATCCGCGAACTATTATTCTATGTATCCTCCGTAATGGTACCGAAAAGAGAGACGTCAGTTTAATAAATGGATAGGACTCACCGATGTTTCCGATCAAACGAAGACCCCAGCGGCACACTTATCCGCCCACATCCACCACACTTTTACAACCACGACCACGCCGGCACCAATCACAAAAGCACACAATTCATGTACGTACTCAACGCACGTTTCACTTCGAAACCGAAGCATCCTCAGGAGAAACGAACACTACCTCACTCTACGCGAGTGTAAGTAATACTAAAAAAGAAAACTTTAGGATGTCAGACTAAGAAACGTTTCCATTTTACGTGTAGGATAAAGTAACCCTTGAATTATAATAATTAACAAGTTGTGAGAAAATTAGGTTGTTTTTAAATTGATTAATATCTATTTCAAAATCTCATAATTCTGAATCTTTAGAGTGGAGGACTCGTCAGAAAAACCATCGAATGCGTAGTGTTTCCCCATGTTGGTTCCGGGCTTCCCCGTGTTGGTTCCGGGCTCCTTTGAAAAATAGACCAACTGCCGTTCTGCCAGGCAGGTCGTAAAAGGTGACCGATTGGCTATGCAAGTCACTACCATCGTGACTACTAGGTGGTAGTTTCTACATTGTCTCGACCGGGTCTGGTACCAGCGCCTTACCCATTCCTGCCGCAATAGCGTCAGCGTTTGTCACTGTCACGTTCTGGTTTGGAGGGTAAGATAGCTGGTAAACTTAAGCATGTGGCATTAGACCTCGCCACAAGATAGCAACGCACCATTAACATCTTTGGTGTCTATAGGCGATGGTTGACTCTTTCCATCAGGAGACCTATCTGCTTGTTTCCTATCTCATAATATATAAAAAAAGAAAAGTTTTTTCGTGTTTTTCTTAAAATAATCAAGCACGATTAAAGGAAAAAAATAATTATTGTTATTAAGTGATCAATATTTTTTTGCTCTGTTTAGTTGTACTTTTTTAAAAAATATGTTGACGTGTCAAATTAACTTGTAAAAAGTTTTATTGAATAGAGTACTTCTGATTTCTGATTTCTGAATACTTCCTATTCCTGCTAATTACTTCTGATTATTTTTTTACGGGTTGCAAAATAGTTTACGGGTTGCAAAATAGTTTACGGGTTGCAAAATAGTTTACGGATTGCAAAATAGTTTATGATCTACAACACATAAGCTAAGAACATATTCCTACAACAGAAACAGATAGGTCTTCAATTTGTAAAAATATATCAAGTAAAATTAAGTTCACGCCCGTGTCCCCGAAGAGGTAGGCAGAGGTACAACTAGTGCGTCCACGATTAGCCGAAGATACTTAGTCCCACATTGTGGTAGGTGGCAAGCCTATCGCCAACTGGGCACTTTCCAATCCCGAGCAACGTTTATCAGAAAACTGAAAAAATACATATTTTAATTACTCGACCTGGGAATCAATTCCGGAACCTCGAGTGGTTAACGCCGACAACACACAACTAGACCATAGGAGGCGATAATCATCAAAAAGCAAAAAGATAGCCATCGTTTAAAATGTCAAAGATGTTATTGTACGTACTATTTATTTTACGATGACGACAACATAGGATGTAATTTTTAACTAGCCAATTTTTTTTTTAAATATTACTACTTATTTGTCATACTATGTGTGTCATACTATGTCCGCCGTGTTGGTCCCGGCCTCCTTTGTAGAATAGACCAACTGCCGTTCTGCCAGGCAGGTCGTAAAAGGCGAGCGATTGGCTATCGAGTCACTACCATCGTGGCTACTAGGTGGTAGAGTTCAGCATTGTCTCGCCCGGGTCTGGTACCACCGCCTTACCTATTCCTGCCGCAATAACGTCAGTGCTTGTCGCTGTCGTGTTCCGGTTTGGAGGGTAAGGTAGCCGGTAAACTTATGCATGTGGCATTAGACCTCGCCACAAGATAGCAACGCACCATTAACATCTTTGGTGTCTATAGGCGATGGTTGACTCTTTCCATCAGGAGACCCATCTGCTTGTTTGCTATCTTATGATATAAAAAAAAATACTTTTTTCTAATTAAGAATGTACACACTCGTGTCTACTTTTTTGTTAATTATGTTTACGCACATGTATATATTTTACAAACATTATTATGTTTCGCACATGCTGTAAGGGATCATCCATAAATTACGTCACACGTTAAGGGAGAGGGAGGGGGACGACGAAGTGTGACATTATGTGACAAGGGTTAGGGAGGGGTCCCAAATTTTGTGACATCACCAATTTTTAAAAATATAATATTTTATATCTAAGTATTACCATGGTAAATTTGTAAAACCACTTGTATAGATAAAAAATAATTGAATGAGATCATTGTTACAATGTAAAATTGTAAAATATGTGACATCACACTAGGTAAGGGGATCTCGCAAATGTGACTAGCTGTGACAAGGACGAGGGAGGGGTCCAAAAATCATGAAATTCGTGTGACGTAATTTATGGATGGCCCCTAATCTTGTTTGCTGTCATATAAATAGGGGATACTGAAAACCAGTGTTCAGGTTCACCAAGCCTCAACAAATACTAAGTTATTCCCTTTTAATGGACTCAAATTACCACTCACTATTACTGTCACCTTTGCTAATAAAACTTACTTATATCTAAAAGAAAGAGCTCTTTTAGATATAAGTAAGTTTTATTAGCATTAGCTTCGATTTGTTTCTTTTTTGTTATTGTATATAATTTGTGAAGGTCCATTAATAAATAATTTCTTATTCTTATTCTTATATTTGTTGTGTATGTGTTGCGTTAAAGTTCTCATAAACTTTGAACGGCTTGATCGATCTAAACAAAATTAAAAGCATTTGATTAGATATAATTTATACTTTCCATCGTCGGCACTTGGTGAAACTCCGTCATAATTATTGTTTTAAATTTTACACTTGTACTGTTTCACAATTCACTAATTATATATAATATATTCTTTTTTATTTAAATAGTCAACCGGTTTCGCATTTTACTGCATCATCAGGACTAAAACTTAAATTGTCAACAAATACGTTGTGATAGGAATTGTTAATAATGGTCGGTAGATGTGAAATATTGAGTTTGATAGAAAATATTAATGTTGCCAACCATTATTTCCAAATCACCACATTTGATTAGATTTTAATAATAGTAAGCTTCTTAAAAATTTGAAATGATACAGCTTAGAAGATAACGAGAAATTTAAAAAAGTCGGCAAAACTATTTTGTTTCAAATTTTTTCATCATAAAAAGATTCATTTAATAAATACAATTATTTTGTAAAAATGTCTTTTAGACAAAACTTCTAACATAAATACGTATGGCGAGGATTTGATGTGATAAGTGTAGGGGAGCCCAAGAGGGAATTTTTGCATTTAGGTACTCGAGCGTGTGAGATTAACATCGCATACTGTTGAGGCTCTTCACCAAATATACGGCCTTTATATACAGTCGGGTAACTAGGGCAGAAAAAAAAACAATAATTCCGGCTTGTGAAAATCATCAGATTATATTATTTCGGTTATTCTTACATCATCCATCCATACTATCCATACTTCCATACTTCCATACTTAATATTATAAATGCGAAAGTCTGTCTGTCTGTCTGTCTGTTACGCTTTCACGGCTAAATCGCTGGATCGATTTTCATGATATAGTTGAAGATCCGGGGTCAAACATAGGCTAATTTTTTTTAAAAAAATCAGTCTCTGATGGGCTGAAATAGGGGATGAAATTTTTATTAAAAGCTATTTGGACGACTTATTAATATACTCGCGGGTCTACTAGTTTCCTATATAATAAAATAAAATTCAGACGCGCTCGAGAATGTCAAAACAACATTTTCTTTGCAATTTTGCAACAGATTAATCGGCAGATTTTCTCAATTTTAGGTGGCACGTAATCCACTATAAGTACCTTAATCTGACGCAATTTAGTGTTTCCATGTCAAATTTTTTAAAAACATTTTTTTATCGGTAGAATTTTTCCCCGCCACTGAAATGAAAAAATTATATAACCTTTTATTTTTCCTATAATTTAATTTACAAAATCCAATAGGTCCCTACGACGCTCGAGTAACTGCTCATTTAGCTTCTTGGGCTCCCCTACTATTAGTTTTCCAGCTAGTTTACCCTCCAAACTCAAATACAACAGTGATAAGTTCTAACGTTATTGTGACAGAAAAAGTAAATCAGTTGAGAACTCCCCTACTATTAGTTTTCCAGCTAGTTTACCCTCCAAACTCAAATACAACAGTGATAAGTTCTAACGTTATTGTGACAGAAAAAGTAAATCAGTTGAGAACTCCCCTACTATTAGTTTTCCAGCTAGTTTACCCTCCAAACTCAAATACAACAGTGATAAGTTCTAACGTTATTGTGACAGAAAAAGTAAATCAGTTGAGAACTCCCCTACTATTAGTTTTCCAGCTAGTTTACCCTCCAAACTCAAATACAACAGTGATAAGTTCTAACGTTATTGTGACAGAAAAAGTAAATCAGTTGAGAACTCCCCTACTATTAGTTTTCCAGCTAGTTTACCCTCCAAACTCAAATACAACAGTGATAAGTTCTAACGTTATTGTGACAGAAAAAGTAAATCAGTTGAGAACTCCCCTACTATTAGTTTTCCAGCTAGTTTACCCTCCAAACTCAAATACAACAGTGATAAGTTCTAACGTTATTGTGACAGAAAAAGTAAATCAGTTGAGAACTTCCCTACTATTAGTTTTCCGGCTAGTTTACCCTCCAAACTCAAATACAACAGTGATAAGTTCTAACGTTATTGTGACAGAAAAAGTAAATCAGTTGAGAACTCCAGACATTGCTAGACCAAAAACTCACAAAGGTACTTACAAGTTTAGCTAATCGCACATTTTTACGAATTGCCTGATAGAATGACAGATGGTCTATTCTTCAAAAGAGGCCCACAATAACAAAGCAATTTAACAAAGCTTTATAGCCTTTTTTCAAAAGAAATTATCATGACGACTAATTTAAAAAACATAATCCAACTTTCATTACTATCTCGTTAAAAATCGTAAAGGTGCCATAAAATAATGCGCAAATAAATTGCATCTTACGGTTTCAAAATAAAATTAGCATCTGTTGAGTTTCTAACTGTAAAAAATTAATGACTTCGCTAGTTACCTTTGAGATTCTCCCGACACGTTTTATTTAATTACTGTACGTTATTGCCTAGAGTTTTGCAGTAAAAGTAGGGTAAGAACAGATGTGCGGAGGCATTATGCTTGTCGATAAAGACTTTCAAACATTTTTAAATGCTATATTATCTGTTTGTATGTTACAAACTTTTTGCTCAATACAGGACTTAGCAGACGTGACTTGGTTACAGCTCTTTGTCTCAGATCTGGATACATACCATGTAAAAAATTTGACACCTTATGGGTAAGGCTATGTATTATCAGAC
Source organism: Apodemia mormo (assembly GCA_036924255.1). Classification (NCBI taxonomy): domain Eukaryota; kingdom Metazoa; phylum Arthropoda; class Insecta; order Lepidoptera; family Riodinidae; genus Apodemia; species Apodemia mormo. The sequence goes on from JAUPFN010000024.1 coordinate 25,339,493, forward strand.
ATGTAATGTGATCGATGATGTACCACATCTTAATGGATTGTAGTCTTAATTCTAACGTTAGGAATGAGTTAAATTTAGCATATTACTTAGTTGATTACTGTAACAGTATTTTAGCTGATCCATCTTCAGACAATGCTAAAGGGCTGTATGAGCTAGCCTGTAGGCAGTATATTGCTTGCAGATTGGCTCATACAGTGTTTTAGGTGTAACTCTTAATCTTTTGTATTGCCGTTGCTCTAAAATATTACAACCAGGGCGACATCATCACTTTTACGAAAAGGGCCTTATTTTCTGGTTAAAAAAACTTTTTGCTCAATTGGTCGCTATTAATGGATAGAATCACGGATTAAAAAGATACACCTTTTAAGGCCATTTCTTAGTTCGTCAATATAGCTTGCATTTACACCCAAAATATTTAGTTATACTACTTACCAAAGAAATAAAATCATTTTAAGGGTAATTTTTAAACCATGTCATCATAAAACAGTACAATATGGCTTATTTCTATTTTTTCACAATATATCTAGAAATGTACGACATTTTTGACAATAATAGAAGCGTTTGCTTTTATGCGTGACAACACGTTTTCTTCCCAATGGCGCGTCTGTTAGTATTCATGTGGTCTGTGAGTAGAATTTTGTGCAGTATGAAATAATGCATTTACAATGAGTGACAAATAAATTAATACGAAAGTAGCACATAGGTAGGTCGATGACATCAAAAAAATGATTCTACTTATAAAATAAAAGAATATTATTATGGTAAAAATACTTGTATTTTCTTCAATTTCGCTAAAATTTAGTGAATGTTTTAAACTGGGCAAAACCTGTTTTAAGGCCGGCAACGCAACTGCAAGATCTCTGGTTTTGCGGAAATCCATGGGCAGCGGTGATCACTTACCATCAGGTGCCGCCTCTTCTATAAAAAAAAATACATCGACTTAGGGCGCACCGCCTCCTCGATTTAGGTGTCATGCATGCGTAGGTTCGATTCTCAACAGAGAAAAACATTTATGTAATAACCATAGATGTTTATATTTCTGTGTTTGGGTGTTTATTAGGTATATATGAGTGTTTACACATGTATTTTATATAATCTCCTCTGTAGTCTAGCGTTTCGATGTCGGTGTTGATCACATGAGGTATTGGTTTCGATTCCCGGGTTGGCCAATTCAAAAATATATTTTATTAGTTTTCTGATAAAAACAACGTTGCCCGGAATTGGATAAGTGAGCGGTGATCAGCTTACGACCTATCACATTATGGGACTAAGTATTTTCGGCTAATCGAGTATTCACTTGTTGTACCCACCTCTGCCTATCTCTTCGGGGATACGAACCTAAAGACACTTCTTTATTTCTGTGTATTAGTATCGACTGATACCCATATTATAAGCAAATAATTTGCTTACTTGGGGGCTAGATCAATTGGTGTAAGACCAGTGATTATATTTATATTTATTTACTAGCTGTTGCCAGCGACTTCGTCCGCGCGGACTTCGTTTACTCCGCACAGCTTCTCCCCCGTAGGTGATAGCGTGATAATATGTAGCCTATATGTTGACCCGACCTGTTAGTAATATTCATGCAAAATTTGAAGTAAATCCATGCAGTACTTTTTGAGTTTACTCCGGACATACATACAGACAAACAAACAGACATACAGACAAACAGACAAAAATTCTAAAAACTATATTTTTGGCTTCGATATCGATTGTAGATCACGCCCCAAATATTCTTTTTAAAAAATATTCAATGTACAGTTTTGACTTTCCTACGATTTTATTATATGTACCTATAGATAATATGAGAAAATATTTTAGTTTTTTATATTGTATCATAAATTATTCACTTATTTTTTTTATATCATATGGATGGAAAGAGTCAATCATCGCCTATAGACACCAAAGATGTTAATGGTGCGTTGCTATCTTGTGGCGAGGTCTAATGCCACATGCATAAGCATACCGGATACCTTACCCTCCAAACCGGAACACGACAGCAACAAGCACTGACGCTATTGCGGCAGGAATAGGTAAGGCGATGGTACCTGACCTGGCGAGACAATGCAGAACTCTACCACCTAGTAGCCACAATGGTAGTGACTTGCATAGCCAATCGGTCGCCCTTTACGACCGGCCTGGTAGAACGGCAGGTGGTAAAAGTTGGTCTATTCTTCAAAGGTGCCCGGAACCAACACGGGGAAAAGCACTTATGTTTTAAAGTTTAAAAAGGTGGCTCAAATCATGTATACATAGCTTTATTTAGTTTTGAAAAGGTGCTGTTCTTTATATGCATGTAACCTTAAGGTTTAACACGTTTGAAATATGGCCAGATATGCCGGTTAGTGAGTATTATCAGATTTCCACAGTGATAAAGGAAAATAAGGGTGTGGAAACATTTCTACGCTAATTTTCAATTTGTCTTGAGTAATATGAGTAGTCTTTTTTTTATGTCATAAGATAGCAAACAAGCAAATGGGTCTCCTGATGGAAAGAGTCAACCATCACCTATAGACACCAAAGATGATAATGGTGCGTTGCTATCTTGTGGCGAGGTCTAATGCCACATGCATAAGTTTACCGGATACCTTACCCTCCAAACCGGAACACGACAGCGACAAGCACTGACGCTATTGCGGCAGGAATAGGTAAGGCGGTGGTACCAGACCCGGGCGAGACAATGCAGAACTCTACCACCTAGTAGCCACGATGGTAGTGACTCGATAGCCAATCGGTCGCCTTTTACGACCTGCCTGGCAGAACGGCAGTTGGCCTATTCTACAAAGGAGACCGGGACCAACACGGCGAAAAGTCTGCAGAGTTTTACATAAAAACAACAAAATTTATCTTATTGGTTAAATGATTACCATATTTGCATAATAACACTGATAAATCAACGCTCTGTTTCAATTTTGGACAGTGACGGATAAATAGTATCAACACGCCCGGTTCCCTTTCGAGGTAGGCAGAGTAAACAGAACGTCTATAGGCTTTCTGGTTTTTATTTACATACTAGTTGACCCGGCAAAAGTTGTTCTGCCTTTTTAAGTACTCTTACTCTCATATATATTTTATAGTGTAATATTTATTATTATGCTGGCGCTTTTATATATCTTACTAGCTGACCCGGCAAACGTTGTTCTGCCTTTTTTTCTATATTTTCTCACCTGTTAAACCTTCCCTGGACTTCAACATTTAATTCAAAACCAAAATTAGCCAAATCGGTTCAGCCGTTCTCGAGTTTTAGGGAGATAAACGAACAGCAATTGATTTTTAGATGTATAGATTCCCATGTTTCGTTATTTATCTATACATTATTCTGTGTTTCCTGTAGTTCGGTGGTGTAATTTTCCATTTTGTTTTACGATTTCATGGCTGTACTCGTGACTTCATCCATGTGGAAAAATTTCCAAAATAAAAATAGCCTAAGTTACTCTTTATTATCGTGATTTAAACGATAGACAGTTTAAATGTTTTACCCGCGTAGTTTCCGTTCCTGCAGGATTTTCGGGATAAAAATTATCTTATGGCCTTTATCGGGTCTCAAATTATCTTCGTACCAAATTTCATTTAAATCGGTTGAGTAGTTTAGGCGTTAAGAAGCGCCAGGCAGAGTTACTTTCGCATCTATACATACATATATACAAATAAATAAAATTGGAGTGTCTGTTTGTAATATTAAAATAACCGGTTTTAACTAAATGCATATGGATGTATACACGGTACACATACCAAAATAACACTTTTTACGATTTTTGAAAGTCTGTCTGTCTGTCTGTTTGTTCCGGCTAATCTCTGGAACAGCTGAACCGATTTGTACGGGACTTTCACTGGTAGATAGCTGATGTAATAAGGAGTAACTTATGCTACTCCACAAAATCCACGCTAACGAAGTCGGGGGCACTGTTAGTTTATAATATTAGTATTGATTTATAATAAACTAGCTGTTACCCACGATTTCGTCCGCGCGGACTTCATTTACTCCGCACAGCACCTCCCTCATAGGTGATAGCGTGATAGCAAATCTATGCAGTACTTTTTGAGTTTACCCCGGACATACATACAGACAAACATACAAAAATTCTAAAAACTATATTTTTAGCTTCAATATCGATTGTAGATCACGCCCCAGGTATTCTTTTAAAAAATATTTAATGTACAGTTTTGACTTTCCTACGATTTTATTATATGTATAGATTTTAATGTGTTTCAATTTAGGAAGTTAATTCAATTTTTAATTTTCCGCAGACTCATTACCTCTCAGTGCTACTAAAACAAGGAATGTACCACAATATCTAATTTTACGATACTTTTCTTTAAGTGGCATAGCAAAAATACAAATCAAACTACCATAATTTCTTAATTGAATTTCATGATATTCTATGTCCCAAGTGAACGCTTAGACGCTTCCACAATTTCTAAGGCATGTTCGTGGGAACACAGCCTTATACAGCTCTCTAGCTGGTGTTATAAAAACAGCAATAATATGGCAATTGAGACAGTTATAACTCGTAATTTTATTGCGCAATAGTCTTAAGTAGATAGTGAGTAAAAGATGATTAAGGTCTTGTGGCGAAGTAAATTGGTTTTTTATTTCGTAAGATAAAAAGCAAGACGATAGTTCTCCTGGTCGATAACTATTGCCTATAGATGTCTAACATGTTACTAGGATGTAGTTATTGCGGGCTTATCTTTTTTCTCCGTGTTGGTCCGGGCTCCTTTGAAGAATAGACCAACTGCAGTTCTGCCAGGCACGTCGTAAAAGGCAACTAATTGGCAATACGTGTCACTACCATCGTGACTACTATGTGGTAGAGTTCCGCATCGTCTCGCCCGTGTATATGGTACCACCGCCTAACCTATTCCTGCCGCAATAGCGTCAACGCTTGATATTGTCAATATTTGGCACTGTTTGGAGGGTAATGTAGCCAGTAGACCTATGCATGTGGCATTACCATCCCGCTACTTGAATGTAACGCACCATTCTTTGGTATTTATGGGCAATGGTCGTCTCTTTCCATCAGGAGACCATCTGCTTGTTTGCTATCTAATAATTTAAAAAAATACTTACACATTACAGGACAGCGAGATGAAAGATATTACACATAAAAAATTAGTAAATTGCTATGTTTCTCTATTTGTAAATCTCCTTAGCATTGCTTTTTTTATAAATCTTGCTATATTCTCTTCTTTCAGATACGTGATGTGCATAAGCTATTGTGTCACCTACTGACACATGCCACATAAATTTACCGCCTACCTTATTCTCTAAACCGCGTAGTGACAGTAAAGCATTGACGCTGTCACGGCAGGAATAGGTAAGGCTTGTTTCTGCTTGTTTGCTATCTTATGATATAAAAAATGTCTACTAACCAGACCACCACAGCGATAAACACACACGCTATTACGGCAGAAATAGGTAAGGCGGTAAGTTATAAGCATAAGAGACTGCAGGACTCTTTTTTTCACTTAGTAATAATGGATGACTTTTCCCATGATTTTCATTGGATGTAATGATATAATTGCCAGTTATTTTTGTCTCTAGCTCAGTGGTTGTCAACCCGCGTTCTACTCCTTCTCCTCTTTATAGTTCGCAACAAATTTATAAGTACAAACAAATCATCACGATCTTACTTATTTCTTGCCACATTAGCGTCAATGCTTTTTGTTGATTTTGTGTCTATCATATAAGGGGCACCACTTTTGGGAGATGTGACCGCTTTTGCCGTTAGAGGTTATTGCACCGTTATGGTTAGGACTTTAGGCGTGTGTGTGTGGTCGCTTTACTCCAAGGTTCAGTTACCGCAGTTAGGTTAAAACATAGAGTTTATAAATAGTCCATATTCACTTTGTATCGGATCAAACATATAAATTACAAGTTACATAGATTGGTGATAGAAACGGCAACGCAAAGCTAATATCTTTGGTATATGTAGGCAATGCCTATCTCTTTATATCAGGAGATAAATAAGCTAGAGAAACGGTTGACAACCTTTTAGCAAACAAGGGCCACATCATTAAAAAGATAAGCAACAATTTGCCACATTTGTTAATTTTTCTACTTGAATACTATACTAGGATTTTTTATATATCATAAGATAGTAAACAAGTTGATGGGTCTCCTGATGGAAAGAGTCACCCATCGCCTATGGCCAACAAAGGTGTTAAAAGTGCGTTGCTATCTTGTGGCGAAGTTTAATGCCACATGCATAAGTTTACCGGCTACCTTACCCTAGCTTGAAGGCGATATCGATCGCTGGTCTAAACTCAGTCACATCGAGAATAGCCTTTATTTAATTTTTTAATTATATGTCAGTTGTTTGGTAAAAGATTGGAAACAGCTGGTCTATCTTATTACTCTAATGACATTAAAGCACAAACAAATGGAGGAAAGGTGTAAAAAAGAGAAAGAGCCAATTAACGTTCTTGTGAAGAACTAATCTGCTAGTATTAGATTAGACTTAGGTGTATTTATGTATGGTTATGTTTGTTTGTCTGTCTGTCTATCTGTCTGTCTGTCTTTTCTTCACGCTTAAACCACTGAACCGATTTGAATTAAATTTGATAAATTTCTCCCCGTTTCGGTCCCGGGCTCTTTTGAAGAATAGGCCAACCGCTGCCAGGCAGGTCGTAAAAGGCGACCTTTACGAGTCTCTACCATCAGTCACGATGGTAGAGACTCGTAAAGTTCGCCTTTTCACTACAATCGTGACTGCTAGGTGGTAGAGTTCTGCATTGTTTCGCCCGGGTCAGGTACCACTGCCTTACTTATTCCTGCCGTAATAACGTCAGTGCTTGTCACTGTCGTGTTCTAGTTTGGAGGGTAAGGTAGCCCGTAAACTTATGCATGTGGCTTTAGACCTCGCCACAAGATAGCAACACACCATTAACATTTTTGGTGTCTATAGGCGTTGGTTGACTCTTTCCATCAGGAGACCTATCTGCTTGTTTGCTATCTTATGATATAAAAAACATAGATAGTTTGAAAGTCGAGAATGGACATAGGATATTTTTTATCCCGGAAATCCTACGGGAAAGGAAACTGTGCGAGTAAAAGCCCGGGACAACCCATATTTTAAACCACAACAATAAGGAGTAACTTAGGAGACTTATTTTAGTAATTTTTCGACACAGACGAAGTCGCGGACACAGCTAGTAGCAAATAAGCAGGTGGCTCTCCTGATGGAAAAAGAAAACCATTGTCTATTAACATCTGTACCGGGAGTATAAAATTATAGTATAAAGTATAAAAGTAGCCTAAGTTAGTCCTTATTACATCAACTATCTTCCAGTAAAAGACTCGTCAAAATCCGTCCAGCCGTTTCAGAGATTAGCCGGATCAAACAGACACACGGACAAAAATATTTGAAAAAAATGTTATTTTGTTATATGTACCGTTTATACATCCGTGTATATTTGCTAAAAAGCGGTTATTTTAATATTACAAACAAACGCTCCAATTTCATTTATTGCTATAGATTAAGATTACTAGCTGTTGCAAGCGACTTCGTCCGCGCGGACTTCGTCTACTCCGCACTGCTCCTCCCCCTTTGGTGATAGCGTGATAATATGTAGTCTATATGTTGACCCGACCTGTTAGTAATATTCATGCAAAATTTGAAGTAAATCCATGCAGTACTTTTTGAGTTTACCCCGGACATACATACAGACAAACAGACAAACAGATAAAAATTCTAAAAACTATATTTTTGGCTTCGATATCGATTGTAGATCACGCCCCATGTATTCCTTTAAAAAATATTCAATGTACAGTTTTGACTCTCCTACGATTTTATTATAGGTATAGATTAAGCTGTTTTCATCAGGCTTCCCAAAAGAAGGAGGTTATCAATTGGACGTAGTTACACGATAAGGATCCAATCCACACAAAATCAGTTTAGAAATATGTATTGAAGTTTGAAGTTGAATATTTTTTAATTTTTTAACGTGCCATTCATGGGGGGACTGACGTAGAATAAAACAATAGAGAGCTATTTTTGCTTAGACCTTTTTTACTGGCCATAGTAGTATTGATGTTTAGCATCAGTTTGGTGCACTTAACTCATTATTGACTATATTGTGGATTGGATCCTTTTCGTTTAACTACGTCCAATTCGGCTGTACGTTTTTTTTAAAGTTAATTACCTCAGAACTCATTTATGAACCGACTTTGAAAATTCTTTTATTGTTTGAGAGGGTATGCTTTTCTTGTAGTCCCGTTTTAATGTGGTGAAGACTTGATGCAGGGTTCCGGAAATATAGGTAATGAGAAGTCTGTTGCTGCAGCTTTACTGCGGTAAAAAAATATTATTATCAGTTCGCTCGTCCTACTTGGAATATAAGAAACAACCAACATTCATTTTGCCTTGAACTGTAAGTGACCTACTTAATTCTAGCTGAATGACTAAAAAAATTATAATAATAGATTCATCCTAACCATCTATCAAACAAACTCAACATTTATTGGTAAAAACATAAAGTTGAATATCTATTATCAATGTTCATTATTAATACCGTCCGCAATAATTATCGTTTGTTTTCAATTACGTAATTTAGCAACACTTTTAATCGAGCATTTGATCAAACAATAAACCTTGATAATATTTATGTAATTTGAATGATAAATTCGAATCCTCTACCGTGAGCGTTGGTGGTGTAATGGTCAGCATAGTTGCCTTCCAAGCAGTTGATCCGGGTTCGATTCCCGGCCAACGCACACTTTTGTACTTATTTTTAGTGGAAAAAAGATCATAAGTTATACACACAAGATGAATATAATTAACTAACTGAGCCCGCGACTTCGTCCGCGTGGGAAAATTTCGAAAAAGAGTAGCCTAAGTTACTTCCTGACACATCAGCGATCTGTCCGTGAAAGTCCTGTCAAAATCGGTCCAGCCGTTCCAGAGATTAGCTGGAACAAACAAACAGACAGACAAAAATTGTAAAAAAAAAAAAAAAAAATGCTGTTTTGGTATATGTATCGTGTATACATCCATATGCATTTAGTAAAAAGCGGTTATTGTAATATTACAAACAGACACTCCAATTTTATTTATTTGTAAGATGTAAAATGTATAGATTATCAAATAGACTTTTCCACTAGAAACGAAATGGATATATTGTAATTTAAGAATGACAACAATTACTTTATTAAATTAACTAGCAGACTCGGAAAGATTAGCAAGGCTTTATCTCACAAGTCACGAGATATCTCCTATTGAATATCTATCAGTTTATTCTAGCTAGATGCAATGGCGTAACAATAGGGTGGCAGTGCTGGCAAAATGCCACGGGCCCCCGACCCAAGAGGGCCCCAGTCCAAGAAGCCGCAAGCTCAAAAATTTTTTTACATTGTACGAGTACCTAATTGAGTACGCTGAAAATCTTGAAGTTTATTAAAATTAAACTGAGTAAAACGTGACGATTTGTACTGATAAGATCCCATCAAAAGAATTTGTTACGGGCCCCAGATGGTATAATTACGCCTCTGGCTAGATGGATCAATTTTTTAACAATAACCTATAAATTTTATGTCCCAATTATTTATTATGATGTTCTTATCCATGTCATGATAAGATAACAACGAACTTTTTCACATAAATCTTTTATTTTTATCCCAAATCTGACATCTTAGTTAAATTTAATATATTGCTAAGATGCACAGAGTAGTTACAAATGAATACTTTTATATTTTAAAAGTAACGACTTTGGATGTCCAATAATTTTTTAATTTTTTTACTTTATAACATAGCAAACAAGCAAATGGGTCTCCTGATAGAGTCAACCACCGCCTACAGACAACGAAGGTGTTAATGTTGCGTTGCTATCTTGTGGCGAGGTCTAAAGCCACATGCATAAGTTAACCGGCTACCTTACCCTCCAAACCGGAACACGACAGTGACAATCACTGACGCTATTGCGGCAGGAATAGGTAAGACGGTGGTACCAGACCCGGGCAAGACAATGCAGAACTCTACCACCTAGTAGCCACGATGTTAGTGACTTACATAACCAATCGGTCGCCTTTTACGACCTGCCTGGCAGAACGGCAGTTGGTCTATACTTGAAAGGAGTCCGGAACCAAAAGTATGGTATTATTTTTAAATGCTCCAGAAAAAAGTATCTTCACGCCCGAAGCGGAAAAAAGATAGGCAAAGGTATACAACAATTGCACCCACAATTAGCCGGATACTTAGTTCTACGATATGATAGGTGGAAAGGCTATCGCCAACCGAGCACTTATCTAATCCCAAAAATGTTTTTTTTAATAAATTCATTACACGTGTTGGCAGGCTCCTTTGAAGAATAGACCAAGTGCCGTTCTGCCAGGCAGGTCGTAAAATTTGATCAATTGGAAATATATACCACTACCATCGTGACTACTAGGTGGTAAGTTCCGAAACGTCTCGCCTAGGTATTTGGTACCACCGCCTTACCTATTCCTGCCGCAAAAATAATGAATTCATACGATTCAACATTATGAATGCGAAAATCTATCTACTCGTCTGTGTATTACGATTTTCCGGCTAAACCACTGAACTGATTTTGATTTAGAAAGGAGCTAACGTCAAATATAGGTTATTTCTTAAGAAATCGACCCCTACATTTGTTGACACAAAACGAAGCTTTTCAAAAAAATCAGCTTGTTATTAACCAATAATAAAAAGCGGCCAAGTGCGAGCTGGACTCGTGCACGAAGGGTTCCGTACCATGATCTATAAAAAAAATGACAAAAAATTACGTTTGTTAAGGTGGTTATCAGTCTTCAAAACCGGCGTGTTTTTTTTTCATAAGATAGCAAACAAGCAGATGGGTCTCCTGATGGAAATAGTCAACCATCGCCTATAGACACCAAAGATTTTAATGTTGGGTTGCTATCTTGCGACGAGGTCTAATGCCGCATGCATAAATTTATCGGCTACCTTACCCTCCAAACCGGAACACGACAGTAACAAGCACTGACGGTATTGCGGCAGGAATAGGTAAAGCGGTGGTACCAGACGCAGTCGAGCCGATCCAGAACTTTACCACCTAGTAGTCACGACGATAGTGACGCGCATAGCCACCCGGTCGCCTTTTACGACCTGCCTGGCAGAACGGCAGTTGGCCTATTCTTCAAAGGAGCCCGGGACCCACAAAAAAAGTGTTGTATTAAGAGAGTAATGAATGTGGAGGAAGCGAGACAAGTCTGCAAGGATCATGATGTATGGCACTCGGTTCTCTCTGCCAACCACGTAAGGGATCAGAGTGCTAAGTGTGAGTTTTTCTTTTCGCATTCGGTCGTGAGCGCGTTTGGAGTTTACTAGGAATTTGTATGTGATTTGTACAGTGCCACCTAGTGGTAAACTGGTTTCTCACGTTTACCACTAGGTGGCGCTGTACAAATCACATCCAAATTCCTAGTAAACTCGAAACGCGCTCACGATCGAATGCGAAAAGAAAAACTCACACTTAGCACTCTGGCGTGAGAAATGTCTATGTGTAAGTTCAAAGCTTTTGCTTCACGTATATTGTTGGTTTCAAAACTACTCTGTACCAGTATCTCTTAGGAAGACTTAAATCTTTCGCTATCACGTTGTACTCGGTGGTAAGCTGTGCCTTCTGACCTGTGCCGAGATAACTGTTCCAAAGAAAACGTGGCGTTAACTAAAACAAAAAAAATAACGAATTTGGACTAAAAAGAAGGGTTCTGTAAAAAATACAGATATAAATGATGTTTAGTTGAACGAATGAATGAAAAGTTCGGCATTTATATGTATTTGCCCGGCCCCGTTGGTCGAGTGATTAGCGACCCAGACTACGCTGTCGGTGGGACTTGGGTTCGATTCCTGACACGGACAGGTATTTGTGTGATAAGCATAGATGTTTGTAGTTCTGGATTTGGGTGTTTATTATAAATATTGAGTGTTTATTTATGTATTTCTATGTATTAGTATTGTTGACTACAGTGGCGTAGCTAGACCTCGCACCTAAAGGGCCTCGCACTACCTGATTTAAAATCTTTATTTATTTTTAAATTTAATGAAAGCCTTAAAAATATTGGCCTCACTCTTCTGTATCTAAAATACAAACAAAACAACTCCTAGATCCTAAGTTAACGCGTTATAGACTCGATAACTTTTCGCTTATTTCAAACTTGGGGCGTGTTTTTGGGTAGCTTTTGGGAATGAACGGAAAGGGGCCTCGCCGATGCGACTTTGCCCACGAATATATTAGTCCACGCTACGCCACTGGTTGACTACACCTTTTGCTTTCTTTGGGTCTAGATAAATTCATGTAATTTGTGCAGGGATATTTATTTATTGATGCACCATTCCTTTCATTCATTTCATTTTTCATTCATTTCATTCATTCCATCTTACATTCATATATACATTCCTACTTTTTTCATACATTATTTATTTGTTTATTACAAAGTAGGTATCGCCTGTGGCCGAAAATGACCATAGACTAAACAAAAAAAACTCTTTTAATTAAGTTTGACAAGAAACTTTAGCAGTAAAGAAAACAGTTAGTAAATAAGTGTATATAATATCATGTATGTCACATGAGTTTAGTGTGTATAATGATTATTTTAATTAATTAAAAAATGTATTTCTTATGCATTTTATTAAAAAATATTAGGTTTCTCCAATCCTCCGCTATATAAGCTTTAACTGTACCAAAGAAGGCTGGCCACAAGGGCCTTTTTCTTGTCTGAGATCGCAATATATCTCAAAAAATAGCTAATTTTTTTCGATATAACCTAACAATACAGAAATTTTCGAGGGACGTATTAAAAAAATTTAATACATTTTTTTGTAAGTCTCCATAGTGAGCAGTGTGATGTAATTACAAAAAAAAATCCGCCATGTTGAATGTTCTTGTTTTACACATGGAGTATACAAGAAGGACCCAAGCAGCAATCAAGCATGTTTAATACCCATAAAGCAGCTCATATAGAACTTAAAGTTCTATTGCAGCCGTACAATGGTGTAAAAAGATGCTTTTATCGGTATAAGAGACCTTTATGAGTTTATATACAGCCTAATGCTGTACAAGGCCTTTCTTAGAGTTCCGCGTAAGCTTTAGGCGTTATATCTGAATATTAATACACTACTGTACAGCTTTAAGCAATTTGTAACTCATTAGGCTGATTTTAATCCTTAAAGCTGTACATTAGCTGTATTTTGTTTAGCACGGGAATTTATTACAGCTTTAAGTGTTATTATAGTATCACTCAACGCTTGTTTCTGTAAAATGGGATATGCAATCACCGTTCTACAGCTAATATTTATGGCGTAATTGTAGACTGTTATGCAGCCAATGGTGTTAAAAAATCTGCATATACAGCTATAGTACAGCTCAAGGCTATATTACTGAGAAAATTGTTGTTTGCTGTTTTTATATCTGCATAGTTGATATCATGTGGAAAAAATCAAGAGGAATATTGAAAAGGAATATTTAAATATTATAAATTACCAACCAAGTAATCGTGATGAAGATAAAACTGAAAAATTACTAAATCAGGTAACCTACAATCGTCATTTTTATTAATGTTCAAGGAAAAGGGTTCCGTAACAAAAAAATTAAAAAGTGATTGTAGGTTATCTGATTTATTATTTTTTAGGCTTATCTTCTTCATTAAGGTTACTTGGTTGGTAATTTACAATAACTGATTTTTTTTAATGTCATAAGATAGCAAACAAGCAGATCGGTCTCCTGATGAAAATAATCAACATCGCCTACAGACAGCAAAAATGTTAATGGTGCGTTGCTCTCTTGTGGCAAGGTCTAATGCCCAATGCATAAGTTTACCGGCCACCTTACCCTCCAAACCGGAACATGACAGTGACTAGCACTGACGCTTTGCAGCAGGAATAGATAAGGCGGTGGTACCAGACCCGGTTGAGCCAATGCAGAGCTCTACCACCTAGTAACCACGATGGAAGTGACTCGCATAGCCCATCGGTTGTCTTTTACGACCTGCCTGGCAGAAAGGCAATTGGTCTATTCTTCAAAGAATATATAAAAAAGAGTTAAAAAGAGAAATAAAAATCATTACACTGAGAAAATATGTATTTTTTTATTTTTAACTTGCTACTATACGGAGTTTTACAAAAGCGGTATAGTAAGTCGAAAGGGGGTGACTCAGAGGGTCATTTTGAACAACTTTTGTTCAACGATTTGTGAAAATTCCCGAAAAACAATTTTGTTTTTCCATTGTGAAAAGTCACGTGACCAACAAAGTTTCTATGGAGAATCAATATTTTTTTCGTGAATTTCCAAAAGTCGTTAAACGAAAGTTGTTAAGAATGACCCCCTGAGCCACCCCCTTGCGGCTTACTGTACCACTTTTGCAACACCCTGTATATATGTATACTTACAATCGTTTTAAAAATATTATATACTTAGATACAATTACAGGCAAAAGAGTATGTGTTTCTCTTTGAAGAACTAATAATATTAAATCACAAGCACGAAATAACGTATTCTTCTTAAAAATATTTTTGTGATATACCAATATTTAAAGGGCTTGATTTTTCGTTCTTGATCAACTTAGTTATATCAAGTTGTTTTCTTGGTCATTATAATTCACCTTTATCCTCCCACAAACTGGGTACGATACAAATACGGTTTTGGCTTCTCTCAATTGTTTTTATTATTTTATAAGGCATATTTCCCTGAAAAATAAAGTAAAACATGATTGAAATACATGTCCCATAAGTTATAGTTAACAATAAGTTGGTTTAGTTGTAAAGTCAAACGACCGACATCAATACAACACAATAGCGAAATCAAGTGACAAACATATGTTTTGTATTTAGGGTTCTTCAATTTTTGTACGCATCTCTAAACATAAGTTAAGTGATTAAAAGCCAATTACTGTACAATAGATTTATATAGGGACTTAGTACAGCCTAAAGTGTATTTGGACGGTAATTAAAAGCCAATAGCCGTATAATAGAACAAAAAAGAGATTCAGTACAGCTATTTGCAGTATATCACCCTCCAAATACACTTTAGGCTGTATAACAAAACGCCGCCATTATTGTGTATTAAAAACAACATTAAAGAAATATATTGTTAAATAAAAGATATATTTAGCAATAGCTAAAGCTATATCTTGACAAGCAACTTATATTATGATCATTATGCCTTTATATACAATATTGTACCATAAATACTTGTATATTCTAACCTTAAACACAAACACTTACCGTATTTTGCAATGATTTTATTTATGTTATCGTGATTATTTCGTTGGCGCGTGAATATTTTGAGGAAAAACATACACGACTTCACAGTCATTTAGAATTTGCACTTTGAATACACGTTGAATACTGCTCCAAGTCCAAGAATTTATCGTTTATTAATATATTTTTAATTATGGCGTCTGCAGATATAATGTTATACAATATCAAAAACAGATTAGTTACTTTTTATCATTTTCACCTATTAAGAACATTTAGATGCACAAGAGAGTATCTTAAGTATTATAGTTTCTTTATACACCGAATAACAGCCTTTGTACAGCCTATACCAGCTTGTACAGCTATTGTGCAGCCTATTTAACTCTTAGCTGTACAAGACAGTTACAAGAGAGTATCTTTAGTGTTATAGTTTCTTTATACACCAAATAACAGCCATTGTACAGTTTATAACAGCTTGTATAGCTATTGTGCAGCCTACATAACGCAATAAGCTGTATAACTTTTTGGTGTTATATCGGCTGTAGAAGCGCTTCTACAGCCTTTGTACGGCTTCGTATACAGCTTTAAGTTTAAAAATGAACCTAAATGCAGCCTATATACAGCTTAACGTGCTACTTGGGGAGGACCACCTCTGTGAATGGAAGTGTCAAAAAGCATCGAACAATGGTCTCGTCACCGCTGTAAAAGAATTTTTAGAAAGAAAGTAGTGAAAGTAATTATATATTTTTATTTATCAATATATATATATATATATATATATATATATATATATATATATATATATATATATATATATATATATATATATATATATATATATATATATATATATATATATATATATATAGAGTATTTTAGTTCATATTTTCTCCATTAAGATACTATTGTCATAAATCTAAATACTACAAAACTGACAACTCGTATCGCAAAATGTCAGTAATTTATAAAAAGTCAAATTATTATTTTATTAATACTTCTTTAGATACCTATATAAATGAAACTTGTTTTTAAATAATAAAACAACAATTTCGACACGAAATTCGTTATAAGACATAATATTCAATTTACGAGTCCATCGCTTGGACGCGTTATATTATGAAGCGTGGCTAGTGTTCCTTCATACTTTACCCTCTCGTAGAGAGAGAGTGTTCACTACACAGTGTGTATTTCACCGTTCGCGTGTATTAAAAAGAGATACAAAGTTTTTCTTTTTCTGAGTGCTAAGTGTGAGTTTTTCTTTTCGTATTCGATCGTGAGTGCGTTTGGAGTTTACTAGGAATTTGTATGTGATTTGTACAGCGCCACCTAGTGGTAAACGTGAGAAAGCAGTTTACTACTAGGTGGCGCTGTACAAGTCACATACAAATTCCTAGTAAACTCGAAACGCGCTCATGATCGAATGCGAAAAGAAAAACTCACACTTAGCACTCTGATATCTTTAGAGTGATTCGTCAGAAAAACCATCGAATTCGTGTTTTAATAAAGTAATCAAGTGAGTAAAAGAAAAAACTAATTATTGTTATTAATCATTATTTTTCCTTCACCTATTTAACATATTTGAGGCCTAACTTTATTAGTTACCCGATTCGAGATTTTTCGAAGCGAGAAAAGATAGGCGCCTCGTAAAACGATTCTATTCACAAAAAGTCAGTTTGTTGGTTAAAAATAAAAATGTTCCTGATACCACGGTCTAGAATTATTTTATTTTATTTTCAAGTTGATTATCAATTTCATGTTTTTCTTTTCCTCAAGGGGTTAGATCCGCCCATTGAGGGATTTTATTGTAAGTTAAATTTGATTGTTGATGCTTTGCTATTTGATACAAAACTTTTTTTGTTTCGCTGAAGTGTTTTCCATTTGCTTTTAAGTATTATTTACTTACATTTGCTTTTGTTTTTAATTTACAATTTTGTTGCTTAAATGCAATATTTACTTAAATATAAGAATATGACTTAAGAATATACATAGAATTTAAGAATATAAATTGAAAGTATGACTATAAAAATATTTTAAGCCAATCGTTATAATTTTACGAACAGTAGCCCGCCAGACCAGACAGAAAGTCTTTTTTTTCAAATGGGTTTGGATTAATACAGGGCAAAAGAAATATTTGCCAACGTCCTTTTCACTCTGCAAGGAAAAATATTTAGCAATAAACATTGTATTCCAAATTTCTTAAGACGCTTGTATATTTTTAACCCATTTTACACAAGGGTGGATTCTTGGAGTTCCCACACAAACCACTCTTGCGGAACCCTAAAATATATCTCAATTAACACAAAAACAAACTTAACACAACGTAATACAGTTCATTTAAGAGCGGATCGTTAGAAAACGGTTCAATCGTGAGACGTTACGGTATTCGCCAAGTTATAAACATCTTTTTGTTTGGTCACGACTGGATGCCTCAGCACCTGTCGTATTAAATTCACTAAGTAATTTGTATCAAAGACTAGAAAACTCCCGCGGACTTACTCGTATTAGGACTCTATAAAATACCACCGCTTTATCTATTCCTGCCATAATAGCGTCAGTGCTTGTCACTGTCGTGTTCCAATTTGGAGGGTAAATTAGCCGGTAAGCAATGAGTCATTAAACCTCGCTACAAGATAACAACGCACCATTAATATCTTTGGTGTCTTAAGGCGATGGTTGACTCTTTCCATCAGGAGACCCATCTGCTTGTTTGCTATCTTATGATATAAATGAAAAAATAGATGATTAATAAGAGAAAACGATTGGCCAAATCTGTCATTACAATCGAGACTACTAAGTGGTAGATTTCTCACCCGGATATGGCACTGTAACACCTTTATGGTATTACAGCATTTTAAAGCCGCTAGGTACTTGTTTTCCTTTTTAGGAACCCCTATAGGTTCACCATGTCCGTCTGTCCGTCCGCCTTAATATTTTTAATTAATATGCACTAGAAATTTGTTAAATTAAAAACATTACACACACTACATTAATGTGACATACAATATAATACACACATGTAAACTGTTTACGGCTAAATACTGTTGACAAACTTAAAAAAGATTTTATTGTTTATTTTATTTTTATTTATTCCAATTCTAAATTAAGTTAAATCGTATAAACTATACACTTACATTTTTAAAGTTATTTTGTATTTATTTAAAAAATATTTATTATGTTAATTATTAAATTATCGTCAGTAGTCACAGAGCGATCGTTAGTTTTTGTAGATGCAAGAAAAATGTGTTTAGATTTCGTCATAGTTTTATACATTAGCAAAATGAAGATTATAATATAGCATAACTAATTCTATATTTTCAACACTGAAGTCAGTGGCGTTGGTGGTGTAATGGTCAGCATAGTTGCCTTCCAAGCAGTTGATCCGGGTTCGATTCCCGGCCAACGCACACTTTTTACTTTTATTAATACTTATTTTTTACATTTATCAATATTTATTTATTTTGTAGAAAAGAAAAAAAATAAAATGTTAATTAACATTTTTGAAATTCCAATTCTAAATTAAATTAAATCGTATAAACTTGTTCGTATATTTTTAAAGTTCTTTTGTATTTATTAAAAATATTTTTTTTTGTTAATTACAAATTATATAATGGCAAAAAAATAATTTTCAAAATCATTTCATAAATTACCAAGTTCTGGTAACAAACATAAAAATCAGCCGAATTTATAAACTCATTTTGTGAAGTCGGTTTAAAAAAAATATATTTTTGTTTCTTAGACTTTTTTATTTTTTGACTTTTTTACTTATTGCGGAGGAGTAGGATTATGATAATCGTATAATAATCCTTCCTATTCATAAAATAAAAATATTAAAAAAGTTTATTAAGTTGAATAAAATTTAATCTACACATTAATACGTGAAGCAAAAACTTTGGATCCCTTTTTAAGACAATTACGCAAACGATTGAAGTATGAAAGTCACAGTTTAAGTTTACACTCCGGAAGACTGCAGAAACTTAATATTTTTAAATAAAATGCATTAAAAATACATTAAATTAATTAAAATAAACATTACACACACTACTTTCATGTGGTATACACAATAACATACACACACGTATAATTAGTCCAAACTAGGTTTCATTACTAAAGATTATTACGTCTTGAATATGCTTTAAAAAGCGAAACCGGTCGATTAATTTAAAATTAATAGTTTAGTTTATTTAAAAAACAAGCATTTCAAAGATTCAAAAAAATTACATTGTCTTACGCTAATTAAGAACAATAATTAGGTGCATTCTAGAATTACCAGGGGTTCCCAAACTAGGCGGAGCCTGTATTTTGGGATACCATACTTAATTAAAAACAAAAGAATTTCAAAACAATAAAGGACGTGTACAATAATAAATAAAGTTATAATAATTGATTCACATTATAAGCATTGAAATGTCAAAATAAAATTGTGCTATTTATTTAACATTAATTTATAAACATAAATTTAATAGACTCGAGGTTATAATTAAATACTGAGAAATTAATATAAAGTTAAAAAATAAAAAAAAAATAAAAAACAAGAAAATTATATCTCTATATTTGTAGTAAAACTAAAGTACAAGAGATCATAACCTAGTTTGGACTAACAACAACGGAATTTCACCAAGAGCCGACGATTGAAAGTGTAAAAACACACGTACCTATACTATTTTCTTTACGGTTAAAGTCAGGTTACCAAACTTAAAGCCCCGTTTTCACTTTGTGTAGTGTGAGTGCGGGTGTTTAATGCAGGTGCTTAGTATTAAGCAAAAAATACGTGAAGACAGCCGTTGATTCCTGCGAGTGATTAGTAATCAGCGTCTATTCACTTGTACTACGCTGAATACTGATCACTCGCACTGATCAACGGCTGTCTTCACGTATTTTTCGCTTAATACTAAGCACCTGCATTAAACACTCGCACTCGCACTAATCAAAGTTAAAATGGGGCTTTAAAGAGAGTTTATTGTTTAGTTTTAGTTTATGGTCGATCGCTAGTTATTATAGATTTATATGACTGCCTCGTGGTCTAGGGATGAGCCGAATACTCAGATCATGAAGTCGGGTCCGATCCCCGGGTAAGGTAAAGTGTTATTGAGGTTTTTCTCGAAAATACAAAAAAATCTCAGTAGCATCTCGAAATCTGGACTTCGGATGATCACGTTAAACTATCGGTTCCGCGGGGTTATTACGTAACTCGCAATGCGCAATTATCGTTATTGTTTAATTATTGCAAGACATATAATAGCGTTGTATATTAGTGACAGTCGTTACCGCTTGATTATTATTGGTGCTGTGACATCCCAAAAAGTGCATCTAATGACAAGGAAGCGATTGGTGACGTTTTTGACGATTTTTTGGTTACGTTTAAGAGTCATCGCTGATCGCTGGCAGATTGCAAATGTTAGGTGATACGCCTGCCGGTTATCGCTAGAAATAGTCAATAATCGTTAACATGTCAGTAAATGTGGCGGTGAGGATCACCACTTATCTCACCAACCGACAAACCGGTGAATCGTGGTGAACGTGAATTGACGATTTAATTTAAAATTTATATAGTTAAAAAAAGTATGTTGACGTGTCTCAAAATCTTATGTGAAAACCTTACTTCCGGTTTTTTATACCGAAAACAAATAAATATTCAATTTTGACCAAAAAATTTAAAATAACATCCTTTCTACTATATTTAAAGAAATTTCGTTTATTCCATACTAGCTGCAGCGTGCAACCCACTGCATTATAAGATTGTTGCGAATCCCGCGGGATCACTTAATTTTTCCGGGATAAAAAGTAGCCTGTGTGCTATTCCAGGTCGTCATCTACCTGTGTGCCATATTTCATTCAAATCCGTTCAGTAGTTTTTGCGTGATTGAGTAACAAACATCCTTCCATCCATCCAAACATACAAACTTTCACATTTATAATTTTAATCTATACGTATATTAAAATCGTAGGAAAGTCAAAACTGTATATCAAATATTTTTTAAAAGAATACTTGGGGTGTGATTTACAATCGATATCGAAGCCAAAAATATAGTTTTTAGAATTTTTGTCTGTTTCTCTGTATGTATGTCCGGGGTAAACTCAAAAAGTACTGCATGGATTTACTTCAAATTTTGCATGAATATTACTAACAGGTCGGATCATATAGGCTACATATTATCACGCTACGACATACGGGGGGGGGGGTGCTGTGCGAAGTAAACGAAGTCCGCGCGGACCAAGTCGCAGGCAACAGCTAGTTAATAATATAGATAACTTCGCAAATTCTAACTACAACGTTAAAAATGTCTACCTCAAATATGGTTCATTCTTCAGAAGACCGTAACTAAGCATCACATGAAAAAAAATGTGCGTACATATTAATGTCTACTAAAACTGTAACAGTGGGCGTACCCAGGTTTTGGGCCAGGAGGGGCAACCGTAACGTTTTAAGACTATATTTTTATATCATTACATTTTTATCAACAACAGTAGATAGTTAGTAAACAGTAGGGAGGTAAAAAAATACCAGGGGTGGCCTTCCCCTCCCTGTCCCCCCCTCGGTACGCCCGTCTATAACTGACCAGAATATAAACAAATTTCACAATCTATCTTTTTTTTATCGCCTCTGTGGTCTAGTGGTCCAGCGTTGGAGTTGACCACATGAGGTCCCGGGTTCGATTCCCGGGTCGGGCACTTTAAAAAAAAGAAGTGTTTTTTCCGTTTTCTGAGAAACACAAAGTTGCCCGGGATTGGGAAGTGCCCGGTTGGCGATAGGCTTGCCACCTATCACATTTGTGGGACCAAGTATCTTCGGCTAATCGTGGGTGCACTTGTTGTACCTCTGCCTACCCCTTCGGGGATATGGGCGTGAAGATACTTACTTATTTATCTTTTTTTTCATTGTCCGCTTGACGTGAAATGCCCTAAACAGACCAACTGCTGCTCTGCCAGGCAGGTCGTAAAAGGCGACCGATTGGCTACATGTCACTACCATTTTGACTACTAGGTGGTAGAGTTCCGTAACGTCTTGCCCGTGTATTTATTACCACCACCTTGCCTATTCCTTCCGCAATAACATCAAAGCTAGTCATTGTCATGTTCCGGCTTAAAACGTAAGGTAGCCGGTAGATTTATCTATGTGGCAAAAACATTCCGCCACAAAAATCGCGCCGTACCATTAACATCTTTGGTGTTTATAGGCGATGGTTTCTCTTTCCGTCAGGAGAGCTATCTTCTTGCTTGTCATCTTATAATATAAAAAAACCTTCTCGAAATATATGGCTACGATATTCTCAGAAAAAAAAACAAGCTATACCACAGACCACATGAATACTAATAGACAGGCATTGGTGAGGAAACGTGTCGCCGCACATGTGAACAAACGGTCTTATTCCTGTCAAAATTTTCATAAATTTGTAGATTATATATATTGTGAAAAATTAAAAATAAACCATGTTGTACTGTTTTATAGTACCGATTGAGGTGACAAAGTTTAAAAATTACACTAGAAATGATCTTACTTCATTTATAAGTAGTATAACTCTGTGTTTCTGTATCTAATTGCAAGCTACACTGACAAACTGAGAAATTGTCTTGAAAGGCATATCCATTTAATCCGTGTGCTATAATCATCATCATCAGATAGGGTCGCCACTTGCTACTTCTGAATTTAAGGGTTTTCAGCGTCAAAAATATGGGTGTAAAACCCATATTTTTGACGCTGAAAACCCTTAAATTTCATTACGGGAGATAAATTATTATTTATTTTGTAACAAATTCTTTAATTTTCAATGTTATTTTTAATAGGACCTTTAAAAGATCTGCATTTTATGAAACAAATGCAAAAAATCTTTACATGTTGTTAACATAACAACACGAAGTAACCCAATGTCACGCAGCCGCGGCGGGTCAAACTCGTGGGTCAAACAGAACGCTATTGTTTAGCTACGCTCGTCAGCCACGATGAAACTGGTAAAAATATGGGAGCCTCATTTTCTCCGTTTTAATAATTACGGGTTATCGAATTTTAAAAAATATATTCACGCCCGTATCCCCGAAGAGTTAGACAGAGGTATAACCAGTGCACCCACGATTATCTGAAGATACTTAGTCCCACGATGTGATAGGTGGCTAGTTTATTGCCAACCGGGCACTTAGCCAATCCCAGGCAACGTTGTTTTTATCAGAAAACTGGAAAAAACACATTTTTTGTATGTGCCCAATCTGGGAATTAAATTCGGGATCTCATGTGGTTAACTCGGACACTGAACCACTAGACCACAGAGGCAATTCCTGAATTTTTGTAGCTATAAAAAACGGGGTATACCTCGAAGCGCAACAAAACATTTTGAAGCGCACCTAATGAAGCGCAACTTAACTATTCTTGAAGCGCACCTTTTAGTTGCGCTAAAGAAGTAATTAAAAAATATTATAATTTTATTTCTCGAAGCGCGCCAATGATGAAAAATAGGGAAGAGCATAAAACAAGTAGTGTGAATAATAAAAAAGAAACAATTATCTATACAGGATTATATTTAAGGGTCCGGCCAAATTTTCAGAGGCAGTCTAGTACCTCTGCGGTCTAGCAGTCCGGTGTGGGTCCGATTTCCAGCCAAATCAAAAATATGTTTTTTTCTGTTTTCTGATAAAAAAAATTGATTGGATAAATGGTGATAGGTTTGCCACCTATCACATTGTAGGACCCAGTATCTTATACTACTCGTGGGCGCACTGGTTGTACATCTGTTTTGAGATATTTAGATAATAATTATTTTTCTTATTATTTACATCACTTTCTTTAAGATTGGTGCGCTTGGAATAAAATTATAATATTTTTAATTTATTTTGTTAGCGCAACTAAAAGGTGCGCTTCAAGAATAGTTAAGTTGCGCTTCATTAGGCGCGCTTCAAAATGGTTGCGCGTCGAGGAATACCCCCAAAAAACGAGGTAACCCAAAAATACGGAGCATTTAGCCACCCTATCATCAAGTCAGTAAAAACACAGTGATGGAAATCACCCATAGATTAAATCTATGGGATCACCGATCGTAGACGGTTTCATCGACAAACTGGCAAATGGCGATCAACCGAAACGTTTATTGATTCACATTTCGCTCGCTTACCACACAAGAGACCCGGCTTGAGAATACTTTTTTAAATTATTGATATCAAGTCTAACAGATTTAAATCCAAGAAAAAATATTCTTATAATTGTAGGTTAATATTTCTCAGAGATTGTGTTGTCACCAGTTGTTTTGAGATAACAGATAATTAAGAAGAGGGAATGAAGATTCATATATTATGTCATCTTTACATCTATACAAATAAATACATACACAGTACCAAATATATATAACTAGCTGACCCGGCAAATGTTGTTCTGCCTTTCTAACTACTCTTATTTTTTCTATATTTTCTCACCTTTTAAACCTTCCCGGACTTCAACAATTAATTCAAAACCAAAATTATCCAAATTGATTCAGCCGTTCTCGAGTTTTAGCATGACTAACGAACAGCAATTGATTTTTATGTATATAGATAATAGGTCGGGGCAAAAGTATTTTCGTATTTTGAATGTATTATTAGTAATCTAACCTCTTTGGTTGTACTGAATATAACTGGCCGGTTTTAATACTATTAAATGTGACATTCCGAAGATGCAATAAATAAAAATTAAAAAAACTAGTTCCCGCCATTTTTCAATTGTTTTTCAAGCAAGCAAAATGAAAGTATGTGACGAAGAAATTGGGTACATTTTGCAGTTTTATTACAAAAACATTAAAAATGCGACGAACGCCGCGAATAAAATTTATGCGGTTTACGGACCTAATGCGGTATCAATAAGAGTAGCACAAATGTGGTTCAAGCGTTACAAGTCTTGAAATTTTAGTGTAAAAGATGAGGTTCGCTCTGTACGCCCTGTCACAGATAAATGTCACAGCATGGACAAGCTCCACAGACCGTGGCAAAGCCCGGCCTGGCCCGGAACAAAGTGACGCTATGTGTATGGTGGGATTGGAAAGGAATCATCCACTATGAACTTTTGCCACCGGGTAGTACTATCGATTATGACCTCTACTGTCAGCAAATGATGAGGGGAAAAAAGCTATTGAGAAAAACCTACCGGAGCTGGTGAATAGGAAAGGCGTGGTGTTCCACCATGACATCGCCAGACCGCACTAATCTATAGCCACGCAGCAAAAATTGAGAGAGCTTGGCTGGGATGTGCTTATGCATCCTCCGTATAGCCCTGACCTTGCTCCATCAGATTTCCACCTGTTTTGGTCATTGTAGAACTCTTTAGGAAGCATAAAGCTAACCTCAAAAGAACACTGTGAACACTACCTGTCAGATTTTTTAAATCAAAAAATCAAATATATATCAAAAATTCAGAAATGGGAACATGGCACTACCCACAAGCTGGCAACAAGTTATCGATAGGAACAGCATATATACATATTATAAATAAAAAATTATACCTAAAAAAATATTTTCCTTTGTATGAACAAACAATACGAAAATACTTCTGCCCGACCTGATGAAAAGAGCCAACCATCGCCTATATACACCAAAGGTGTTAGTGGTGTTAATGGTGCGTTGCTATCTTGTGGCGAGGTCTAATGCCAAACCAAAACACGACAGTGACAAGCTCTGACGCTATTGCAACAGGAATAGATAAAGTGGTGGTACCAGACCCGGGCGAGACAATGCAGAACTTTACCAACTAGTAGCCACGATGGCAGTAACTCGTATGGCCAATTTGTCGCCTTTTACGATCTGCCTGGCAAAACGGAAGTTGGTCTATTCTTCAAAGGAGCCCGGGACCAACACGGGGGAAAATAATATATAATAGTAATATATAAATAATAATATATAATAGTAATTTTAGCTCGCAAGTCAAGGACCTGGGTTTAATTATAGATAGTGCACTGACGTGGGTCCCACATATTACGGCAGTGTGTCAGAAAGTTAACCACGCATTGAGAACTCTGTATAGACTCAAGAATTTTTTGCCTATTTCTACAAAAATCACATTAGTTCAGGCCTTGGTACTACCGATAATTGATTACGCTGATGTGCGTTTCTCTGATCTAAATCAAATTCTTCTCGACAAACTGGATATACTTCTTAATAATTGCACTCGATTTATTTACGGACTACGCAAGTTTGATCATGTTTCCCAATATCGCTCTGCTCTTAAGTGGTTGCCTATACGACAGCGTAGAGATTCTAGAATGCTATGCACTCTGTTTTCTATATTGTACGATCCGGCTGTACCTGGATACCTTAAGACTCTTTTTGATTGGCAGAGAGATACACATAACCGTAATCTGAGGTCCGACGAGAACTTATCTCTACACATTCCGTTTTGCCACACAGAGTTTCTTTCTCAATCCTTTTTCCACCGAGCAATTCGTTTGTGGAATGTACTTCCTACACACATCAGAAAATCCCCTTCAAAACTATCATTTAAAAGACAATTAAAATTATATTTCAATACATAAAAATAGTGACGTCAATTTAGTTACAGTGTTTAGATCGTTTTGTGCTCATAAATTATTTATTATGTGTATGTATGTATAATAAGTATTTATATATATATATATATATATATATATATATATATATATATATATATATATATATATATATATATTTATGATTGTATGTATGTATATGAATGTTTATGTATATATGTATGTGATTAAGTATGGTATAATTTAGTAATATGTATTATTATAACGTGTATTTATATATTTATATTGTAAATTATTTATTAATCTGTATTGATTTTGTCTTTTCATAGTAAGTTTAAGTTATATGAATAGAGTTAAGATGCACCGCCTCTTTTAATTATTTTCTTGATACATGAGGTTGGCTAGTATAGAATGCCATTAGGCGTTAAGTTAAACCTATGTACTTTTTGTCTGTGCATAAATATAAATAAATAAATAAATAGTATATACCGACATAACATTTTTTTTAATTTTTGTCTGGCTGTTTGTTCCGGCTAATCTCTGAAACGGCTGGAACGATTTTGACTGGACTTTCAGTGATTAGCTGATGTAATAAGTAGAAACTTTGGCTACTTCTATTTTAGAAATATTTCCACATGGACGAAGTTGCGAGCACAGTCGTTTCATATTAACCATTTTCAAAAAGTATCAGTAAAGAAAATTTTGTTAAGTAATAATAAAATATACTTTTTTAGATTAGTAGCTGTGAGCCACGAATTATTTTAGCTGCAATCAATCGTTACATAGTATAAAACAAAGTCGCTTTCTCTGTCTGTCCCTATGTATAAAGATTTAATCTTTAAAACTACGCAACGGATTTTGATGCGGTTTTTTAATAGATAGATATAGATTAGTGTATAAATCTTTCCGATATTCACACGGGAACAAAAGCTACGCGGTTGAAACCGCGGGCAGGTCGCTAGTATATGTCTTATATATAAAATTCCCGTGTCACAATGTTAGTTACCGTACTCCTCCGAAACGGCTTGACCGATTTTGATGACATTTCGTATACACATTCAGTGGGTCTGAGAATCGGCCAATATTTATTTTCACCCCCCTAAATGTTAAGGTTTGTCCACCCTATTTTTTTTTATTTTATGGACAAAAATTTTTATTTTTATTTTTTATGATTCAACATTGAAAAATACATACAACTCTAAATTTTCAGCCTTCTATCACCAGCTCTTATTTTTTTAAATAATTTATATGGCAAAACAACGTTTGCTGGGTCAGCTAGTTGTAATATAATTTATTCAAAACTACCGGAAACTAGCAGCGATAGAAATATTTTTCTTGGACAGACTTGAAGCTACGCGAAAACATTTTTTTACAAATAAGTGTCAAATTCGCAGCCCCTTGGCTCATATGATTTTTCTTCAAAAATCCGGTCAAGTGCGAGTCAGACTCGCGCACGAAGGATTCCGTACCATACCTGTTCAAATTTCTAACAGTTTATTAAGTACGAGTAAAATATTGCTTAAAAATTACGTTTGTTGATGGGAGCCCCCCTTTAATATTTATTTTTATTTAATTTATTTAGTAGCTGTTGCCAGCGACTTCGTCCGCGCGGACTTCGTTTACTCCGCACTCCCCCGTAGGTGATAGCGTGATAATATGTAGCCTATATGTTGACCCGACTTATCAGTAATATTCATGCAAAGTTTGAAGTAAATCCATGCAGTACTATTTGAGTTTACCCCGGACATACATACAAACAGACAAAATTTTTAAAAACTATATGTTTGGGTTCGATATCGATTGTAGATCATACCCGAAGTATTCTTTTAAAAAGTATTCAATGTACAGTTTTGACTTTCCTACGATTTTATTATATGTATAGATTTCGAAAGGTAATATACAACTAAATATTCTGTGAAAATTTTAACCATCTACCTGTTACCGTTATTAATATTAAGCAAAAAATACGAAAAAAGCACGTTTATTGTATGGGACCTTCCTTAATATTTTATTTTTTTTTAATTTTTGGTATTTGTTGTTATAGCGACAACGGAAATCCATAATTTGTGAAAATTTCAGCTTACTAGCGATTACGGTTTATGAGATGACAGACAGACAGACGGACAGACAAACAGCGGAGGCTTAGTAATTTAAAAAACTTTTTACCTTTTAGGTACAGAACTCTAAAAAGGAACATCGGTTAGGAAACCAATTTCGCCTATATTCGAGTAATTTATTTCCGACTCGAAAGTCTGTCATGACATGTATATTAGGATAAATGAGATATTGTTTGACATTGGCAAATATCTCTTCTCTCGAACGTGATACAACTCAGGCTCATTTTTAAGCGGGCTGGTTGTGTAGTTTTAGTAGTAATTAAAGGCGAATTAATTTTAAAAGCAGTCGAGTAGTTTTTGAATTTAGCCGTTTTTATATCACCAGATAACAAACAAGAAAAGGTGGCTCCCCTGATGGAAGGAGAACCCATCGCTGATAGACACCAAAGATGTTAATGGTCCGTTGCTATCCCTTTAGCGGGGTCTTATTATCACATGCACAAGTTTAACGGCTACCTTACCCTCTAAACCTGAACACCATAGTGAAAAGCACTGACGCTATTGCGGCAAGAATAGGTAAGGCGATGTTACCAAACTCGGCCGAGACAATGCAGAATTCTACCACCTAGTAGCCACGACGGTAGTGACTCGCATAGCCAATCATTCTCCCCTTACAAACTGCCTGGCATAACGGCAACCGGTCTTTTCTTCAAAAGGAGCCCGGACCGACACGGGCAAAATATACTATAAATATACTTCATTTACAATACATAATACTCTTGAGTTAAAACTCATTTGAAAATCAATTTTTTAGGAGGAAACTCCTAAACCCTTTGCGTTCAGTAGTAACCTGAGCACAAAAAAAGGTGTTTTTACCAAACTTACCCACCGCATATTCACAACATGGTGGTCCAATCAAAAAACTGACATCATTTTCTCTCGAACCAACAATTTTGACGCTAAAAAATCTCTGTAGGCATGAATTATCACAATTAGGCTCGGTGTTAAGACCCCAGGGTGATTTAAATATATCCGTCAATCTCACGCGATGCCAACGTGTGGTCTTAATTTAAGGCATTTATAATGTAGTTTCTTTCCCTTTCGACGAAGAAAAAATAATTGTTTTTTTTTTGTTTGTAGACTTTTTTAGGCTTTGATGTCATTCTATTTTAACCCACTTCTCAAAATAGAGGAGTTTCTCAATACGATCGTATTTTTTTGGGATTTTTAGCCTAAAACTAGATAATTTATTAACCGATCTGGACTCAAAAACTAAGGATTTTTCTCAATTGGGTTAAATCGATTGGCACTTACCCAATCCCGAGCAACGTTGCTTTTACCAGAAAACTGAAAAAAAAATTTTTTTGAATTGCTTTACTCGGGAATCGAATCTGGGACCTCATGTGGCCAACACCGACACTACCCTACTAAAACACAGAGGCGACTAATGTATCACCCATTATGTAAACCCCATTTTACAAAAATCTTTATTGCAGCAGGATAGGTGATGCCGTTTTTAGTAGCAACGCCTTACCGTGGCCTTACCTATCCTGCTGCAATAAAGTTTAAAGGCAATAACTATACAGGATCACTTTTAATGCTCCAGCTACTTTTTAAAATTAGGAACTAAATACTGAATTGAAAGCACGTTTTAATAATTATTATAAAATTATTAAATGACTAGCTGACCCGCGCAGCTTCGCCCGCAAGTAGATTAGCATATCGTCAAGATAGCTTTTCATACAAATTTCATCACTTATTTCAACCCTTTAAAGGTTGATTTTTGAAAAAAAATTAACCTATATTTGACCCCGGCTCTTCAACTACTTCCATACCAAAAACAGTTGAAATAAACGATATGTATTTACGGATTTTGTTTGGTATTCTTTTACTAAATTATTTATAAAGCAATCACGCTTGTTTTATTTGATACTAAGGGTTACCCGCAGCTTCCACTGCGTGTGAAAGAATTATGTAAATTACATTTAACCGACTTTTAATGTTTTTAAAATGAGAAGTAAGTATATTCGCCAATATAATAAAGATTTCAAGGTTTTAGCCTTAAGGGTTTAACTGGTGCGATATAATGACAAGATAAACAGTTACATGTATTAATGGTATATCGAACAGAATCGATATTATTTTATTAAATTATTTAAAACGAACTATGATTTCCTCTCTTTCTACTCCCTGATCGTCATATCATTCTTTTCATTCTATTCCGCTTCGATGAAATTCACACAAAATCAATCTATAATGTAAGGATATAGAGAGTTAGTTTGAATACTACGGAGTTACTGATATATTCACTGCTTTATAAAGATTATATCTTTTTGCGTTAATCACTCCGGAGTTACACAAGCCTGGGGACGCCAGATTTTCTATTCTTCAAAAAGAACCCGATTCAACATGAGGAATATTTAATTATTTTTAACCCACTTCTCAAAATACGATCTCTCATACGACCGTGTTATATCGTGTTTACGTGTTATCGTATCTGGATACAGCGGTTCGACTCCACATTCTTCATTCGAACCGCAAGGGACTGGAACCTGTTTCCTGAGTTCCCCAACGGGTACAACCTGGGATCTTCAAGAGAAGAGTGAACAGGTACCTTCTAGGAAAGCTCGTTCCATCTTAGGCCGCATCTTAGCCAGGAGAGATCGTTGTCAAGCGCTTCTTAATATAAAAATTATATATAAATTTTCCATCACAAAGTTCTCTGAACAATCAAAAACAAATATGTACTCATAGTTCTACAAACCAAGGATATGTGCCAATAGATCACTTATTAAAATTCAAAGCCCGTCTTGTAATCGTAATTCATCGCTTCTCGATAAAAATGATAACTTCTTCTGGGTAATGACTGGGGTTTTGGACGGCGAATATTTTTAAATAGCAGGACGTGTAGTTTGTAGTAAGGAGTGAGTAATTTAAGCAGAAGGCGTTATTGTTTCCAGTGATTGTAAGATATCATCGACAAAGTTAGTAATTCGCTAAAAATGTAAAAACAAATTCTTGGCACACTTTCAAACACGCTTTTATATTATACTAAACATATAATTCACATTCGAATAACAAAATGGAAGAATTCCTAACTTATCTAATATTTTTCCTTTTTCCCCGTGTTGATTCAGCTCTTTTAAAGAATAGACCAACTATCGTTCAGCCAGGCAGGTCGTAAAAGTCGACTGATTGGCTCTGCGAGTCACTACCGTCGTGGCAACTAGGTGGTAGAGTTCTGCATTGTCTCGCCCGGGTGTGGTACCACCGCCTTACCTATTCCTGCCGCAGTAGCATCAGTGTTTGTCACTGTCGTGTTCTGGTTTGTAGAGTAAGGTAGCCGGTTAACTTATGCATGTGGCATTTGACCTCGCCACAAAACAGCAACACACTATTAACATCTTTGGTGTCTATAGGCGATGGTTGACTCTGTCCTTCAGGAGACACATCTGTTTGTTTGCTATCTTATATTACAAAAAATATATGATTACAAGCTGACCCGGCAATATATATATATATATATATATATATATATATATATATATATATATATATATATATATATATATATATATATATATATATATATATATATATATATATATATATATATATATTCTATACTAACGTTTTAAAAAGGTAAAATTCGTAAGTTTATTTGTAGGAAATATTTTTGGGAACTATTGAACCTTGACTTGCTATTCGCATGAGATCGTGAGGTCCCGGTTACGATCCAGAGGAGGACAGAAGTGTTATTGAGGTTTTTTTGAGGTTTCTCGAAATTCTAAAATCTCAGTAGCGGCTCGGATTATGGCGGGATGGTGTGTTACCACTCATGTGCCTCGGATGAGCACTGTCGGTCCCGATTATCGCTAGAAATAGTCGATAATCGCTATCAGGTCGCTAAATCGTGGCGATGGGGATCACCATTCATCTTGCCAACCGACGTACCGTTGAATGGTGGTAAAATGGAAATCTATGGACATTCGGTGTACTCTGCATTTTCTTTATCGGTAGAAAGCTCATTATTTTAGCAAGCATTTTATTCAAAGTGATAATAGGTTCATTTTATCCTAACTTTTCCGCAAGATTGGACCCACAAGGGTTAACCTCGAGGGACATCTAGTATTTTTTTAGTATCGATAGTTAAGCACTAGACCACAATCTCGCCTGTGTAATACATGTATTTATTTCGTGTATTCCTTTTTCATCATAGAAATTAACGACGTATGAACATTGAACTTGATAGAAAGCATTCACCACACCCATGGACATCAGCAACAAAAGAAACTAACCGCTAATGCGATGCCAACTGTTAATCTTCTTAATCTTCTTAATGATTTCAATGTCAAAACTCCTTGGAAACATCGTGTGAGGGAAATCGTTCCAGAGTTTTATTGTTTATGGCAAGAATATGCGTGAAAAGCGAACAGAGGTGGATGACCAAGCTACAAGTTGCTATTCTTTTTTTTATAGAAGAGGGGCAAACGGACAGGAGACACACCTGATGGTAAGTGACTACCACCGCCCATAGACAACTACACTACCAGAGGTCTTGTAGTTGCGTTGCCGGCCTTTTAAGAATGTGTAAGCTATTTTCTTGAAGGTAGGACCTTCAAGTCCCGTAGTATCCGTTTGGAAAGAAATCTGCCGATAGCTGGTTCCACATATGAGTACTGCGGGGCAAAAAATGCCTCGAGAATTGCACGGTTGTGGATTTCCAAACATCGAGATGGTGGGGATGGAACTTCGAATTTTGTCGCGATGTCTAATGGTGAAATTTGGCGGCAGGAATTAATCTAAACAGTTCCTGTGGTGTGAATGAAATCTTTCACTACGAAGTGTAGTACGAAGGTGGAAAGTGGATACAGGTACTAATTGAAAAAGTTCATTAGCTAAATACTACGCATAACCGGGAGAATACATATAATGGACTAATGTCGCGCGTTTGATATTGTAGTACTCCAGCCCAGATCGACACGTCTCAAGAACAAAATCGTATGGAGAGATCAGACGAAATTTGTTTTATAATAAAATTCGCATTAAACACGCATAAAGCTATAAGACAATATATTTTTTATATTTATTGGTCTTTTGTTTTTGGAAATACTCAAGTGAAAATCATCTTATGTGCAATGTACTCCCACAAACAAACATATTGTAATTTGGTGGTTTTATAGATACGATTTTGTTCTTGGGACGTGTCGAGATATGTGAGTAATATTCCATATGGGCTGAACTTCTTTATAAAGTTGTAAGATATGTCTTGGAAATAACGCTTAGCGCGACTGAGTATTCCTAACATTCTCCAAGTTTCATGATTTACCGGCCACGTTACTCTCCAAACCGGAAACGGCAATGACAATTGGAATATTATTACATACATTTTTGAAGTTCGGCCACCAATGATAACAAGTATAAAAGAATCACTACTTGTTTTATGCTCTTCCCTGTTTTTCACATTGGTGTGCTAAACTAAACATTCGAAAAATAGTTTAGTTGCGCTTCAAAATGGTTGCGCTTCGAGGTATACCCCATAAATAAATAAAACTACATAATATGTGTGTCAATTGTTTTTTTTTACACATCATAAGATAGCAAACAAGCAGATGAGTCTCCTGATGGAAAGAGTCAACCATCGTCTATAGACACCAAAGGTGTTAATGTTTCGTTGCTATCTTGTGGCGAGGTCTAATGCCACATACATAAGTTTACCTACCTTCCAAACCAGAACACGACTGACGCTATTGCGGCAGGAATAGATGGCGGTGGTACCAGACCCGGGCGAGACAATGTAAGTTGTTGTCAGGTGTCCCGATTTTGGCGCGACATTCCGATTTTTATTCCAAAATTAAATGTCCCGCCTAAGACTGGCTTAGTCCTGCTTTACAGGGATTATTCGACGGACTGAGTGAATTGGAAACTTTACATAATACACGAATAAAAGAATAGGTAATAAAAAGCACTGGGTGCATACATTTTTTATCGTCCCGCTTTCGGCGAAAGAATCCCTCGTTTTGTCTCAAAACATTTAAAAATCCCACTTTTCCTCGAAACAAAATCTGACAACGTTGGTTAATATAACACACAGACGAAGTCACGATAATCAACTAGTAATAAAATATCCCTATCCTATAGGGATAATTTATGTAAAACTTTATAGATCCACCAACTAAGAATACTGTTATTTGAAACTAAATTACAGAATGCTTTTTGTTTCCAGAATATTTCTAGGAAGTGGCGAACAATGTTGTTTTCACGCTGCTTCGCTTCCTCATTCGTCGCCATGTGGAACGTGTCCACCACATGCTTAAGGATAATACGCTGTGTTAATCGAATCTGACGTTTACACTATTATAGCTGTTAATAATAAATGTTAGGGTTTAAATTAGCGTGCATTCTGCGTGAAAGTATGTATTTTATTCATTCAACTTTGTCGTCACATTGGTCTAGTAGTATCAGCCTAGATCTACACGCATGAGGATCTGGATTTGAATCTTAAATTGGGCAATTATATTTCGTAGATTACCAAATAAGTAGATGGCTCTCCTAATGGTAAGATACAACTATAGCTAGGGTTTCCACCCGTAACTTATAATAAAATATTATAAGTACGTAATTTATTTTAGATAAACTTACTTTGCACTTGTGAAGGGACCGATCCCCCGTGTTTATCCTACTCTTTAAAGGAGCCCGGGACCAACAATTCTCTCTTCATTTCTCTCTCTCTCTCTCCCAATACCCCCTGTATTGGGAGAGAGAGAGGGAAAGAGAGAGTATTGATTGTTAAATAACAATTTTATAAAATATACACGATATACCTGAAGATATTATTTAAAGAATGTGCTAACTCATTACATGATAGAATGTACTTTACTCGAGCATATAAAATTCCGAAAACAGGCTAAAAAAATCTCTAAAACAAATAATTTGTTAATAATATTTCTAATCTTCCACATTTTTGTATGGTGATATTTAGTTGTAAATACAAAAAAAATGTGCTAAATTTTAGTTTTTAGCTGATGTCCTATATTTATTTATCCGAAAATTAACACGTTTCCCAGCGCTTTCAGAACATACCGCGCCACCCATTTTCTATAGAATTGACGCGTGTCGAAATACCTCTCCTGCGTCTTAACTTTATCCGGATAACTTTAACTTACTATTAAAATACGAGTTAATACAGAACAATACAAGAACCTACAATATAAATTATATATTAGTATTACACATAACACATTAATGATTCAATTATGTGATACTTACATATATACTTATACATACATACACATTTACATACTTACATACATATATAAACTATATTGACCGCCCCGTTGGTCGAGTGGTTAGCGACCCTGACTACGCAATCGACGGGGCTCGGGTTTGATCCCGACGGGGACAAGGATTTGTATGATAAGCATAAATGTTTGTATTTCCGGGTTTGGGTGTTTATTAAATATATTCCAGGATTTATATATGTATTTCTATGTATTAGTATCGTTGACTGACACCCATAACACAAGCAAATAATTTGCTTACTTTGGGATTAGATCAGTAAGTGTAATTTGTCTCGTGATTTATATTATATTTATATATTTATAACGCTTAATTTCTTTTTTTATTCCAATTAAAAGAATTATGCATTAAGTATTTACACGACCCGCTACAAAGAAAATCCAAGCATTATCAACATTTATGCCCACGTCTTCTTTAAAAAATTCTAGAGGTGGGTTCCAACATTAAAAATTTTTGTTAGATGGGTAGGAGACCTGTCAATGCTGGCAACTATGGGTTCCAACGTTAAAAAATTTTGTTAGACTGGCAACTACATCATGGTTGCTATCCTAAGATATAAAAAAAGACTGATTTGTTTTGGACGCCGATGAACTCATAGATACAATTACGTCAAGTTGTTATAGTATGTTAATAATCTGTATGTATTATTAGCAATCACAGGAAATGACAATTGGAATTGATTGTCCTACAAATATGCTCGTCATTGTTCATAGGAATGAGGGCCTAAAGATATTTATTGGTGCGTGCCTCAGTTTAAGAATAAGCTGTTTGATTTTTGGCAAACAGTTCGTAAAGGCGAATGATTGCCAAAACATGTCGCTACTGTCATGACTACTAAGTACCTATAAAAGTTCTGTCATATTTTTTTAGGATTCCGTAATCAAAGGGTAAAACGTGACCCTATTACTAAGACTCCGCTATGCTTCCGGCTGTCTGTCCGTCAGTCTCCAGTAGGCATGGATCATTTAACAGTTAACATATTAAATTTCGTACAATTTTTTTTAACAATTAACAACTGTTATTTATATTAGCAAATACTGTTAAATTTTTTTGCATCACTAAAATTACTAATGGTTTAAGAGCCCACGACACTAAACCTAGTCCCATAAGACTACCGGATGGTATATTCATAGTTAGATTCGTCGTAAATTGAAGAATACGAAATGGCTATGCTGCAATGCGAAAAACCGGGAGGCGCTATTAAAAAAAAGAAAAAAAGAATGAAAAAAAAATCGATTTCTGGTACGATAAGACTACCGAATTTCGTTTGTTCCTCGACATAGGGGAGCGGAAGGACTCTACGAAAATGCGGTGCTGCATGTCCCCATGACTGGCCTTATCAGCGGCAGCAGCATTATAAGTGACGCCTTGTACCTAGGTATCTAGTACCATCGGACTACCGAACGAACCAAAGCTTATCTGAAAGATCATCAATTTCTGTGTAAGAATAACCACTGCTGCATCTTCGAAACAGTGGATGAGGTGGTTGCTGCAGCGATTGAAGGTCGCCCACTGTACAGATTAAATCGGCGTTTATGCTCGGTTTTAAAAGCAATTACCCGGTTTCTTTCGTCTGGTACTGATGGAATGCCCATGCCACGATCAGGTACGAATAATTTGACTGGTCATTAACTGTTTAAACAAATGAAATTACATATTTTATGGGAAATTGTTGGATTTTTCAACCGTTTTCACTAGGATGTTTCAATTTTATGTCCTACTTAGGGATTTATAGGGTTCTGAAGTCAACTGGAAACCCTTATAGTTTCATACGTCCGTCCATTCGTCTATCCGTCCGTTCGTCCGCGCCTTAGCCCAGGATTCTTAATACCAGAAAGCTGTAATTTGGCATTTGTACCTATACAATATACATGTTAACATGCCATTGAAAACGGTAAAAAATAAATAAAACGTATATTGTTTAGGGTACAAGTAAAGTTTTCTCGCAAACCCCGTAGTGTAAAGTATCGTTGTATAGAGTTCTTAAACAATATTGCGTGTTATCACCATGACTTTTCAATTAATGGATCCGTTTGAAAGATATTAAGTTTTAAAATGCAGGAGAAAAGCATAACTTGGTGTAAAAACCCTGCTGATTTTATGCTCTATGCGTTATTGTGCAAATTGATTTAGTATTATAATTCTACGAATTACTCACATTTGATTATTTTATATGTAATAGCAAGAACAATAATTTTAAACGACTTGGTTGGAGATTTTTGGTTAGATTTTAAGTCTTGGCTTAAAATATCTGATAAAGGTAAGAGTTAC
This sequence comes from Apodemia mormo, assembly GCA_036924255.1. Classification (NCBI taxonomy): domain Eukaryota; kingdom Metazoa; phylum Arthropoda; class Insecta; order Lepidoptera; family Riodinidae; genus Apodemia; species Apodemia mormo. The sequence goes on from JAUPFN010000024.1 coordinate 25,377,746, forward strand.
CGTAAAATCAATAATGTGAAAAAGTATACGCATTCCAGATTAAAAAGAACACCACGAAGTCATGAACTTTTTGACTGCGCTTCGACTATTCTAATACCTTATACTTTAAACAATCAATTCTTGTATATTTGTATGTAATTGGTATCTCCTTGGCTCCTGACGATATTTTCGAATTTTTTTGTTTAGACAGTGTTTTAATATTGAATAAGTGATCTAGGTAAGTGGCTTCTCCGTGATAATCCGTTTTCACATAAAAAAAATATCATCTGAAAGAAACCCGGTCGCCCTGATTTTTATTTTAATTTAAAATTATTGATTGTATTCATTAGATATAACAACGCATTTTTATACTGTTGGCTTCTATTTAAAAAAAATATCGTCCGAAAGAAACTCGGTCGCCCTGATTTTTATTTTTATTTAAAATTATTGATTGTATTCATTAGATATAGCAACGCATTTTTATACTGTTGGCTTCTATTTAAAAAAAATAACGTCCGAAAGAAACTCGGTCGCCCAGATTTTTATTTTAATTTAAAATTATTGATTGTATTCATTAGATATAACAACGCATTTTTATACTGTTGGCTTCTATTTAAAAAAATATCATCCGAAAGAAACTCGGTCGCCCAGATTTTTATTTTTATTTAAAATTATTGATTGTATTCATTAGATATAACAACGCATTTTTATAATGTTGGCTTCTATTTAAAAAAAATATCATCCGAAAGAAACTCGGTCGCCCAGATTTTTATTTTTATTTAAAATTATTGATTGTATTCATTAGATATTTATTTATAACAACGCATTTTTATACTGTTGACTTCTAAAGATATCGTCCGAACGCCAGTCAGAGTGGCACCTTCGCACTTTACTACTTCTTTCATCAAAACTTATGCAGATCCCACTTTAAAACTTTTCACATATAATTTGTAAGCCTTAAGCGTCATTTTGAGATAAAAACAAAAAATTAAAAAAATTTCACTTTAAAATCTATACTAACAATAGATTTCAAAAATCAATTTTTACAATTTCGTTAATTTTTAAAGGCTCATAAAAACTGGCAACACAGCTTAATAAAAAAATGAATTATGTTAATTTATTCAGAACATTTAAAAGTATATAATTAATCCAAGTATGAACAAAATCCGGGACCTGACATTTATTTCGTTGTCCGCTTCGCGTGAAATGCCCCATAAGCTAGTTTTTTTTTTTCAAAATTATACCCTAAAAGGTTGAGAGTATGAAAATTTGTATGAAAAACTGTATCGACGACACATTAATCGACTAGCTGCAGTGTAACGACAGCCCCCTGCATTATAAAAGCTTAGTGAATCTCGACCGGGCGACCGTTCCGTTGGTCGAGTGGTTGGCAACCCTGACTACGCAATCGACAGGGCTCGGGTTCGATCTCCGACGGGGATAAGCATTTGTGAGATGGGCATAAATATTTCTGGATTTGGTTGTTTATTAAATGTATTCTAGTATTGGAACGAAGTTCCTTACGGCAGGCTTGGAGGGGATAAGGATTTTGCTGCGCGACCGAACTGAAAAAAATGTGATAGTAAAACCGTAAGAAAAATGCGTGGAATAAAAGCGTTAAATGAGACGTGCGCAGGCGCGACAGTCGCGTACACAAGCGAGTAGTGCCGTTTAGCCATAGGAAGTTCGTTCCTACCTGGTGTCCCGCGACACCACATCATTTTTATTTACATATTTCAATGTATTAGTATCATTGACTAACACCCATAACACTTTGGGGTTAGATCAATAAGTGTAATTTGTCCCGTTTTTTTCCCGTTTATTTATATTATTTATCTCGCGGGAAAACTCATTTTTCCGGGATAAAAAGGAGCTTATGTGCTATTCCAGGTTATCATCTACCTGTCTGCAAAATTTCATCAAAATCCTTGTAGCAGTTTTGACGTTAGTGTAACAGTAACAAACGTCCATCCATCCATCCATCCAAACATCCAAACTTTCGCATTTCGCAAATATAGATTCGCGGGTGTAGCTACGCGGCTTTAAAAAGCAATATTTAGTATGGAAACTGTAGCTGTTTGAATGTGAGTAAATATTTTCAAACATAAAAACAAAATTTCCAATACCAAAACCCACGCAATTTTAAACTAACAAATGAACAAAGTCAATAGTAGCTCAGACTGTTTCATGGTCCCTGCTTACGTCTGCTCTGAAGGTTAAATTGGATTTTACAGATTCTGATAGTTCAATTATCGCTGAAGTCGTAATGGTCCATGGTTAGCTGTAAAAAGATTAACACTGGAATTCCCATCTTCAATTTCGTTTATTTTTGTGTAGACACTAGTGATGTGCATTGAATTTATAATATCGATAACAAGTAGATTTATTTATACCTATAAATAAAACGTACAATTAAAATGGAGGAATAGTTTCAAATTAAGACTAAAAAGAATCTGCCTCATGGTCTATGGGTTAGACTATTCGTTACAGATAGAGGTCTCCGGGACGGGCAATCGTATTATTGAGGTTTTTTCGACCGATCGGTCGGTCTGCCGCTGAACCACTTTTGATAAAATTTGGCAAGGAACTAGTTAAAGGACTCCATTTTAATTTCCCGCTCAGTAGTATAAGGACGTTACTGAATTTGCCCCGATTTTCTACAATCGAGTTTTCACCAGATCTGCACGTTTTCAGTCGTAGGTACCTTTTGCAACTGTTTTCACAATGAATGACATCAGTATGTCTCTCTGTGTGTGTGTGTATGTGTGTGTGTGTGTGTGTGTGTGTGTGTGTGTAAACAACTCATAACTTTTAAACCACTTGACCAAACGAAACGTAGTTGTCGGCATTCGATTTATCCAAACTTAGGCTTGCCGAAAATCTGAAGCAAAACGGCCTAGACGATATTTAGAAACTATGAAAAACTTCTAAAAAAATCGTTAAAATGATGTTTTTTTTAAATAACTTCCAAATTAATGCAATTGCATCAACATTGATTTAGCCCTTGACGAAAAATTTTGAAAGTGTTTTTTACATAACTTCGAGTAGTATCTAGTACAGCAAGTGCACCCACGATTAGCCAAAGATACTTGGTCCCATAAATGTGATAAGTGGCAAGCCTATCGCCAACCAGGCACTTTCCAATCCCGGGCAACTTTGTGTTTCTCAGAAAAATGAAAAAACACTTTTTTTTAAAGTGCCTGACCCGGGAATCGAACCCGGGACTTCATGTGGTCAACACCAACGCTGCACCACTAGACCACAGAGGCAACTACATAACTTCGAGATTTTGGAAACATTCTATTTTTGATTTTCTACAATATTTTACTACTTAAAAAACTATTTGCTGTTTCAAAAATTAAAACCGAACCAAGTTTCAAAAGTCACAGCTTCTCAAGTATTAAAATTATGTTGTTTACAATTTTTTTTTATTTGGTTTATATTAAAATTATATTGTTTTTTTAGGTGGTAGAGTTCTGCATTGTCTTACCCTGGTCTGGTGACATCGCCTTACCTATTCCTGCAGCCATAGCACCAGTGTTTGTCACTATCATGTTCCGGATTGAAGGGTAAGGTTGCCGTTAAACTTTTGCAAATAGCATTAACACCTCGCCACATGGATAGCAACACACCATAAAAATCTTTGGTGTCTATAGGCAATGGTTGTCTATCCTGATAGAAATATCAGGAGAGCCATCTGCTTATGATGATATTATGATATAAAAAAACAAACTTACTTCATATTTTAAATAATACCTTTCAGACTTAAATATAAATATGAAAAAAAAACTGCATCCTCCTCCTCACTCCTTAAAAAAACTGCATCAAACAACGTAAATTTGATTCATCCAGAATTTGTCAATAACAAAAATTTAAAAAAGTATTTTTTTTATATCAAGTCAATATTTTTCCACTTATCGACTTTGGAGTTAAAAAATTGCGTTGAATAAAAATTGATCATAATTTGAAAATATACAGCTTTCTTAAAATTACGAGTATAATATTTCTATATTCGTGAAGTCTGAAAAATTCTATGCTTAGGTACAGTTTTTGTTCCTTTGACCTTAAAATACCTCAATTTAGAGGGAAATTTTAGGTAAGGCTTACAAGGTTAACTGGTTTACAGGGTACTGAAAAAGAAAATCAGTCTACATGTATAAAAAAAGTCGAATCGTTATCGATATTTTGTTATTCCCATCACTAGAACAACATGTGCGTCACACCGTCTCGTCTCGAGCACGCTCGGCCTAGCTAATATTTGAATTGACGTACGTGCCTGGCGGTCTGGTTAAACAGAATGTTCTGCTTCGTTGCGGCATGCGGCTTCTTTGATAAACTGGATATTTTACATAATTCTTCCTTTTTATATCGCAGGTTAGCAAACAAGCAGATCGTTCACCTGAGGGAGACAGATAACCAGGATAATGAGGTCCCAGGTTTGGTCCCTGGGATAAACTCACTCATTGTATATAATTACATACATTTGGAACTTCCCAAATGCAATTATTTTCGAACATTAACACTTTAACTGTCCCAAGTATATTTCCCTCCCCATTACCAAAATGTCCAATAATTATACCAGCTGCAGCGTGCAGTCTGCTACATTATAAAAGTTATTGGTGAATTCCACGGAATCATCTAATTTTCCCGGGATAAAAAGTAGCCTATGTACTATTCCAGGTCATCAGCTACCTGTGTGCCAAATTTCATTCAAATCCGTTAAGTAGTTTTTGCGTGATTGAAGAACAAACATCCTTCCATCGAAATATCCAGACTCTCGCATTTAAATTAATACTAGCTTTTGCCCGCGGCTTTGTTCGCGTTAAATGGAAAGTGCGGGCTCAGAAAGAGACAAAAATCAGCCATCCTTCATCATCAGTCACTCTCCATCCCTTCAACCATCTCCACTTAAAAAACACGTTAATTCGTCGCTTCGTTTTGCCGAGAAAGCCGGACAAAAAACACACACATACATTTTCCCATTTACAATATTAGTATGGTGGTATTTACATGATGACAAATAGATACACTATTGCAATATATGTAATGCACGGACGTACCAAACAAGGCCTTCTTTGTTTTTTTATATCATAAGATAGCAAACAAGCAGATGGGTTTTCTGATGGAAAGAGTCACCCATCGCCTAGACACCAAAGATGTTAATGGTGCGTTGCTATCTTATGACAAATTCTAGTGCCACATGCATAAGTTTACGGGCTATCTTACCCTCCAAACCGGAACACGACAGTGACAAGCACTGACGTTATTGCGGCAGGTATAGGTAAAGTGGTAGTACCAGACCCGGGCGAGACAATGCAGAACTCTACCACCTGGTAGCCACGATGGTAGTGACTCGAATAGCTAATCAGTTGCCTTTTACGACCTGCCCGACAGAAGGGCGTTGGCTTATTCTTCAAAGGAGCCCTGGACCAACAGGGGGAGAAAAGTTCTCGGCAATTGGGCTTAAAAGTTCCTTATAAGCCCAATTGCCGATTGTCAAAATTAAATAAAAAGTGACATCAAGATAACATTTATAACCTCAGCTATTGACACGAGAATTCACATTTCAGTCTGCCTAAACTAGTGTTAATATAATAACTCTACAGTTAGTAAGAAAACTATATAAAAACCTTCCAGTTATCTATCATCATCGGCTGCTTTCGGAAAGATAAAGTACGTAAAGTATAATGTGTGGAATGTAAATTATATATTATGTATTGTATAAGTGTACATGTATGTGTATGTATGTATATTAATATGTTAGATAGATGTATATGTGATACATGAACACTCACATTAACAAAGTTTTCACTGTGTCTGTATATTACACGCACACCCCTTTTCATTGATATTCTGTATACCCGTATTCACTTAATATATTCCGAAAGTATTTGATTGATATGTTCCGAAAGTACATTTCATTGTATGTACTTCTTGATATATAATTCCATCTCGAGGTGAGGGCCTGGTGATCTGTCATCACAGGGTATCCTAGTGAAGACACCAGTCTCTCACAATTCATTGTTTTAGTCTATTATATTAGTAAAATGAAACTTATTGTACCTAACGATTGTGGGAGAAATAAATAAATATATTATTAAAAAAGAGAAATAAATAAATACATTATTATTATTATTATATTATTAAAGTAAACCAAATGATGCAAGATAGTCCCTTTCACCCTGATCACTCACTGATTAGTGGCAAAGCTGGATAGCTCGAAGGGGTGAGCTGTATATAAGGGGGGGGGTCCGTCGAGGCTTACACCTGAACATGAAAAAACGTAAATACCTTATCATAAAAATAAAACAAAAATGGTCCCAGAACGAACAAGTTAATGTACTTTCTAGAGCACGGATAGTAAACGGTGATTAATTAGTACCCGTCATCTTTAAAATTGAGGACTCGTGAGAAAAACCATAACATTTTTACAAACAAAAGTTTTTTCGTGCTTTTTTATAAAATAATCAAGTGTTTAAAGTAAAAAAACTACCTAATAAAAATTATTAATTATTATTTTTCCTTCGCCAAATTAACATGTTTGAAACCCCCAAAATTAGTTACCCGATATATACCGCATATAGGTACCAAACATGTTAGTGCGTTGCTATTCATGTAGGGGATGGCAATGCAACTTGTATAATTCTACCGGCTACCTTACCCTCCAAACCGGAATACAACAGCGACAAGTATTGACGCTATTGCAGAAAGAATAAGCAAGGTGGTGGTACGATATACGTGGGCAAGACATTGCGAAACTTTACCATTTAGTGGTCACGATGGTAGTGACATGTGTTGTCAATCAGTCGCCTTAAACGACATGTCTGGTCAAACAGCAATTGGTCTATTCTTTAAAGGGATTCCAAACAAACACGGGACGGGGTGGGGGTTGCTATTCCTGTGGAATGTCACACGCATAAATTTACCGGCTACATCGTACTTCCTAGTGCCTGTCACAAATGTTTTCTGGTTCGGAGGGTAAGGTAATCTTAGGCATTTGTCATTATTCTGTTTAGTAATATTTCATATACTCAATACCTTACTGCTTCATATCATGTTAAACATTTTTATGTTAAATAGTACATTCTTGGACTAACATATTATAAAACCTGATAGGGTGCAGCAATATTTTTCCCCGTGTTGGATCGGGGCTTCTTTGAAGAATAGACCAACTGCCGTTCTGCCAGGCAGGTGTAAAAGGCGACCAATTGGCTACGCGAGTCACTACCATCGTGGCTACTAAGTGGTAGAGTTCTGCATTGTCTCGCACGGGTCTGGTACCACCGCCTTACCTATTCCTGCCGCAATAGCGTCAATGCTTATCACTGTCGTGTTCCGGTTTGGAGGGTAAGGTAGCCGGTAAACTCATGCATGTGGCATTAGACCTCGCCACAAAATAGCAACACACTATTAACATCTTTGGTGTCTATAGGCGATGGTTGACTCCGTCCTTCAGGAGTCCCATCTGTTTGTTTGCTATCTTATGATATTACAAAAAATATATGATTACTATTACTAGCGTCAGTGCTTATCACTGTCGTGTTCCGGTTTGGAGGGTAAGGTAGCCGGTAAACTTATGCATGTGGCATTAGACCTCGCCACAAGATAGCAATGCACCATTAACACCTTTGGTGTCTATAGGCGATGGTTGACTTTTTCCATCAGGAGACCCATCTGCTTGTGATCTTATGATATAAAAATGTAAAGGCGGATCAATCCATTTTTATGAAAAAAAGTTTATTTGTAAAATTTATCATTCAAAATTCGTTTATATTACAGTAACATTTATTTATAAATAAGTTTTAATATCACTTAGAATTGTGTTATCATTGTCTTCCGATTTCAACTTTTCGGGTAATTTATAATATTATACATTTCACCTCACAGAAGATAACATGCCATTAACATCTTTGATGGCGATAGGCGATGTTTCTTCCTATCAGAGAGCCTTCTACTTGTTTGATATCCTATTGTGAAAATAGACTAACTTTACCTACATTACGTGATCTGAATAGCGGAAAATTAAGCAAATGCTGATCTCATAGAGACCTTAGTCCGTATCTCGAATGTTAATCAGCGCGTACTGACTAGAATTAATTATTTCCTTAGTTTTGAAATATTCCAGATTAATTCCTAGTGAGATATCCTTGGGTGTATGATGAAAGTTAACTAGTTTACTATAAACATTGTCATCGCTGGAATGAGCGGTTCCCTTCTCACTTGAGTTCCATTTAAAACACCTGAAGCTCGCCTTTAAAAAATTCTATGTAATTCAGTATACGGCCTGTTAGTTAAGTCGACCTAAACCTTGAAGGAAGTAATAGGGTATCTAATTTTCATTACAAATAAATAAAAGCTTACCCTTAAATTTTAACCTAATTATCCATTAAATACATAACTCATACGCACCAATACGTTCAAACAAGTAACGCGCATAGGTAGATAGTTACGTAAATGCTGCTTATTCTTTTTTTTATTTATTTGGAATAATAATCAGCCTTATTACCCCCTTCAAGCTTTAGGTCGACTTACCTAACAGGCTGTATAATGTCGCAGCTAAATTGTCAAAGCCGTGATATTTCACTAGTGATTATCAATCGACTTCATTTTGTCAACATAAAATTGTAAATACTATAAAAATATAATTTACCTGGAGAGTTTTTAATTTGCATAGATTAGGTTAGCAGTTTGATTTTATGTATTACTAAGGTAGAATATATTCTATACTTTCCATCGTCGGCACTTGGTAAAATTCCATTATTGTAACACAATTGGCTAATCACTTGTACTTTAATTTCACATCAAAACTTTATTTTTGTATATCACTCGACCGGTTTCACTTTTTAAGCATCTTCAGGATGTAATATACTCAATAATAGTTTAAGTAAATTACATCTTGAAGATGCTTAAAAAGTGAAACCGGTCGAGTGATATACAAAAATAAAGTTTAATGTGAAATTAAAGTACAAGTGATTAGCCAATTCTGTTACAATAAGGTAGAATATAATATAACGCCATTTACAATTTCACGGCGACAAATGTCACTAAAACCAGGCTAATGTCACTAGAACCAGGCTAATTGTAAGAAATGAAGTCGATAGAGAATCTCCCATTTAATTGCAATATCAACTTTTAACACAATTTTTAAACGTAATAAAATAGCAATGTCTGATTTCCAAATTCCTATATCTTCGAAATCCTACATCAAATGATCAGCGAAGGAGAATGATTAGTGTCCATACAAAGTTTGCCTTAAAACCACCGCATGGCAATAGGTGCTAATCATTTTGTAATACAATATTTGCTAGCATATATAATTATCTTATTGTGAGACAGTACAAGTGTTATATGCTAGCAAATATTGTGTCAAAATGGAGTTTAACCAAGTGCCGACGACAAAAAGTGTAGAACATTTTGTAATAAATTATTAATGACTTCTGTAATCTTACATCACGGACACTTTTTTAATGTTCACGAAAAACTTACAAGGATTATGATTACTAGAATTCAGTTAAATTATATTTCAGCAACATAGACATTCTCATCATATCTCGTTCGTTTTTTATCTTTTAACCACATACAAGATAAATTTTCTTTTTTGTGGAAGAGGGGGCAAACGAGCAGGAGTTGCACCTGATGTTGAGTGATCACCGCCGCTCATGGACATATGCAATACCAGAGGCCTTGCAGTAGTGTTGTCGCCTTTTTAAAAATGAGTACGCTCTTTTGTTGAAGGTCCCCATGTCGTATTTATTCGGAAAAATCCCTGCCGGTAATTGATTCCACAAAAGAGTAGTGCGAGGCAAAAATTCCGGGAGAACCGCACGGTTGTGGATTTCTAGACATCAAGATGGTGTGGGTGGAACTTCAAATTTTGACGTGATGTCCGATGATGGAATTCGGCGGCAGGAATTAATCCAAACAACTCGTCGGAACACTCTCCATGATAGATACGATAAAAGACAGAGAGTGAGCTTACATCTCTGCGTAATGAGTTTCTTCCGCCGGATCTCTCAGTGTGTGACCGCGTTTCCGATCCGGTAGTAACTCAAAAAATGTTGACTCGTCGAAAGTGCCTGTAAAGGATAATTTGAATAAAAATGTTTTGACTTTGAGTTTGAAAAAAATGCCAAAGAGTCAAGCCGTTTCGAAATAGCCTGATCGTCAACGGTTCGAACCGCTCTACGTTGAATGGCGTCAAGTAGAAGAATTTGATACTGGGGAGCTCCGGCTCACAGATGCGAACAGTACTCCATGTGAGGCCGAATTTGCGCCTTATAAAGCTGGAGACGATGGGCCGGCAATAAATACTTCGCTCTGCTGAGCACGCCGAGCTTTTTGGAGGCTAGTTTCGCCTTACCTTCCAGATGACCGTGAAATTGAACGGTATTCGATATGTCGACTCCCAGGATTCCGACACTGGCTGAGGCTGTCAGGAGAGTATCCTCAAATCAAGGTGATACGACAAAGGGTGTCTTTTTTGTGGTGAACACGCAAAGCTGTGTCTTCTTGGGGTTAAATGTGACCAAGTTTTGACGACTCCATTCCGAGACATGAGTAAGTCAATTCTCGACTTCAGACACAAGCTTCTTTCGGCTCTCTTCGACGTGTTCCCGAGAAATACCAATGAGAATGGCCAGAGTACGTAGCATCACCAGTACTATCATCTGCATAGCAATGTATGTTACTAATTCGCAACATATCATTGATATGCAGAAGAAAAAGGGTCGGTAATAGCACGCAGCCTTGGGGAACACCAACATTGATGGGTTTAAGGTCGGAGTATGCACCGTCGACTACGACCTTGATGCTCCGATCAGCCAAAAAACTGGTTATCCACTTGCACAATTTCTCAGAAAGCCCGTTGGAAGGCAGCTTTGCGAGAAGCGCTTTGTGCCATACCCGATCAAAGGCCTTAGCTATGTCCAAACTTACAGCCAATGCCTCCCCCTTGGACTCAACTGCCTCCGCCCATCGATGTGTCAAATATACTAGCAGATCACCAGCTGAGTGGCCGCGACGGAAACCGTACTGACGGTATCAGCTGGTGCTCTTCTAAATACTTCAGGAGCTCACAGTTGATGATGGTTTCCATAATTTTGGAGAACAAGGAGGTTATGGCTATGGTCCGGTAATTGGACGGGCTAGATCTATCTCCTTTTTTAGGAATGGGATGCACTAGAGCTGTCTTCCACGATTTTGGTACCACGCCGAGTGAGTAGGAGAGTCGAAACAGGCGCGTTAATACTGGCGCCAACTCCGGAGCGCACACTTTAAGTACAATAGAAGGAATGCCATCCGGCCCACTAGACTTGTGGACGTCCAAGGAAAAAAGTGCTTTACGCACAGAAGATTGCAGGAATCTTAGTTCCGGCATAGAACTATCGCACCGCGGGATGGTAGGCAATGCATTTCCTTGCTCGTCCAGAGTCGAGTTGGCCGCAAAGAACGAGCCCAGAAGATCAGCCTTCTCCTTTGCAGTATGGGCCAGAGAGTCATCGTCTCTGTGCAAAGACGGAAGAGAGGGCTGTGAGAAATTCCCTATGACAGCCTTGGTGAGAGACCAAAACGCATGAATTCCTGAAGAAAGGCGAACTAATTTCTCATCAATTTCGCCAATGTGTTCCGATTTTGCCTTGGCGATAGCTCTTTTGAAGAACCTAGAGGCAGAATTGTACTCCTTTCGTAATGTGCTGGTTTTTACATCACGAGATACTGAAGCAGCAGCCCAATCCCGGTAGCACTCCTGCTTTCGGCGTGAAGCCGTTTTGCAGGAGCGACCAAACCAACCCACCACCAACTGGCACCGTAGAAAAAGGAATGAAAAGTTCCATCTGCTGCAGCACCACATCAGCGATAGAGTCAGCAACGACACTCGGATCATCCAGCTTGAAGCACATCCGCCCCCATGGGTAGGACGCAAAAAAAGACCACATCCCGTCCCAATCTGCTGACCTATAGTGCCAAATGTGACGACGGCCTGCAAAAGGAGGCCGTGATAGGCGCGTAACCGGCACTTGCTCCGGATCAGGCAGTGGTCTGACGTACCAAGTGGGACGTCCACAGATACCTGGTAGTCATTCGGATGAGAGGTCAGCAGAAGATCCAACAGTGAAGGCGTATGGTCGTCCACATATGGAACACGCGTAGGCGGAGTTACTGGTTGTGTTAGACCATACGCCAAGGCAAAATCGTGAACAGACCTCCCCACATGATCTGTAGTACGAGAGCATAGCCATTCGGCGTAATGGGCATTAAAATCGCCCAAGATCATGATCTCAGCGGACGGGCTCTGTTGTAACACGGAATCTACAGCCGTTTGTATGCGCTCAACGAACCTGTCGACTTCAGTATTTATTTATTTTTTATAGAAGAGGGGGCAAACGAGCAGGAGGTGCACCTGATGTTAAGTGATCACCGTCGCCGATTGACATCCACAATACCAGAGGTCTTGCAGTTGCGTTGCCGGCCTTTTAAGAATGAGTAAGCTCTTTTCTTGAAGGCCCCCAAGTCGTATCCGTTTGGAAACACCCCTGCCGGTAATTGGTTCCACAACAAAGTATGCGAGGCAAAAAGTGTCGAGAAAAACGCACAGTTGTGGATTTCCAGACATCGAGATGATGAGGATGGAATTTCAAATTTTGACGAGATGTCCGATGATGGAATTCGGCGGCAGGAATTAATCCAAATAACTCGTCGGAACACTCCCCATGAAAGATACGATAGAAGACACAGAGTGAACCAACATCTCTGCGCAATGCCAAAGAGTCAAGCCGTTTTGAATAGGGACCTGTAAAGGCACGCGTAGATGCGGGGATGGTCCTCGCAGTCTACACGTAGCCAGATGGATAGGTCCTGAGCTTCAAGTTTACCGAGGCGCCGGTAACAGATGTTTTCTCTGACGTAGGCGCACACACCAGCCCGCAGTACAAAGGCATGTTCCAATTTGTACCCCGGGTAGGAGAGATAAGAAGTATCAGCCGGAGAAGATACCTGTGTCTCGGTCAAAATGAGCAAGACTGGCTTCGCCGTCTCCAGATGGTAGTGGACGGCGTTCAGGTTGGAATGAAGCCCCCTGATATTGCAGAAGTCCACGGTAAGCGTGGAAGGGGGTGCCATGACCTTCTTGCCCCGATAGCCCCGGACAGGTTTTTGAATGAGCGCAATTTTGAACAATGAGAGGATTCTCCGCCGCTAGAACACGTGGTGTTCAATGCGAAATAGAAATGAAAATATCTGGCTTGCTTTCTATAAGAGAGAGAGAGAGACAGACAGACAGAGAAACATGCGCACGCCGCATAGCTTACAATACCTTACTATAGCAAAAAGTGTCGTGACAACTTTTTGTAAGAATTTTTTCCGTCTAGCCTCCTTTCACAACGCGGGTTAAGGAACTTCGTTCCAATAATGAAAAAGCTCTATTTATAAAAATAAAAAAGATCCGTATTTTAAAATGCTTCAGTTGAGTACCAAAATTAAATAATTTACCCTTAAATTAAGCAAATATTTTTTTATTTTATTAATCAACTAACTGTTGCCTGCGACTTCGTCCGCGCGGACTTCGTTTACTCCGCACAGCACCTCCCCCGTAGGTGATAATATGTAGCCTATATATTGACCCGACCTGTTAGTAATATTCATGCAAAATTTGAAGTAAACCCATGCAGTACTTGTTGAGTTTACCCTGGACATACATACAGACAAACAGACAAAAATTCTAAAAAGTATAATTTTGGCTTTGATATCGATTGTAAATCACGCCCCAAGTATTCTTTTTAAAAATATTCAATGTACAGTTTTGAATTTCCTACGATTTTATTATATGTAATAATATAGATATCGATCAAAATGTCGATGCGATCAAACAATTACATCTCTAGGTACTATCTCTTATATATTAATCCATGAAGCAAAATTTTTGTACCCCTTTTTAATTACGCGAAACCGTCCGCATAGGCACTGACAATGCCTAATATTTTTAAATAGTATTTTTATGCATAAAATACAAAATCTATTAACAAAAATAAATATTACACATAGCGTCCATGTGATATACACGATAATATGCACATATGTATATTTTCTTTACGCCCAAAGTCAGTTGTCAAACTGAAAAGACACTTTATTGTTTAGTTTATGGTAGAATTTCGACCACAGGGCGATCGCCAGTTAGTAAAGAAAGTCACCATACACACGCAAAACTGCTCATCAATAAATCTTCCAAAAAAATATTTACGAAACCCTACCTAGAAAGGTCCTGATTCCCTTAAAAATACACCACACATGACCTCACCAAAAGAATTTTGTTTACACAAGTTAAAGCAGATGACAAATTGCGTCCCGTTGGGAAGGGTGTCGTTATATTTAACTTTCTATTTTAATATATAAAAAATACGCCACACGCAAGTCGAACTCACCCAAAAAGGATTCCGTAGCACCAGTAATATATAGCTAAAATAGAAAAGCAAATACTTATGAAAGCTTAAAAAATAAATTGTTCAAAATAATTTTTATTTAACATTGCGAAGAAGTAAAGTTAGTATTTAAGCTTGTGAGATTTTTTTGTAGGTAAAAACTCGAACGTTTATAGAACATAGGTAATCGTTATATATAATAATATAATATTTATGTTATGAGAAAATTTAACCCTATTTATAATTTTGCAGCTCAAGTGGCTTCCTATTCGTGAGCGCAGGAATGCTCATGCACATCCTTTTCTTTATAATGTACTAAGCTGCAGCATGCAGCCCGCTACAATACAAGAGTTTTTGGCGAATCCCGCAAGATCCCCTAACTTTTCTGGGATAAAAAGTAGCCTATGTGCTATTCCAGGTCATTATCTACCTGTGTGCCAAATTTCATTTAAATCCGTTCAGTAGTTTTGGCATGATTGAGTAACGAACATCCATTCAAACATCCAAACTTTCGCATTTATAATATTAATAGAGATTAATATAGATTATTTTTCGGCCGCCAACACTCGAGACGCCTAGTCAGGAGTCATTAACGAGTCGAAATCCTGATGCCACTTAGACTCCGACATCATTATCATCAAGATAAGCCGAGGTTCGGTCTCACAGGAGACACCTTCAGGGCATGGCCTTAGCCCACTTAGTTTATTAATTTAAAATCAGGCTGACTACTCTGCTCGCCCGAAACTCCCGGTTTTGCAGTAAGGGTCATTTGGACAAACTGCTTAAGTTCATTCAGAAAAAAAACTTCAAACGAGAACGCTTAAATTTTCTATATACATAGTTTCAACTCAAATTGTCGCGGAATTTCACAATACCCTTTTCTCATTGTCCACACCGCGCCGCCGCCGCGCCGCTGTCATCCAGTTCACTTCTATAAAAATCTATGTGTTAGATCGAGCCGCTCTCGCCGCCGCGCCATAGATGGCCGAAATCCAGTTTGAGCCCTGAAATTTTATAATTCACTTCTTTTCATAGTAGAAGCATTCAGTTATTAACAACCTTTAAAATCCTCTAAAGGAATTTCATTTATTTGTTTAGATTTCAGATTGAAAAGGCATTGTAAGGAATTAGAATTAAGAAAATTAAAATATATTTTACACTTTACATCGTCGGCACTTGGTGAAACTCCATTTCATTTCAAGTGTATTAACGATAAATATTGTAAATAAAAATAACATATTTTTTTATATTTTATACTTCTTAGCTATAATCTGTACACATGTATACTAGACTTATTCTCACACTTTTGGGTTTGCAGGAAGAAAACGCTTACATAGATAAGGGTCACATTCTGGTTTTGAGCGTTTATCCATACTAATATTATAAATGCGAAAGTAACTCTGTCTGTCTGTCTGTCTGTTACGCTTTCATGGCCAAACCACTGAACCGATTTGGATAAAATTTGGTACAAATATTGTTTGAGACCTAAGAAAGGACATAAGACAGTTCTTATCCCGGAAATCCCACGGAAACGTAAACTATGCGGGTTTTTATTTTAGAATTTTTTCTACGCGAACGAAGTCGCGGGCACAGCTAGTAAAATATATATTCGTGTTTTATGCATTAGTATCGTTGAGTAACCCATAATCACAAAGCAATAATTTTTATACATTTAGATAAATTTATTTTATTTTTAATAACTAATATCATCGACCTACCTATATGTCTTTTTTGGGGATGGGGGGAAGGGTTTTGTTACTCACTACAGCCAAAGGGCCAGAAGCGCAGGACAAAATCATAAGGGTTACGTTTTTGTCATTTGGTCTGCGGAACCCTAAAAAACGCCTGAACTTGATTTATAGACAATTCTGTGAATACCTCTAATCGGTATTAGTGTTTATAAATATTTATGCTTTTATTTACGACATACAAAACGATTTTTTGTTACACAAGGTAATATTTAGATTTATATTTTTTTAATTTTAGTAAAATAAACATAGAGATCGAAATAGATTTTACTCCTAGTTTGTTATAGAAGGGAAGCACAAGAGTAGATTTTGGGATTTACTCAAGTGCATCTGATTAACATTATACGGGACACTCTTTCTTACTGGGCACTCTGGGCACGTGCCTACGGCCCTCCGATAGTAAAGGATCCTTTGTACTAGATCATCAAACTGATATTTATCACCAAGATCTGTATTTATTTAACAAAAAGTGTATGTGTACTTAATTACGCACGTAAGAAGTTACACTTCTTTGGCGTAACAACTCGAAAATCTTTCTAGAAATGTTATCCTTCGGGTTTCCTATGTTTATAGAAAAAACAACACCAATAATAGAAATAACAACTAGAGTTGTGGTGGTTAATATAACGCATAGCGTTATATAATAGCGCGCTATGTATACTCAACGTAAAACTAGAAAAATATAGTTTATAGTCTATAACGCGCTATCATAAAATAGTTTATTTGAACAATACACTCTAATGTTAACTAGCTAATTTCATGTTGTCAGTTTTTCGTGACGGTGTGCGCGCGTATCGTAAAAAACGCATCATTTTTCCCGAACGCGCCAAACGAAGTATAACTTCAAAAATCAAACGATACTGACTGACCACAATATTAGCATTTGCTATTCATCAACATCAATCATCAACATCAACATTCAATCAACATCAATTCTAACAAAATAATATTCTGCCAATGACATAAAGACCCCGTTATCTTAATGTGCCCAAGGCCTTAAATAGGCTAAAGATGGCTCTGTTGACATAGGGGGATACCTCGCATATTTTCGACAGTTGAAACTCTCCACCAAATATAAGCTCCTTATAATTCACAGACGGACATCTAGGGCAATAAAAATCCAATAACTTCGGCTTGTGGAAATTGACAGATTATATTTTTTCGCTATTTTGACATTATTTTCTTCGAAATATCAGAATAACTTAAATTTGCAACTTTGTGACACTCCCTTACTTTATAGCCAAATCATCAGATTTTTTCAATGTCAGTGCTTATACTTTTTAGCTTGCAATAAATCCACGATGCCCTTCAGTATTCCTAAATCACTGTTTTTTTTTTTTTAATCTGTAAACGTCTTTCTTACCATAGAAATGAAAAATATTTTAAACATTTTATTTTTCCTATCATCTAATCTACAAAATCCACACGATGCTCGATAAAATCCTCATTTAGCATCCCGGGCTCCCCTTCTATTAAAACCACAGACCATACAAACACTAATAGACAAGGTGTTGGGCGCAAAATGCGTGGCACCAGTGACCACATATGAGCAAACATATTAAATGTCAAACGCTTATAGATAATACATTATATCGTAAAAAAATTGAAAATTGCCATATTGCGCTATTTTATCGTGTCAAATAAAAAGCTAAGGCTTAAGGAATACTTCTGGAGTGATTTCATTTCTTCGGTAAGTATTATAACTATGTTTTTCTCTTTGTAAATGCAAGCGACACTGACAACCTAAAAAATTTTATATCGCGCGGCGTATCTAGTTTAATCCGTGATCAAAACGAATAGATATCAAAAACTACTAAGCGAATTTTGATGAAACTTCACATTTATATAATTAGTACTACTGAGTACTGAGTAACTTATGTGCTATATTTTGTGGTTTGTCAATGAACACCAAAAAATCAAATAGCTCCCTTGATGCCTAAGACATCATATATGTTAATGGTCGGCCACTTATCCGTGTCACAGAGATGCAATACCAAATACATAAGCTAACCGGCTACCTTACCGTCCATAATTCTGGCTTGGCACTGTGCTCGCTCACGTAATCGATGAAGCTGTGAAGACCCCCAGTGATTCAGTCATTCCGAAAAAAAAAACGCCAAACCGGAACATGACACCGACAAGCACCAACGCTATTGCGGCAGAAATAGATGAGGCGGTGGCAACAACATCCGACTGAAACATTATAGAATTCTACCATCTAGGTAGGAGTCACGTTAGTGCACTTACATATTAGCCTTTTATCTGCCTTTTAGGAAATGCCTTGTAAGACAGTTGATCTATTTTTCGTACGAGGTTGGTGTTAATGGTGGTTAATATAACGTAGTGGTTAATACAGCGCGCTATGTATGCTCAACGTATAGCGTACGCTATTTAGATTCGTATTCGGCGCTATAACATAACGACGCGCTGTATACCTAGCGGCTAGCGTAGGCCGTAGTTATAACATTATAACCTTACATAACGCCGCGCTGTATACCTAGCGGCTAGCGTAGACCGTAGTTATAACATTGTAACCTACGAAGTTACGAACTACGCGATCTAACGACTAACGTGCTAGACCGTAGACTCTAGACGTTATAACATAGTTTATAGCGTTATAGCGTTCAGTCATCGCTCGCTGTATGACATTGTGATGAGTCACGCGCTATGCCGGCCGGCTCGCGCGATTATTGTTCAGTTACACGTTGTAATATAGTCTATAACCTAGCGCGCTAGAAAAATATAGTTTATAGTCTATAACGCGCTATCATAAAATAGTTTATTTGAACAATACTAGTTGGTGTCAATACGGAGGAAATGTAGATATATAGTTGGTAATATCTCGCCGTGTTGGTCCCGGCCTCCTTTGAAGAATAGGCCAACTGCCGTTCTGCCAGGCAGGTCGTAAAAGGCGACCGATTGGCTATCATGTCACTACCATCGTGGCTACTAGGTGGTAGAGTTCTGCATTGTCTCGCCCGGGTCTGGTACCACCGCCTTACCTATTCCTGCCGCAATAGTGTCAGTGCTTGTCGCTGTCGTGTTTCGGTTTCGAGAGTAAGGTAGCCGGTAAACTTTTGCATGTGGCATTAGACCTCGCCACAAGATAGCAACGCACCATTAACATCTTTGGTGTCTATAGGCGATGGTTGACTCTTTCCATCAGGAGACCCTTCTGCTTGTTTGCTATCTTATGATATAAAAAAAAAAATATCTGGTGCTCTAGTGCAACTAAATTTGACTCAAATCCCGAGCTCCCTAATTTGATCTCCGAAATAGTTAGGTCTTCATCGTATTGTCACGTTGACATGTTATTAGAGAAACCTGAATATCAGTACATGCTTTGGCATACCGCGATTCACTGGTTTGTTGGTTGGCAAGATTGGTGTTGATCCTCATGTTGATTCGCTGTATTTTCCGATCTACCGCAAGTTACATGAGATAACCGGGCCCGACACCGTTACATGCTTATCCTAAGCACGAGGGTGTTAACACGCTACCACTAGAGACCTAGTTGCTACTGAGGTTAGTATTGTCGAGGGTAACTTTTTTAACAAGCACATGGCCCTCCTGATGGAAAGAGACAACTATCGCTTATAAACAGCAAAGATGTTATTTTTTTTCAATTTATTTGGTATCAACTTATATTAAGGGAGGCCAAGATGGGATTTTGGTATTTACACGAGCGCGTCAGATTAACATAGGACGGGGTACCTCGCATACTCAGACTCTCGAGCGCGTCAGATTACCATAGGAGGGGGTACCTCACATACTGTTAACGCTCTCCACCAAATATAAGCCCATTCTGTAGAGGGGGGTAAGTATGGCAGAAAAAAAACAAAATTAAAATAACTTCGACTTGTGAGTTGTGCAAATTGTCAGATTATAATTTTTTCATAATTACATCATTTCCTCCATAATAAAAGAAAATTCAGATGCGATCGAGAATGTCAAGACAACATTTTCTTTGTAACTTTGTGACCGTCCCACTCCCTTACGCTACACTTGAATCGTCAGATTTTCTAAATTATAGCTGGCAATTAACCTACCATACCCTAATCTAACGCGCTTCAGTATTTCCATGTCACTGATTTTTTTTAAACAGATTTTTGGAACGAAGTTCCTTATCGCGCGTTGTGAAAGGGGGCTAGACGGAAAAAATTCTTACGAAAAGTTGTCACGACACTTTTTGCTATAGTAAGCTATTGTAAGCTGTGCGGCGAGCGCATGTTTCTCTCTCTCTCTCTCTTATAGAAAGCAAACAGTGTGGTGTCGCGACGATTATTTTTGTTGAGTGTATACAGGTTTTTTGTAAATAATAATACAAAATCCAACAGGTCCTTACGACGCTCGAGTAACTACCCATATAGCATCTTGGGCTCCCCTACTGACCGCCCCGTTGGTCGAGTGGTTAGAGACCCTGACTACGCAATCAACGAGGCTCGGGTTCGATCCCCGACGGGGACAAGCATTTGTGTGATGAGCATAAATGTTTGTATTTCCGGGTTTGGGTGTTTATTATATATATTCTAGTATTTATATATGTATTTCTATGTATTAGTATCGTTGACTAACACCCATAACACAAGCAAATAATTTGCTTACTTTGGGGTTAAATCAGTAAGTGTAATTTGTCCCGTGAATTATTATTATTATATATTATTAATACTTATTACACATAAACTTACGTGCCTGTTGAACTAATGGGAGCAGTTCACTTAAAATAAACTTATAAAAAATACAATGGAATTCAATTTACATATAAGTATGTACAATGACATATAACTAGAACTCAAGAAAGAATACAAATGCTTGTAATGTTTTTTACATTAACATCGCATGTGATGTGATACCAAAATGGAACCCTATTCAGCCTTCATTGCAGCAATTGTGCCACAGCACTGATTTTCAGAAGTCCAAAAAAAAGTTGAGCTGCGTCTGCAAAGCAACCAGGAGGACCGACACTGCGATCGCATTATGAATATAGTTAAATAATAATAATAATAACAAACATTAAAGAAGGAAAAAATATAGTAAGCAAAAAGTATAAAAATAGATTAAGTTTTCAATAACATGCTTTTTTAAATACACTAAAGTTATAACGATCATAAAACCAGTTTATGGTGTAATTGGTATTTTTTTCACCAATATAAAAATACATTGTTACTAAATAACAAAATATGAAAAGCCACTTTTTTACACGTTTGTGTCATCGGAAGAAAAGTCAGATGTCGAAAGTCTATAGCTTAAGATTTGCAAGCAATCTATCGCAATAAGGAGCTAGGTCAACCTGACCCTCAGCGCTCCAATCATTCTGCTGGAATGATTAATTGTGCAATGATTAATGGGTAGGATGGTATTGTATACTTACCCTGTAAAGCAGAACACGACAGCGAAAAGCACTGACGCTATTGCAGCAGGAATGAGTAAGGCGGTGGTACGATATATATGTAATTTTTATCTGCCTGTTTGGAGCTCAAAAGAAGCAGACATGATTTTTGAGGTCGTTTTAACAAGGATGAAGATGTAGTCAATTTGACATATTGCACAATTTGCCAAATCCAGTCAGAATCAATCAATCAAAGTGACAGAAGAGCGACCCAAAATATCCGACGAAAGGAAATACAAAGTATTATATAATTGCGTCGAATTCAATCGTTTTAGGTTAGCGTGTACTGCGGGAATAGTGCCTAATTTTATTACACTAGTGAAATAAACTCTATGTAACGTTATTAAAGTTGATATTCCTTTGGTGAAATTTCGGCAAGGGTGCGATTTAAGTGTCCCAAATGTTATTCGCGACATACTTTCGCTACGCATCCGCTCGAAATTGGAGCTATCGCACGGTGTTGTTTGTGTTGGATAAAGGATCGAGCACACTGAGACGGGCTGCAGCACCGGGGTGAGCGCATCGCGACGAAAATGCAGCACAGCACATTAGGGCGGACCGCAGCAGGCCGCAGCAGGCCGAAGCAGGTCTCATCGCAACCACAACATACTGGAAATACTGAAAACTAAGTATTAGTCTCCAGTAATCTGTATCGCAACGCATTTTCGTAGTTCTTTAAAAACGTTATTCTCTTTTGTTAATCATCATCATCTGGCTCTTGAAAAACTAATAGCTCTTTGTAACCTTGAACTAAAATTATATTATTCGTTTTTCATCCATAATTACGTGATTTTATAAATTGATCGCAAAAGACGGTGGAACATGTGCGTAATTCCGCTCACTATCGCGGGGTGGGGCCGAGCGCGTCGAATTCACTGAAATTCGCCTAGCCAAACTCTATGCAAAATTTCATCTGAATCACTTCAGGTATACAAGCGTGAAAGCTTAACAGACAGACTGACAGACTGACAGACGGACAAACAGACTTTTGCATTTATGATATCAACAATTGCAAATGCTTTTTTTCAAAATTGGTACGATCAACGTGGATTTTGAGATAGCTTTTGACCGTGTAGCTTAAAGTAATAGAAAGTTTAATGAACAGGGTATCCACTTTGTTAAGCTACCTTTAGGTGTACCTCAGGGTTCGATTTTCGGGCCACTCCTTTATGCAGTATTTTTATATGGTGTTGGTTGACCGCTGACAACACAAATATTTTTTATGGAACTGACTGACTGACGACTGTGTGGAACTTCAGGCAGAGTTTTGTAGATTAGGGTGTTATTATGTTAATAATCATATCGCTATAAATACAAATAAATGTTCATTTGTTTCGGTCACTAAAAAAAATTGCTGTTCACACTTAGAGAATTCAATAGTGAATATAAAAATAACAAAACACAAAATTAAGAAACAAAATGCCGTTGTGTACCTGGGTATATTTATAAGTTTAATTAAAACTAGCAAATTAGGGTAATTTACTCAACAAACTCAACAATATTACTCTCTACATACTCAATAAATATTAATTAAATGTAATTTTAAATTGATATTTCTTAAGCGTGTAGAAATAATCGTTAACAAGGCTCACAAAAGCTTAAATTTGTCCTAAGAATTAGTTATATTTCTTTTAAAATTTTATACTCCTTATATAGTGTAGTTAAATATGGTAAATCCATCTGAAATAGAACATATAGTTAAGGGTCAGAGCACAATAAATATAAATTTATAAAACATTCAAATTATAGGCACAACCACAAGCTTAAGAACTATGAAAAATTTTGTCTTTATCCGAAGTGGCTTCGCTGATATGATATATTTATACAGTGTTTGAAATGGCTGAATCTAAACAAGATTTGTCTTCAACGATCTTGCAATTAACTGTTCCCTAGAATAAACATAGTGCCCCGACAACACTTTGATTAGTGCGAGTGCAGGTATTTAATGCAGGTGCTTAGTATTAAGCAAAAAATACGTGAAGACAGTCGTTGGTTAGTGCGAGAGCTTAGTAATCAACATCTTTTCACTTTTAGTATGCTGATTACTAATTGATTACGTATTGATCAACGGCTGTCTTCACGTATCTGTTGCTTAATACTACAAATCTGCATTAAACACTCGCACTCACATTAATCAAAATGTAATCGGGGCTATGCCTTAAGCCCCTGAATGAATTGATAACAAGACTGACAAATGAATTGATTACAAGCAAATTTTTTTAAACGTTTGAAATGACTGGATAAAGTGTAATGTTTAGATTTCTCTCCCCTAGAATAAGTATAAGGCACATTAATTTAATACAAGCAAATTATTTGCTTTCTATGGAGTTAAATCAACTAGGGTAATTTATTCAGCATTACATTTTTATTTACATATTGGTATCTATACACCACTGTTATCCCTTTTATTCAAGAGAGCCATCTGCCTGGCTGCTATCCGATGATATAAAAATAATAACTATCTCGATAATGACCCTGACCGACGATAAAATATATAAGGTTACAACTAAATGGCCAATTGACCGGCCATATCCTTCGTTTTCTTCCGGCTGGCCTCTGCTGTGCAATTTTGACCAGATATTAATATGACATTGACGTTATGTCTCGGAACCGTCGCACTGGACTGTTGCACATTTATTTGAGGTCACGTTATGTGGGTCAACTACTTGGACTTAGCTTATGTAATACCTATAAGGTCTGAAGTCTGTATTCTTGGGAGCATTCCCATGTCATATATAGGATCCTTTGAAAGCCTGTTTCGCTTGTGAAATACTCTTATCAGCTAATATCAGATTAGCAGTTTCAAAGAGTACATTTAAGATAAATCTAAAGTTGCACATCTCGACGTCACATGCTTAATGTTTTTAATGTCAGACTTTGAGTTGCTATATCCTATACTATAAACATGTAATTTCTAAATATTTGCATGTAATTAGCTTCCTTCGTTTAGTCAAAATACCCTAATGGCTTTGACGAAGTTTTATATTTAGACAGTCATATCCTATTAAAATTGATCTAGGTAAGTAACTTCTTTTTTTTTTATTATTATCGATAGGTAAGCGCTTGACCTCGATCTCGCCTAATGGTAAGCTAAGATGAGGCCTAAGATGGAACGCGCTTCCCTAGAAGGTACCTGTTACCTGTACTTCTTCGTGATAACGCGATTTCACATGAAAAAAATATCATTTAAGCGAATCTCGGTTGCCCAGCTAGTTATTATTTATTGCATAACTAAAGAAAAATAAGTTGTTTTCGTGGGATTCACCAAAAATTTTATGATACAGCAGGCTGCAGGATGCTGATAGAAATCTTATATGATATCCTATATAAAGTAAATAAAATTTGAAAAGTGAATGTCAGGCCACGCGCAATGTATGGTTACAAAGGAATCACAGTAACACGGACTAAGAAGAGTGCTTTTATTTTTCATAATATGAATATTTAACCTATTTAACGTTAAAGACAATATAAAAACTTCTCCAAATACGTTTTATAAGTTGCTCGACTATTATTCAAAAACTGGTAAAGCCTAAGCTCTGGTAGTTTTCCTTTATTAACTTCATCATATTAACTACTACCGTGATTTTTTTTCCACCCCCAAAACCAAACGTTTAGTTGGCAGAGAGGAGGTACACTTGATTCTAATAAAAACTAGCACTTTAAAGCTAAATATTTCAAACGACTCCCTTTATGAAAAAAATGTTTTCACAAACATACAATATTTTTAAAAAACCTATCCAACGCTACCACTTACTAGCAGGTACACGAGAAAAAAATGAACATCCCTATTTTACATGTAGAGGAGCTAAACAAAAATTATTATTCGAAATTATAAATATTACTACTTTATCGCCGTGACATATGTATTATTATATTCATACCAAATTACACCTTTCTAGTGCTAAGGATCCCTGAGCTAGACTGTGGACGGACGGACAGACGTACGGACATAGCGAAACTAGTTTACTTTGGAACCCTAAAACACACATTCTAAGTATAAGCGAGCTCACCAATGCGCGTGATTTAAATAATAGCGCTATATCAAAGTTGGTTTACAAAATAACAATTAGTGTAGGGCCCTTTAAAATTAATCCATTGTATAACCTACCCTAATTTGAAATTAGGGTGACAATATTTTGTAATATCATGGTCCGGTGTCGGTATTGATCACATGAGATCTTGGGCTCTATTCCCGGGTCAGGTAAGTCAAAATATTTTTAAAAATATATAAACGGGTCAATAACGCGTACATATATAGAACTTACTTGTAAAGCTCGACGTTTCGGCCAAGTTATATTGACCGTGGTCAGTTTAAAAGTTGGTTGTAAAAAAGGTGGTGGGCAAAAAAGGGCGTGGGCAGTAAAAAAAGTGGTGGTGATTTTAAAAGTTCATATAAGTCAAAATATGTCTTTTCAGTTTTCTGATAAAAACAACAATGTCCGGTATTGGACAAGTGCTCGGTTGGCTAGCCACCTATCATAAAAAGGGGGGCTAAGTATCTTTAGCTAATCGATGGTGTACTGGTAGTAATACATTCCTTCTGCAATAGCTCCAGTGCTTGTCACTGTTGTTTCAGTTTGGGGGGTAATGAAGTCGGCGAACATATGCATGGTAGCACTCTAGTATATATGCATGGTAGCACACTAGCCACATGGATAGAAACTCTACATTAACATCTTTGGTATTTATAGATGATGGTTATCTCTTTACGTCAGAGAAGTCATCTGCTCGTTACCTAACCTAGCAAATAAAAATAAAAAATGCAAATGATGCATCAATCCGGACTTTTTAACAGGAATTGATCAACTGCTTTAATGCTGAGCAGCATACATGTGTCACTAGATGACTGCTAGGTGGTAGAATTCTGCAATATTCTGCAATATGGATTTCGTACCACCGCCTTACGTATTTCTGCAATACTTTTTTTATATATTAGCAAAGAATCAGATGGCTCTCCTGATGGAAAGAAAAACTATCGGCTATATACATACTCCAAAGATGTTAATGATTCGTTGCAATCAGTACGACGAGATACCTTACCTTCCAAACCGGAACACGACAATGAAAAGTATTGATGCTATCGTGGTAGGAATAGGTAAGGTGGTGGTATCAAATACCTGGGCAAGACGTTATGTTATTCTACCACCTAGTAGTCACGATGATAGTGACACGTATAGCCAATTGGTTGCCTTTTACGATCTGCCTGCCAGAACGACAGTTGATCTATTCTTCAAAGGAGCCCGGAGGAACACAGGAATAAATAGCGTCAGTGTTACTGTAACGACAATAGTGTCAATGCTTGTATCTGTTGTGTTCTAATTTCGAGGGTAAGGTGACCGGTAACGCACCATTAACATCTTTGGTGTCTATAGGCGATGATTATATCTTTCCATCCGGAAAATCGCTATTTGTTTGCTATCCTATGAAAAAAAAACAACAAAAAACAAATCCGCGGACTACAGTTAGTTATGTATAAATAGATTCGGCTTATTATCTTGATGAATTTAATCCCAAAATAAATACACAGAACAAATATTTTGCAATATGGTGACCCTTTTGGAGAGGGCTTCCCTTGTCATGGATAATAAAATCTCGACAATGCATCCTGCACCTGGCTCTCGCGTGCCTTTTGTAAACTTTTTAACGGGACCCTAGCTTTATAAGGGATGTGATTTACAGTTATGTTATTATCGATAGGTATTCATTAAACTATTTCTTTTTTTTATAAAAAAAGATAGCAAAGAAGCAGATGACACTCTTTATGGATAGAGGAACCATCGCCTATAGACACCAAAGATGGTAATGATGCGTTGCTATCCATGGAGAGATGGCAATGCTGCATGCATAAGTCTGCCGGCTACTTTACTACTTTATATAAGAGATTTTTTGCCGTCTTATGATATAAAAAGTCTCTGGGGGTTATGGAACTCAGTTAGGCAATAATCATGAGCTTTGAGAGGTTACATCGAGATTGTCGTATAGTAGAGGTTGCCATACGAGGCTCAAATTCAATTCTTATTTATTAATATTATAATATTAAATCATTTATTAATATTATAATATTAAATCATAACACAGTACACAAGCAGACAGTTCTCCAGATGGAAGGAGAAACCATCGCCTATAGAAACCACAGATGTTAATTGTACGTTGCTATCCTTGGTCTTAATGCTGTATACATAAGCTTGTCGGATACCTTACCGTCTAAACCGGAACACGACCGCGACATTGACAAACATTGATGCTGATGCAGTAGCAGTTGTTAAGGCGTTGGAAACAGACTAAGACCAGACAATCTATCACATAGTACCCACAATTAACGTGACTCGCATAGCCAATCGTCCGCCTCTCACAAACGGCCTGGCAGAACAGCAAATGGCCTTTTCTTCAAAGAGGGCCCGGACCAACACAGATAGTATAATTAAATAAAACCTAGGTACATAACAAGTACTTGATTTGTTCACGTTAGGGTAAGGTCGATTTTATAAATAAATATTCCTTAAAACATTATATAATAATATTTTAAGTAATATTTATTTATAAATCATAATGATCAGTCGATATAAATTATTTTACTTTTTTATATACATATATATCATAAGATAGCAAACAAGCAAATGGGTCTCCTGATGAAGAGAGTCTACCATCGCCTATGTCTAGGCGATGGTAGACTCTTTTCGTAGCAACGCGTTATTAAAGTCTTTGGTATCTTGTATGCGTGTCACAACTAATGGTTGTGACACGCATAGCCAATCGGTCGCCTTTTACGATCTGCCTAGCAGAACGGCAATTAGCCTATTCTTCGAAGGAGCCCAGAACCAACACGGGGGAAAATAAAAATTTACTGTCGATATCGATGATTAATATCCAGCATCTCTAGGAATATTCTAATGAATTGTAGATAGACTCTTACTAGATGTATTACGGAACTAAAGTAGAACCCAACCCAAAAGAAAGAGAAAATAATTTTTATTACTTCTGAGTGCTAAGTGTGAGTTTTTCTTTTTGCATTCGATCGTGAGCGCGTTTGGAGTTTACTAGGAATTTGTATGTGATTTGTACAGCACCACCTAGTGGTAAACGTGAGAAACCAATTTACTACTAGGTGGCGCTGTACAAATCATATACAAATTCCTAGTAAACTCGAAACGCGCTCACGATCGAATGCGAAAAGAAAAACTCACACTTAGCACTCTGATCTGATAAACACTTTTAAGGGAGCCTATAGAGTGCCGCCACACTGCTACCAGTTATAGTGTCGTAAAGTACGGTTCATTAGTATGTGATTCTACATAGCCGCAAGTTAGTGCTACCCGATTTCATTACCGCGTTGGACTGATAGAACATCTTCCAAAGTCTCCTGGAAATACAAAGTCTTCAGGACTGATAGAAAAGTAAAGTTTCATCTGTAGTCTCCAATCACTGGCAAGGAGAAGTAAAACAACATGACTTCTTTAATTGTTCCTAGAAAAGGGAAGTTTTTTATTTCATAAGATAACAAACAGGCACATGTCTAGATTTTACACTTTCAATCGTCGGCACTTGGTGAAATTCCATTTAGTTGAAACTAGTTTATCACTCACTTGTACTTTTATTTCACTATTATTATACACTAAATTATTTAATTTCATCGTCGGGTTTTGCTTTTTAAAGCATCTTCAGGACGTAATATTCTTTACTCCTGTTCTGAAGATGCTTTAAAAAGCGAAACCGGATGATAAAATTAAATAATTTAGTGTATAATAATAGTGAAATAAAAGTACAAGTGAGTGATAAACTAGTTTCAACTAAAAAAAAGCAGATATCTCTCTTGATGGAAAGAGAAACCATCACCTATAGACACTAAAGATGTTAATGCTGCGTTGCTATCCATGTGGCGGGATGACTACGGCTACCTTACCTTCCAAACCGGAACAAAACAACGACAAGCATTGACGCTATTGCAGCAGGAATAGGTGAGGCGGTGGTACCAAATACCCAGGCGAGACGTTGTGGAGCTCTGCCGCCTAGTAGTTACGATGGTAGTGACACGCATAGCCAATTGGTCGCCTTTTATGACCTGCCTGGCAAACGGTCCGGTCAAAAAGAATCCGGCCCTTTGAAAAATCCGGAAAAAACTGTCGCTTTCCGGATTTTTCAAAGGACGGGATTCTTCCAAGGAGCCCGGACCAGAACGAGGTAGGTTTATATATCCACCACATATCCATTTCACACTATCTAGTATTTATCAGATCAGCAAAGAGCTGACTACGGCGAAGTAGTACCATTCGACCTGATACATAAATATGACGAGGTTTCTTAGGTTGCCTCTAAATCGCACTGAATATATATTTTAAGTAGGTTTATAAGGTCGCCTTTCAGTCCTGGTTAAGACGACCCTCCATTAACCAGGACCTTTTTTTTAAAAAAAGAAATGTAGTTTTCAAAAGTACGTAGGTATAGTATCACGCATTATACCGAACGGCCTGCAACATTTATAAATTGTATTCAGATATATTATTCCAAAATTCAAAATAACAAGATACATGTTTTCGGTTTCGATTCAAAATTATGTTTATCATTCTTATTATAGTAATTATCTATATATATATATATATATATATATATATATATATATATATATATATATATATATATATATATATATATATATATATTTGATCTATTAGATTCCACAAACTTTTACAATAATTGTTATAATAATCAATATTTTAGTGTAATATACAATGTCAAAAATAAAATTATACCTAATATTATATTATGTCTGAATAAGTATATTTTATTTCCAATATATATGATTTACAGAATGTATGATAATTATGTATAAGATCTTGCCAGACTTGTTGCATATATGGGTAGTTGATTTAGAAATATAGGGTTCTAGTTCTTCTAACTTATATTTTTTTATACCATGAGATATCTAATACACTCTCCTGATGGAAAGAGACATCTATCGCCCATAAACAACAAAGATGATAATCGTGCATTTCTGTCCATATGGTGGGGTGTTAATACCACGTGTATAAGTTTACCGACTACCTTACCCCCCAAACCGTAACTATGCAGAACTCTACCACATGGTAGTCATGATGGTAGTGACTCGCGTAGCCACACACGACACACCCACATACGCGACACTATCGCTGTGACATCGCCATGACGAGGACCCCTGTTTAGCTCATCGATGAACCGAGACCAAGGTCAAGGATCAACCATGGACAAAACAATGCTACTAACTCTCCCATCGAAAATCGATGATGACGACCCCACCTTAAGCCGAGGTTCGGTCTCACAGGAGACACCCTAAGGCGGAGGGCGTACGACCCACAACTTTAATCTCTGGCTGAGCACTTTGATCGCCCCCGCGTCCGGTTATTGTGATTCATACATTTAGAAAAAAGCTAATAGTTCGTCTCTTACGAACTGCCTGGAAGAATAACAGAAGGTCTATTCCTCCTATATTCGTTAGGTTGCCTTAAGCTTCGACATCGAAAATAAAGTGACACTGCTTTAAGAGATAGATTCTTTATGTGTCAATCCTGTGTTTATCCGGGCTCCTTTGAAGAATAGCACAAGTGGTGTTCTGCCAGGCAGATCGTAAGAGGCGACCGATTGACTATACGTTTCAGTACCACATTGATACCAACGCACCATTAACATCTTTGGTGTCTATAGACAATGGATTATCTTTCCATCCATGGAACATAGAACAAGCGGAATTGGCAAGTACAAATATTTGTATCAGGACCGCGATCGCCATACTTACACATAAAATAATCATTATTGCATATAAACTACTAATGCAAACATTGTTTCATTGGTCGTTTTAATTTTAAACAACAATAATCCGAAACACATAAACAGAACATTTAAAAATATACCAAACAGCGTTACAATAAATTTTATTTTGCTACAAAAAAAAGAGTATTTACGTCCTTTTGTAGTCTATTCAAAATAGACTCATCTATTTGTACAATAGTGAAACTATAATCTTAAATAGTTTCGCTATTCTACAATAGATGGCAGTATTGATTTTCCCGCAGTTTTCAGTTGGTCATATTTGAGTAGAGAACTTTCTAGAACGACATACGTAATGACTGTCATTACGCATATCTTTCTAGAAAAATTAGGTCAACCTAAAATGAACTTTATATGTAAGGTGTACGGCTGATTTTAGCTTGACTTTCTATTATATCATTAGAGATTATATTAAATCAGGAATTTAATTAAAATAAAATGAAAATTGTACTTTCGGATGATATGAAATATCTCCATTTGTAATCATCTGTATTCTACTATCATTTCTGCATTCATATAGATTTTCGCACGACGACTATCTCCTAAAGATATGGTAAGTATCAGTTATCACTAAGGCAATTTAGAGTAACAGCGCATAATAGTGACGCATGCGGCACGCCCACTCTTCACTTCCCCTTGTTCTATGTTCCATGTTTCCATCAGGAGATCCATTTTCTTGTTTGTTATCTGATAAAAAAAAGCCGAAGAATTACATACCCCTTACGGCAGATTCTATTTATATACGGCAGACACTATCCCAACGATTGCTTATGCAAATGGGTGTTAAAATAAGAAATCCTGACCTGAAATTGGAACAAATTAACGTCTTGATCTTATTATTCTCCAGACAGGTTCAAACATCTGAACAAACACACAGAGAAAACAAGAGGGTGTTTCGGTTACTGATAAGTAATTAATGGGATATATTTCTTCACATTTTTGGGTTACATGTGCGGTGAGTAAGATGTTTTATTTATTTATTAATAGGTTGGTAACGAAATTAACAATTTTAAAACTGGTCGTTTTAAAATTGAGTTGTTAGAGACCCTAACGATGTAGTCAATGGGGTTCGGGTTCAATTCGCAGGTTCGGGGAAATCAGAAATCAGAAGTACTTTATTGAATAAAACTTTATACAAGTTATTTTGACGCGTCAACATTTTTTATAAAACTACTACCAGTATCGGTATTCGGAGGTTCGATTCCTGACAGGAGCAAACATGTGTGTGATGAGCATAAATACTATAAATGTTTGTGTTTATGGGTTTGGGTGTTTATTAAATACTAGTGATCGCCCGCTGGGAGAAATAGGCCGTAATTTGAGACTATAATAAAATCTCCAGAATTTCAGGATAAACAAAATACTATATATACAATGTGTAACAGAAAGCGCGTACACTATGAAACATGTCAGTTAGTCATTTATAAAAACAAAATCATAAATACGACATCGAAAATCTTATTTCATGAATTTAAATATTATTTTTTATGAATTCATTTATCCTAAGTGTGGGTGAAAGTATGTTCTTAAATATATTTTTGATTAGATAGTTATAAATTTAAAGATTTAAACATTTTAGGCCATAGCATCATTAGTTTATTTTTCTACTAGCGACCTGCCCGCGGTTTCACCCGCGCAGCTTTTGTTCCCGTGGGAATATCGGAAAGGTTTATAAACTAAAACCTTCCTCAAGAATCAATCTATTTATTAAAAAAACCGCATCAAAATCCGTTGCGTAGTTTTAAAGATTTAAGCATACATAGGGACATAAGGACATAGGGACAGACAGAGAAAGCGACTTTGTTTTATACTACATATGTAATGATAATGATGATGTCAACTCTTAATAAAGGCTGTCTATTATTTTTCTTTTTAATTATTTATTTACAAAAAATCTATATTAACTTAGATGAAGGAAACTACTACCTACTATAAAAATGTAGATATGAAATAACCAAGTAGAAAACCGTGTCATTTCGTCCCTAACTATGGCGGACTGTTTAACTGTCTACATAACAATTAATAAATTATATTGCAATTAAGCATGTTATTTTAACAAAAAGTTTTTATTTTAGATTTAAGGTACACACTAAAATTATAGAAAAATACAAATAAACTCTAAAATCAAATTAATATTTTGTAATTAAAGGGTCATTTAACATTAAATTGTAACTTACCTACATGGACAGCGTATGGACAGTAATGGCGTTTTGGCCGCAAGCTGTTTAAGGTGACGTTAATTTTCTTAAATGATTTGAAATTAGAACACTGACAAAATTGTTTTAGCTTTGTCTATTATGAAAATTCTAACTTGTAAGACAGAGATAAAGTCAAAGGTAGTGATTATATACTCTTTGGTCATTTTTATTTGTTCAGCGTTGGAATGCATGCAATTTTATAATTTTGATTGTTTATGGAAATTAATGCCAAGTCCTCTCTTGTCAAAGATATTAATATTATGATTGTGAAAGTTTGAATGTTTGGATGGATTGATTTTTGGATGGATGTTTGTTACTCAATCACGCATGAACTGCTCAATGGATTTGAATAAAATTTAGCACACAGGTAGATGATGACCTGGCATAGCATATAGGCTACTTTTTATCCTGAAAAAATCAGACGATCCCGCGGGATTTGCCAAAAACTGTTATATAGCAGCGGGCTGCACGCTGCGGCTAGTATAACATATCTTAATAAAACCGGTCAAGTGCGAGTCGGACTCGCGCACGAAGGGTTCTGTACCATCATCTTTAAAAAATACGAAAAAACACGTTTATTATATGGAAACCCCCCTAGATATTTTCATTTCTCTATTTTTATTATTTGAATTTGATACAGACGGACAGACAGTGGAGACCTAGTAACAGGGTTCCGTTTTACCTTTTAGGTACGGAACCCTAAAAACTGTTGCAATGGATTAAGTAGCTGTTTCTCAACTTACTACTTTTCACTCTTACATAAATGCTTACATATATCTAATATTTTGTATAATGAAATAAAAAAACCCATTATATATATATATATATATATATATATATATATATATATATATATATATATATATATATATATATATATATATATATATATATATATATATATATATATATATATATATATATATATATATATATATATATATATATATATATATATATATTAATCCACGAATTTCTCAGGAACTTAGTCGTATCGAGAAAATTATTTTTGATTTAAACCAGGTATATCCCAGCTTAGGGAAAAGGCCCAGGTTTTTGAATAATGGGTGTAGTTGACTGATATATGAAGTAGTATGTTTTTGTAAATTGCTATTAATTATGCCTCCGGCTTTCTGTATTACACAAAGAAATTTAAAATATGTTCGATTATATCTCAGATGAACATGGTAGCAGTCAACAGTGCTCTCTGTTGTGAAAATTTATTTAAATGTTGAACAACCAAGGTGCAAAACAACATTTCATAACAACATTCCAGTTTAAAACAACAACAGATTAAAAATAAAAAGAATTTAAACAGGCTAACGAATTTGTTTGATACAGCCAAAAACAACACGAATGAACGAAAATTCGAGTGACGTCCAGGAATGCTACATTAACCAGTTAATTCCCGTATTAAATGTCAAAGGAAACTTTACCCCGCCGACCACAGGACCGAAATACAAATAATTCTTTGTTTTCGATAACAAAGACGCCAGACCTTTTTTTGTAAATAAAAAAACTCTGGATGTTGTAGCACTTACAGAAAAGATAAGAAATGGGTGAAGCAATTTCTAATCACGATAAAAAATTTTATAAACTTACGAATAAAAAACGATATGACAGCTAGGGTTTTTTATGATAATAGGAACAAATATGGCGGTCAATGTAGATTAAATATTTTATATTATACTAGCGCCTCGCCCTTCACACGGGTTTTAAATGACATACTGCTTGAAAATTTTTGAAATTCTCGACTTATATTTACTTTTTTTACCTTCCTCTTGTATCACTCTGACTATTGATGAAAACTTAAAATCAAATGTAAAGCTTAAGATGAGGTAAACTCCATAAAGTACTGCATGGATTTACTTCAAATTTTGCATGAATATTACTAACATGTCGGGTCAACATATAGGCTACATATTATCACCTAGCGGCCAGGTGCTGTGCGGAGTAAACGAAGTCCGCGCAACAGCTAGTTATTCAATAAAAAACAACCTAATTTTCTCACAACAGCATGTTAATTATTATTGTAATTTAAGGGTAACATTATCCTACACGTAAATCATTTCGTAACCAATCCCATTTGACATCTCAACGAAGTCACGTCTTAGCTAACAATTAGTAATAACAATATTATCTAACCCAACTTATTCCACTAATTACAGTTCGGTTATGTGCGTGTTTCCTAACGCGTAAACTGCATTTCGGACACACGATATCTCCGTTTTCAAGAATACGAAAATGTGTTTCTTTTCATTTGAGATTTGGTTTCGAAACATTTGTTGTTTTAATTATGGGAACAGATTACACTCGAATAGTATTGTTCAAAAAACTATTTTATGATAACGCGTTATAGACTATAAACTATATTTTTCTAGCGCGCTACGTTATAGACTATATTATAACGTGTAACTGAACACTGATCGCGCGAGCTGGCCGGCATAGCGCGTGACTCATCACAACGTCATACAGCGAGCGATGACTGAAAGCTATAACGCTATAAACTATGTATGTAGCGTCAACGGTCTAGCACGTTACTCGTTAGATCGCGTAGTTCGTAACTTCGTAAGTTATAATGTTATAACTACGGCCTACGCTAGTCGCTAGGTATACAGCGCAGTGTTGTGTTATAGCACCGAATACGAATCTAAATAGCGTACGCTATACGCTGAGTATACATAGCGTGCTATAATTTAACACTTTAATGTGTTATATTAATCACCATTACACTCGAATTAACAGAGCTTCTAAAATCTTTCCCCAAATTAAGTAGCATCCAGATCCAGATCGGTATTATAGTATTGAAATTCGCCTCTTACAAACTGCCTGGCAGAACGACAGATGGTCTTTTTTTTTAAATAGGGCCCGGACCATCACGGGCTATCTATACACATATATATTATGTATTTCTATGTATTAGTATCATTGACTAAAACTCTTAACACAAGCAAATTAAATTGCTTACTATGGGGTTAGATCAATTTGTGTATTTGTCCAGCTGATATATTTATTTGTTTACTATCTGCGCCAACTACTGTTTCGCATAGATTTTTTTCTAAAATAAAGTAGCCTAAGTTACTCCTTATTACATCAGCTATCTGCCAATGAAAGTCCCGTCAAAATCGATCCAACCGTTTCTGAGATTAGCCAGAACAAACAGACAGACAGACAGACAAATTGTAAAAAATGTTATTTTGTTATATATACCGTGTATACATATGCATTAAGTAAAACGCAGCTATTTTAATATAGCAAATAGACCTGCAATTTTATATTTTTTTTGACGCTTCCTATGCAATACTGTTATATTTTCTCTAAACATATTTAAGTAATTTAAATTTTGCTCTACTGGGATTCGAACCCCGAACCATAAGATTCACACCGAATTAACTAACAGCCAAACAAAAATTTTGTTGTTTTATATATAAATAATCCTTTAGAGCAAAACATCTCCATGTCTAAGATTAATAATAATCTTAGAGATAAGATGATCCTTTGAAGTAAGTATAATAAAGTCATCCGTTCTGATTAGGGTGACTATTTCTCGTTTTAAAGTGGGATTTTCCGACTAACGCTTGTCCTCAAGTTTATTCATCAATTCTTGATCACCGTCATGTATCATGTCGATATCGTGAGTTTTGTAATTTTAATCATATATTAAACTCATATTTTAGGAAAAACAGATAATTTATCTATACAAATAAATCAAATTGGAGTGTCTGTTTGTAATATTAAAATAAACGTTTTTTACCAAATGCGGTATATGGATACGGTATGTATAGTGTATACGGTACATATACCAAAATAACATTTTTCACAATTTTTGTCTGTCTGTCTATCGGTCTGTCTGTCGGTCTGTCTGTCTGTCTGTTTGTTTGTTCCAGCTAATCTCTGAAATGGCTGGACCGATTTCGACGGGCTTTCACTAGCAGATAGCTGATGTAATAGGGAGTAACTTAGGCTACTTTTATTTTAGAAATTTTTCGACGCGGACGAACTCACGGGCACAGCCAGTCACAAATAAAATGCTTATTTATATTTTTTTCTTTGTAAAAAAAATTATTAGATAAAGTTAAAAGTGCGCACATTCTGCGCAGTTTCTTTTATATCATCAGATAGCAATTACAAGCAGACATTTCTCGCAATGGAGATGGAAACCATAAACTAGAAAAAGACATGCTATCCGTGTGGAGGGGTTGAAATGCCACATGCATAAGTTTACCGGCTACCTTATTCTCCAAACCAGAATACGCTGACGATAAGCAACGACGCTATTATGCAGTGATAGACAAGGTGGTGGTACCAATCCCGGTCAAGATGTTGCAGAACTCTACCACTATTTTGTTTTTATAGTTTTCCGCTGTGTTGGTCCGGGCTCCTTTAAAGAATAGAGCAGCTGTCTTTCATCCGTAAAAAGCGAAAAACTCTATCGAAATATGGCGAAGATTCGCGTTGATACGACGTGGCGAACCAATTCGCTGAATCGCGTATCATTTTGGCTACAATAAAATGCTATTGTAATTGCTTTGGCTAGATTACCACTCTACGACGGTGAAAATTGGTGTTGTTGTGATGTGTTTACTAGGTGGTAGAGTTCTGCATTGTCTCGCCCGCCTTACCTATTCCTGCCGCAATAGCCTCAGTGATTGTCACTGCCACGTTCCGGTTTGGAGAGTAAGGTAGCCGGTAAACGTATGCATGTGGTATTTCAACCCCTCCACGAGGATAGCAACGCACTATTCTAGCTTATGGTTTCCATCTCCATAGCAAGAACCGTCTGCTTGTTGCAGAAAAAATTTGGTGAAACTGTATTTTTTAATATAACTTCCAGATTTATGTACTGATTGAGTACAAAAAGTAATCAGATCTATTCTTTTAAAAAACTACGTCTAATACATAAATTGCATCAGAATCGGTTTATCCGTTTGGGAGTAATCGTTAACGAAAAATGTTGAAAAAAGTGTTTTTTTTTTTCATATCATAAGATAGCAAACAAGCAGATGGGTCTCCTGATGGGAAGAGTCAACCATCGCCTATAGACACCAAAGATGTTAATGGTGCGTTGCTATCTTGTGGCGAAGTCTAATGCCACATGCATAAGTTTACCGGCTACCTTACCCTCCAAACCGGAACACGACAGCGACAAGCACTGACGCTATTGCGGCAGGAATAGGTAAGCCGGTGGTACCAGACCCGGGCGAGACAATGCAGAACTCTACCACCTAGTAGCCAAAAAGTTTTTTCGATATAGCTTAGAATTTTTTTCAATTTTCAGCCAATCATTTTTTGGTATTCTACGATATTTTAGTACTAAGAAAACTACGTCGAATGCCGTTTCAAAAATCAAAATCTATATCTATATTAATATTATAAATGCGAAAGTTTGGATGTTTGGATGGATGTTTGTTACACGATCACGCAAAAACTACTGGACGGATTTAGATAAAATTTGGCACACAGGTAGGAACCTGGAAAAGTACATAGGTTAATTTTTATCCCGGAAAAATTAGGTGATCCCGCGGGATTCGCTAAAAACGGCATATATTGCAGCGGGCTGCACGCTGCTAGTAGAATCTAATTCTCAAAACTTATAGCTTTTCAAATATTAAAATTACGTTGTTTTTAGCAAACTTACTTATTTTTTTTAAATAACTTTCAAGTTAATTCACCGATTGACTAAAAAATTTATCAGCTTTTCTCCTTTAAAAAATCGGTCAATTATTTGGGATTTATCAATGAATAAAATTAAAAATAAAATGTTTTTTTGACATTTTATCAAAACTTCCCAACCTATAGATATCCCAAAAATTGAGTTGAATGCCGTCATCGTTTTAAAATATACAGTTTTTCAAAAACTAATATACGGCCATTTTTAACAAAATAGATATTTGAACTGAAAAATCTCTTATATTTTTTTACTCTTTTTTATTTTAAATATCTTAATTTAGTGGGAAGTTTCAGGGATGGCCCTTAGGGTCAATCATTTACACATTTTTTACCTAAGAACTCGGTCATTTATGAACCAATTTTAATTTTTTTTATTTTATTTGAGAGACTGTACTCTCCTTGTGGTCTCACTTTAAATTGGTGAAGATCTGATGCAGGGTTCCGAAGATATACATAATGGAAAAATGTTTGCTGCTGTTTTACTGCGTTAAGTTATATCCTTAAAACACGATCGTTAGGCTCTATCTATAAGTAACTGCGTCATGGTCTAGGGGCCAAAAAGGCAAATAGTCTACTATTTGGCTAAGATCATAAGGTCCGGGCTCGATCCCCGGGTCGAGCAAAAGTATTATTGAGGGTTTTCTGGGGTTTTTCTTGAAAATCCAAAATTTCAGTACTCATAACTTGAATTTTGGCAGGGTATATGTTACCACTACCAAGCCACAGATGAAGTAACGCTATTGAGCTATTATTTATCCCTAGAAATAGGCGATAATCGTTATCAGGTCGACAAGATTCAACAATGGAGCAAGAAGGTGACAAAGAGTCCATAGACATTTGGTTAACTCAGTTTACCGCACAGAATAGTATTCTACTTTTGATTCCATGTTTTCAACTATCTCTTTAACAAATTTCATAAAAATCCGTTCAACGGGCTAGTCGTGAAAATGTTACAGACATACAGATTTTAGTCCATAAACTATTAGCCACAAATTCAATTTTAGGAAGTTCATTTTCAGAACTTGACTAATAAAATAAGGCTTTGAGGTATTATAAAAAAAACCATCAAAATCTAAAAGGCGCTTGCTTTCAACGTATTAGGTTTTGCTTTGTGACAAAGATTCTTTGTTCAATTTTAAGTCTTAGTTTATTACGTACATAAGTCTTTTGAGCCGCCGATGTCTTTATTATCGTTACACTTTTTACATATATCATGCATGTAATATATCTAGAAAATAATAAAAAGAATATAATATTTTATTTGCCAGACTAAAGCCCCGTTTTCACTTTGATTAGTGGGAGTGCGAGTGTTTAATGCAGGTGCTTAGTATTAAGGAAAAAATACGTGAAGACAGCCGTTGATCAGTGCGAGTCATTAGTATTCAGCGTAGTAAAAGTGAATAGACGCTGATTACTAATTACTCGCACTGATCAACTGCTGCCTTCACGTATTTTTTCCTTAATACTAAGCACTTGCATTAAATACTTGCACTTGCACTAATTAAAGTGAAAACGGGGCTTAAGGTAGCTTAAAAGTGTTTGACAATGTTCGATGAGTAAGATAAATATGCATTCTAGGAAAAAGCGTATAAACACACCGACGCTTCGCGCGAAATTCCGGTTTTAAGCTATAATTGCGTTTTTCGTGTTGTTTTCCAGCATTTGGAGGTTATGATTCACGTTGTGAATTTTTCCACAATTTTCCTATTGATATTTACAAAGATATGAAAATGCTATATTATTAGGTAAACGAATAATACGATTTTAATCTTTTACGAAATAATATCAAACTTTTTGGGTTGCTTGCTGCGTTGCTAACCGTGTGGCGAAGTGAAATTAGTTTACCGGCTACCTTACCCTGCGAACCGGAATACGATGATGACTAGCATTGATGCTATTACTTTGGGAATAGGTAAGGTAATAGTACCAAGTAGGGCAAAACGTTACGGAACTCTACCTTGTAGTCACGATGGTAGTCACATCTACAGCCAATCGATTACGTTTTACATACTGCCTGGTAGACAGTTTGATGCTTGTTACTGCAAAGGGGCCCGGACCAACACGAGTTGAAATAATATTTTTTAAATATATAAAAAACTTAAAAACAACAAAGAAATTTTCGTCACGCCAGGTTTTGAACTTGCAACCTTCCCTCAAGCCCGAATGCTCTACTCAGAGTTTGGACGTATCGAAATTTTTATTTTTTGATTTTAAGTTTTCCTAGTTTTCACAAGCACGGGGTGAGTGCTAAAACACACATATAATTTTTTATATTTTACCTTACTCCCAGGCATTTCGAAAAAGTGAGAAAATGCTACTATTTGTTACTATTACTATGACCACTAACTGGGTAGTAGAATTCTGCAATGTCTGGACTAGGTTTGGTACCACTGCCTTTCCTATTCCTGCTGAAATTGCGTCGGTGCTTGTAGCCATCGTATCCCGGTTTGGAGGGTGAGGTAGGCGGTAAGCCTATGCATGGGGCATTTCAACCCTACACTTAGATAGCAAATCGATTACGTTTAACGAACTGCCTTGTAGACAGTCTGATGTTTTTTCTGTAAGGGGGGCCCGGACCAAAACAGGGTGAAGTAGTATTTATATTAAGTATTTAACTAAAGTAATAAATAAATTGTATAGTAAAACTGTAACTTGGTATGGAGATATTAGGAGATCCGAGTTCAAACATGGGTTAACTTTAAAAATCAACCCCTAAATGGGTGATCGCCTCTGTGGTCTAGTGTTCCGGTATCGGTGTTGACCAAATGGGTTTTTTCACTTTTCTGATAAAAACAATGTTGCCCGGGATTAAAAAGTGTCCATTTGGCGATAGGCGTGCCACCTATCACATTGATGGGACGAAATATCTTCGGCTAGTCTAGCTAGTGGGTGTACTTGTTATACCTCTGCCTTTTTCTTCGGAGATACGGGCGTGATGATACTTAAAGAGATGAAAATTTGTACGAAGAATATATCGACGACATGTTTATCTATACATGGGCAAAGCTGCGCGGTTAAACTAGTTTTTATATGTATGTTTTTATCTAAAGTAATAAATAAATATGTATTGTAAAACCGTAAGTTGGATAACCTACTTCCAATCGAGAGATGCAGATACGATTAAAACGGGCGTGTGTACTGAGTATATCATTCTGCTAACCAGCGTTTACGCTAAAACAGATGGAGGATATAACGACCAATTAAATAATAATCATATCACCAATATGCAAAGTTGAAAGTAGCTTAACAGCAAAACAAAACGTAATTTTGTTTTGACAGGTGGATAAATGCTAAAATATTACCCCTCTGCTCTGTAATTATTCTTTGTTCAATAAAGTAAGTAAAGTTTGTTTGGATGAGAAAGGAGCTTAGCCAAATTGGCACTGAGTTGGACGTACACAAAACTGAAATATTTTTTTGTTAAAAAAATATTTAAAAAAACCAGCCAAGTTTCCTCGTCTTAGTTCCGGGCTTCTTTGAAGAATAGACCAACTGCCGTTCTGCCAGCCAGGTCGTAAAAGGCGACCGAATGGTTATGCAAGTCACTACCATCGTGGCTACTAGGTGGTAAAGTTCTTCATTGTCTCGCCCGGATCTGGCCTTACCTCTTCCTGCCGCAATAGCGTCAGTGCTTGTCACTGTCATGTTCCGGTTTGGAGGGTAAAGTAGCCGGTAAACTTATTATGCATGTGGCATTAGACCTCGCCATAAGATAGCAACGCACTATTAACATCTTTGGTGTCTATAGGCGATGTTGACTCTTTCCATCAGGAGACCCGTCTGCTTGTTTGCTATCTTATGATATAAAACAGGGACTCGTGTACGATGGGTTCTGCACCATAATCTATTAAAAAATGCAAAAAATCATTTTTGTGATATGGGAGTTCTTTATAATATTTATTTTATTTTATTTTATTTTAATTTAATTTAATTTAATTTAATTATTACTTTTTAAAGTAAATATATAACAAAATACTCTGGATATTCCATGCGTCTACCAATTGTTTATATTAAGATCGAAAAAAACTGCAAAAAAAAAAAGCACGTTTGTTGAATGGTAGCCCCATTTATTTTTTTAATATGGTTTTAGTATTTGCTGTTATAGCTACAAGAGAAATACATCATCTGTGAAAATTTCAACTGTCTAACTACCATGGTTCATGAGATACAGCCTGGTGACAGACAGGCAGACAGACAGACAGATGGACAGACGGACAGTAGACGGAGTATTAATAATGGGGTCCCGTTTTACCCTTTGGGTACGAAACCCTAAAAACGGAAAGAGTTTAAACAAAATCCATATAGATCCCATTTTTTATTACAGTAACTCAGGCCTCTCGCCCCCTCCCCCTCCCCCTTCCGCTTGCAATTCGGCTTCCACCTCTTCGGAGTCCACCGAGGATGAAGTCTCATCAGTACTGTCCAGGTCGCTGGCGTTGTAAGCGTAAGCTTCTACTTGGAGTTTGTAGAGGTGTTGAAACGTTATTAGCGGTATTTCAACCTGAAATGAAGAATTTTTTTTAATATTTCAGGATAGTAAACCATTGTCGCCTCTGTGGTCTAGTGGTCCAGAGTTGGCGTTGACCACATGAGGTCCCGGGTTCGATTCCCGGGTTGGGCACATTACAAAAAAAGTGTTTTTTCAGTTTTCTGAGAAACACAAAGTTGCCCGGGATTGGAAAGTGCCCGGTTGGCGATAAGCTTGCCACCTATCACATTTGTGTGACCAAGTATCTTCGGCTAATCGTGGGTGCACTTGTTGTACCTCTGCCTACCCCTTCGGGGATATGGGCGTGAAGATACTTAGTAAACCAGCAGATGAGTCTCCTGCTGGAAAAACAACCATCGCCTATAGACACCAAAGGCACAGAACACTGGAAACTAACATCTAAAAAAAAGTCAATCTAGATTCTACGTACAAGTAATATTAGAGCAACGCACACATAGGTCCGTGAGAGGTGTCTCACGGACGCGATATCTCGGACTGGTGCGGAACAAAGTGTCCCGAACCATTCCGATATATCGCGTCCGTGAGAGGTGTCTATGTGTGGGGTGCCTCTAATATTACTTATACGTAGAATAATTTATGTTAGTCTCCAGTATTCTGTGCCAAAGGTGCCAATGGTGTAGCAGGACGGTAGTGCTATGTGCATAGGTTTACCACCTGCTTTACCTTCCAAACC
Source organism: Apodemia mormo (assembly GCA_036924255.1). NCBI lineage: Eukaryota > Metazoa > Arthropoda > Insecta > Lepidoptera > Riodinidae > Apodemia > Apodemia mormo. Next base: position 25,422,125 of record JAUPFN010000024.1, read on the forward strand.
AGAATACGAGAAAGAGACAAGTGACAGTTTTCCTCGTGTTGGTTCCGGCCTCCTTTGAAGAATGGACCAACTGCTGTTGTCAGGCAGGTCGTAAAAGGTGAACGATTGGCTATGCGAGTTACTACCCTCGTGACTGCTAGGTGGTAGAGTTCTGAATTGTCTTACCCGGGTCTGGTACCACCGCCTTAGGGTCCCTGTCACAATAGGGTCAGTGCTTGTCACTGTCGAGTTCCGGTTTGGATGGTAAGGTAGCCGGTAAACTTATGCATGTGGCATCAGACCTCGCCGCAAGATAGCAACGCACCATTAATATCTTTGGTGTCTATAGGCGATAGTTGACACTTTCCATCAGGAGACACAATTAATTGTTTGCTATCTTATGATATATATGTCGCAGCAGGGTAAATAGCCAAGTGAGGCTCTTCTCCGGAATACATATTGTGTGGGCTTGGTGTGGGTAACGAGCAAGAAGTAATTTTCTTTATCACTTAAAACAATACTTATTACTATTTAGAATTTTCCACTATGGTACATTTAGCATTAACTATAATACAACGAGTCGTATGACAGTTTCCAGACTTGTTGTCCGAGCGGCGGCCAACAGGGAAGTATATAGGGTTCCGTCGGTGATCGATTCATAAACAATATCTTGTATTGGACCCGCACGAACGTAAATCGGACTCTGCTGAAGCGATGACATGAGACATCATCATCACTTGCGCCTCGTTGTCAAATCAGCTTTAATTCTAATGACTTCTCCGACATATATATAAAAAAAGACAAGCATTTGTGCTATTCCGACAGAAATAGGTAAGGTGGTGGGTATCAGAACCGTGCGAGACTGCAGATCTTTACCAACTAGTAGGCACGATAGTAGCGACTCGCATAGCCAATCATTCGCTCCTTACAAACTGCCTGGAAGAATGGCAAATGGTCTATTCTTCAAAGGGGACCTAGATCAATAGGACCTCACTTTCAGAGCTGGAATAGAACAATGTCAAGCCTTGATGCTATTGCAACCGAAAAAAGTCAAGCGGTAGAAATCCGCGGCGAAACAATGCAGGATTCTAACACTTGATAAAAGGGCTGACTAAGACACTTCACCTGAACTTCAGGGGAGTCCAGTTTCTTTACCGTAGGCTGCCCAAACTGGTAAGGCACTCCGACCTTGACACAAATGATCATCGTTTCGTGAGCAGCGTTGATCTGAAACAAATTAAAATTTCCTTAATCTGATAATTACCATGTCGGCAATAATGTAAAATTAGTAAAATGTCATCGCCTGTCAGTTGTTGATAATTTTGTTCCTCATTTAATAGGTTTGTATTCACTAAGAATCAGATATACTCTGTCTTTTACTTAATACGAAAGCCGAAACTAGTTTGTTCTGAATTGGCAGTAGTATCGATTGCAATAGTTTTTGAAATTTGTTACATTTTAATAAAAAAATCTATAAAATAATTGTTTATGTGGACACTCTAGTTTGTTAGTAAAATTTTGTTTATTTACCTAATTATTCTTTATTTGAACCACCTAAATTCTTACCACTGATCCCTAGTCAAAAGCCTGTAAGTATTATGGTAATGTTATCATCATATGTTTTTTGCGGCGTAGGGATGTGACGACCCCATCGCCCACTGGTGGGATAATTTTTGTTCAAAAAATTATCTAGCACCGGTGCAGTCAGTCAACCAAATTAGTGGTAGTGCCATACTGCATTTGCAACTGAATAGGCCGGCACGCCCGGGGAGATACCACTCTCTCACTTGACACCGACGTAAAGTAGCAGCTCCGCTGCTGCGTTTCGTCTGGTTTGTGAGAGTCCCGGAGGCCTACCTCCCCCCCCCCCCGCACACTATGAATGCGCTATTTAAAAAAAAACTACCCCAGGGGGGTACCACTTGCACCAGCAGTGGAGAATCCCCCCCTGAGCGTCCGTGCTCTGGATTCCAGCCAGATCATGGATGCTCAGGCTGCCCTGCGTATTCTGGGGGGGGGGCAAAATTGCGCTCATAGACAATTCTGTCCGGGGCAAACAGAGCAAGAAGACCATGGCACCCCCTACCACGCTTATTGTGGATTTCTGCAATATCAGGGGCCTTCATTCTAACCTGAACGCCGTCCACTACCATCTCGAGACGGCGAAGCCAGCTTTGTTCTTCTTGACCAAGACACAGATATCTTCTCCGGCTGATACTTCCTACCTCTCCTACCCGGGGTACAAACTGGAACATTCCTTTGTACCGCGGGCTGGTGTGTGCGCATACATCAGAGAAGATATTTGTTACCGGCGCCTCAGCAGACTTGAAGGTCAGGACCTATCCATCCTCTGGTTACGCGTAGCTTGCGACGATCATCCACGCAGCTACGCGTGCCTATACAGGTCCCATAGCGGGAATACTGAAATTGACCGGCTCATTGAGCGCTTACAAACGGCTGTGGATTCCGTGTTAGAGCAGACCCCCTCCGCAGAGATCGTGATCTTGGGCGATTTTAATGCCCACCACGCCGAATGGCTTTGTTCTCGCACCACCGATCATGCGGGGAGGTCTGTTCACGATTTTGCCTTGGCGTATGGTCTAACACAATTGGTAACCTCGCCCACGCGTGTTCCCGATGTGGATGGCCATACGCCTTCACTGTTGGATCTCCTGCTGACCTCTGACCCGGATCGTTATCAGGTATCGGTGGACGCTCCACTTGGCGCGTCGGACCACTGCCTGATCCGGAGCAAAGTGCCGGTCACGCGCCCATCACGGTCTCCCTTTGCAGGCTGTCGTCGCGTTTGGCACTATAGGTCAGCAGATTGGGACGGGATGCGGTCTTTCTTTGCATCCTACCCATGGGGGCGGTTGTGCTTCTCGCTGGATGATCCGAATGCTGTCGCTGACTCTGTCGCTGATGTGGTGCTGCAGGGCATGGAACTATTCATTCCGTTTTCTGCGGTGCCCATCGGTGGCAAGTCTCAGCCTTGGTTTGGTCGCCACTGCAAAGCGGCTTTACGCCGAAAGCAGGATTGCTACCGAGCTTGGGCTGCTGCGTCGGCATCTCGTGATGTAAAAACTAGCGCATTACGAAAGGAGTACAACTCATCCTCGAGATTCTTCAAAAGAGCTATCGCCAAGGCAAAAGCGGAACACATTGGCAGAATTGGTGAGAAATTAGTTCGCCTTCCTTCTGGCACTCGTGCGTTCTGGTCTCTCGCCAAGGCTGTCTTAGGGAATTTCTCCCAGCCTTCATTTCCATCCTTGCACAGAGACGATGATTCTCTGGCCCATACCGCAAAGGAGAAAGCCGATCTTCTGGGCTCGTTCTTTGCGGCCAACTCGACTCTGGATGACCGAGGGAACACACCGCCTACCATCCCGCAGTGTGATAGTTCCATGCCAGAACCGCAGTTTCGGCAGTCAGCTGTGCGTAAAACACTTCTTTCTTTGGACATCCACAAGTCGAGTGGGCCTGATGGCATCCCTCCTGTTGTGCTTAAAGTATGTGCTCCAGAGTTGGCGCCAATATTGACGCACCTATTCCGGCTCTCCTATTCACTCGGCGTGGTACCGAATTCATGGAAAACAGCTTTAGTGCATCCCATTCCTAAAAAAGGAGATCGCTCTAATCCGTCAAACTATCGGCCAATAGCCATAACCTCCTTGTTCTCTAAAGTCATGGAGACACTTATAAACTGTCAGCTCCTAAAGTATTTAGAAGAGCACCAGCTGATTAGTGACCGTCAGTACGGTTTCCGTCGTGGCCGCTCTGCTGGTGATCTTCTAGTATACTTGACACATCGTTGGGCGGAGGCAGTTGAGTCCAAGGGGGAGGCATTGGCAGTTAGTTTAGACATAGCGAAGGCCTTCGATCGGGTTTGGCATAAAGCGCTTCTCTCAAAGCTGCCTTCCTATGGGCTTCCCGAGAAACTATGCAAGTGGATCACCAGTTTTTTGGCTGATCGGAGCATTAAGGTCGTAGTCGACGGTGCATGCTCCGATCTTAAACCTGTCAATGCTGGTGTTCCCCAAGGCTGCGTGCTATCACCGACTCTGTTTCTTCTGCATATCAATGATATGTTGCGAATTAGTAACATACATTGCTATGCGGACGACAGTACTGTTGATGCTACATACTCCGGCCGTAGCGGTATTTCTCGGGAACACGTCGAAGAGGGCCGGATCAAGCTCGTGTCTGAACTCGAGAATCAACTAACTGATGTCTCAGAATGGGGTCGTCAAAACCTTATCACATTTAACCCCAAAAAGACGCAGCTCTGTGCGTTCACCGCAAAAAAAACACCCTTTGTCGTATCACCTCGGTTCAAAGATACTCTCCTGACAGCCTCAGCCAGTATTGGAATTCTGGGAGTCGACATATCGAACAACGTTCAGTTCCGCGGTCATTTGGAAGGGAAGGCTAAACTAGCCTCCAAAAAGCTTGGTGTACTCAGTAGAGCAAAGCAGTACTTCATGCCAGCCCATCGCCTCCAACTTTACAAGGCCAAAATTAGACCTCACATGGAGTACTGTTCTCACCTCTGGGCCGAAGCTCCTCAGTACCAGCTCCTTCCTCTTGATCGCATTCAATGTAGAGCGGTTCGAATCGTCGACGACCAGGCTATTTCTAATCGGCTTGACTCTTTGGCGTTACGCAGAGATGTAGGCTCGCTCTGCATCTTTTACCGTATTTATCATGGGGAGTGTTCCGACGAGTTGTTCGGACTAATGCCTGCCGCTAAATTCCACCATCGGACATCGCGTCAAAATTAAAAGTTCCATCCTCACCACCTCGATGTCTGGAAATCCACAACCGTGCGCTTTTGTCGACACCTTTTGCCTCGCATTACTCCTTTGTGGAATCTATTACCTTCGGGGGTGTTTCCGAATGGATACGACTTAGGGACCTTCAAGAAACGAGCTTATTCATTCTTAAAAGGCCGGCAACGCAGCTGCAATACCCCCGGTATTGCGGATGTCCATGGGCGACGGTGATCACTTACCATCAGGTGCACCATCTGCTTGTTTGCCCCCTCTACTATAAAAAAAAAAAAAATGTTTAATAGTACCTACCGGGTGTGGGCGATTGGTCCGGTTCATTTACGCGTAGGGTGACCTTACATTTGGGGTGTCATTGATACAACTAAGTCTATCGATAACTCAAAGAGTATTTGTTATTTCAGTTTTATTTAATGTTTTATTAATTGTTCATATAAAATACGGTTGGCGTATTGCGGCTTTTGTATCAAATAAAACCGTGTATAAGGTTATTCTTAGATACATTAGCATAATATGTATTTTAATTAACACTAGCTGCTGCCAGCGACTTCGTCTTCGGACTTCGTTTACTCCGCACTGCTCCTCCCCCGTAGATGATAGCGTGATAATATGTAGCCTATATGTTGACCCGACCTGTTAGTAATATTCATGCAAAATTTGAAGTAAATCCATGCAATACTTTTTGAGTTTACGCCGGACATACATACAGACAAACAGACAAACAGACAAACGGACAAACAGACAAAAAATCTAAAAACTATATTTTTGGCTTCGATATCGATTGTAGATCACGCCCCAAGTATTCTTTTAAAAAAATATTCAATGTACAGTTTTGACTTTCCTACGATTTTATTATATGTATAGATATTGAGTTCTAAAATGTGCCTATTTTAATTATTACGTAATTATTTATGCAATGCAAAAACTGTTTTGTTACATTAGTAGAATTAGTAGTAATTTGCAAACTACGCACGGCCGCACTAATACGGAGCTTTATTTAGTAGAAAGAGAAACTCCACCAATATCGTGGTACTGTTCGTAACGATTTTGAAGCGCATGTGAACATTCCAGGTAGTATGTAACTTCCTTGCTCAGACTACATTCACCTGACGTATGTAAATAACATGATAATATACACACATATAAGTACCTACCCTATTTTCTTTACTGTAAAAGTATGTTGTCAAACCCCCGCGTTGATCCTGGCTTATCTGAAGAATAGGTCAACTGCCGTTCTGCTAGGCAGGTCGTAAAAGGCGACGGATTGGCAATGCGAGTCACTAATATCATGGCTATTAGGTGGTAGAGTTCTGCATTGTCTCGCCCGGGTCCAATACCACCGCTTTACCTATTCCTACCGCAATAGTGACAGTGTTTGTCACTGTTCCGGATTGGAGGATAAAGTAGCCAATAAACTTATGCATGTGGCATTAAACCTCGCCACAAGATAGCAACGCACCATTAATATCTTAGGTGTCTATAGGTGATACTTGACTCTTTCCATCAGGAGACCCATCCGCTTGTTTGCTGTCTTACGATATAAAAAATCATAATAATACACAGACATGTATCTATTCTATTTTCTTTGCTATTAAAGTCAAAATTAAAAGAGATTTTATTGATTCTGTCTATGGCGAGTTACAACCAAATGGCGATCTCTAATAGGTAATGGGCTGCCTCATTAGTAGACACAACGTTAATTATACGTATAAGCCTTATCTCGCCTTTACAAGATGCCTAGGTGTTAAGCAGTTATGCCACAGAAATCTTAATATCTTAATAAATATAACAATAATTTTAATCTAATACCTTAAAACGAGCAATTCTTGTATATATATAATTGGAATCTCGGAATCGGCTCCAACGATTTTCATGAAAGTCACATATTGGGAGTTTTTCGGATCAAGGAATCGATTTATCAAGGTTCCAGGTCCAGGAAAATCTCGGTTCCCAAGATATGGGTATGTAAAAAACCGAGCAAAGCAATACCTTACAGAAATTTACTTCTTTATAAAAGTCAGGTTTAGGTATAAAAGTATACCTAGACTCGCCAAAGCTATCCGCCTGCAAGCGAAATCGAAACTTATAACCGAGCGCGAACCGTGAATTTTCTTTGCGCGCCCCATTTTTATGAACGAGCTGCGAACGTTAGTTCGGGGTTGTCACTTGAGACGTTTTTGTACGTAGTTGATGTAGTATGCGCAAGCGCGACGTGACCGCGACTGTCGCGCGAGCCGCGTGACATTCGCCGTCCGGGCGGCGCGCGCGCCCTATATACCTAAATTGCTGAGTGACAATACGTTATACTAAAAAGCGATCCCTGATCAACTCAAGGTTTTAGCACAATAGGAAAGAAATAAAAAACTTACCTCCAGGTAATACGTCATGTAGGTGTTGGTAGCAGGTTTCACCTGGAATATCTCGTGGTAGAACCTGAAGAAGAACTGAGCCTGTTCTCCTCTCTCGTAGCACCTGGGGCCACCCATCCACCAGTGCCCCACCCAGTCGTGGTTGATCAGGTCATGCGGTGATACTTGGTGACTTCGTGAAGTTATATACCCTAATGAGAAAATTTAGTATTAGATGAGATACACCATAGCAAGTGTCTTGATTTTTTCTAGAAATAGAGTCACAGGTTTAATTTCTGTGGGTTTGTGAAAACTTGTCTTCATAAACCCACAATATTTTTTAAAACCTAACCAACGATATCCCACACAATAAGGTGCGCGAGAAAAAAAATTAACATCCCCACTTTGTTGGGGAACTACCTTGAAAAAAATATTTTTATTTTCAAGATTTTATGTCACAACTTTGTTGTCGTTACTAATATGTATATTTATGACAAATTACAGCTTTCTAGAAATAAGTATCTCAGAGCAATCAATATTTTAAATATTAATATGAAGTATCGATATCAAATCCAACTGCAATCCAAATATGTGGGTTAACATGGGCGTACCGAGGGGGAGGCAGGGAGGAGCAGCTGCCCCCCCCTGGAATTTGTTTACCTCTCTATTAGTTATCTACTGTTGTAGATATTAAGATAAAAATAGTCTTAAAATGTTACGCTTGCCTCCCCTGGCCCAGAACCTGGGTACGCCCATGGGCGGGTAAATGTCTTACCAAAAGGGTCATCCTTGACGAAGGCGCCGACTGGTTTCCCGGTAATGGCGGCGGTGATCCACGGCACGTAGGGGTGCAGCAGCGTGTGCCGCGGGGGCGCCGCCGGCCGCCGCGCGCGCAGCGGGTCGCCGCACGGGGACCCGCCTGCCGGGACCATGCCAGCGATTGGCTACGTCTCACTACCATCCTCACTACTAGCTGCCATATATCCACAACGTTTCGCCCGGGTATTTAATACCGCCCCCTTACTGGCGGCTGTCATGAACAGGGAAGTAATTGATATGAACCTAAAATTTCTAACTGACAGCCAAGCCATGCTAAAATCACCCAATTCCAATTATTTAAATAACAGCTTAGTAAAAGAATGCAGAGAATTACTTCAACAACTGGGAACATCGTGCAATCACTGTACAATGGATTAAAGGACACAGTGGCTCTTTAGGGAACGATATTACAGATGAATTAACAAAAAAGGGATCAAAGATAGTAGTTATAAGCCCGGAACCAATAATATCAACCTGCTAAAACCTAAGGTAAAAGAAATCACCAAGACAACACGAAAAACACTGGGAAATACAAACTAGTTGTAGACAAACTAAACAAGCATTTCCTTAACTGGACCCTTAACTGGCTAGAAAACTGCTTAAACTGCCATGAGTAGAAAAAGAAAAATATGTGGTCTGATAACGGGGCATTGCCCAATGAAAAAACACTAACTGATAGTCACGTATGAGGGCATGCCTAAACCATGAAGGAACTCCACACTACGTGCTATTTGAGTGCGAGGAATTAAAGTACCTAAGGGCCCAGTTCTTCAAAGGAAGCGACATATATAGAAAGCTATTCGAGCACCCCACCAAGGAGCTGAATCTTAGGAATGAGCTGGGTATGCAGGAATAGCCACTATACCTTTACACACGATGGCCCGTAGTGTGACTTAATGCGGGCCTGCTTTGATAGACAGTTACATAGATAGATTACCGCCTTACCTGTTCGTTCGTTTGTTTATCATTGTCGTATTGTGGTTGGGGGGCAAGGTAGCCGATAGAATTATGCATGTGGCATTGCCATCCCGGCACACAAACAGCAACACACCATTAATATCTTTGGTGTCTTTTTGCTTTCCATCAGGAGAGCCATCTAGTTGTTTGCTATCTTATGATATAAAAAAAAACTTTTTCCGAAGTTAATGTTTGCTATCTTATGGTTTAAAAAGGTGATGATCGGCAGATTCATATAATTAAGGTGGTAGAGTTCTGCTATGTCTCACATAGACTTTGGTACCATAACCTTACCTATTCTTGAAGCAATAGTGTCGGTGTTTTTTTATAATCGGTGGTCGGTGTATTTGTTAATATTTCTAATCTTCTACATAATTTATATTTAGTTTTAAATGCAAAAAAGAATGTACTAAATTTTGGTTTCCAGCTGAAGTCCCATATTTATTTATCCGAAAATTAGCAGGTTTTCCAGCGGTGTCAAAACCCATTTCCTATAAAACACCTCGCCTTAAGAGGATAAGGTATCCAGTAAACATGCATTGGGCATTCCATCTCTTCCACACGGAAAGTAAAGCAACATTTCTGATGTCTATAGGCGATGTTTGTCTTTTCCAGTGATGAGACTCGATCAGTGTTTCACTCGAGTCACTCGAGTAGCTTCTCTTCTACTCACACTCGAGTAAAGTATATGATAACTCGGATAAAGAGTGACTCGAATCAACTCGAATGACTCTGACCACTCGAGTGGCCTATACCGACTCGAGTGAGAAATTCGGGTTATGACAAGTATAGCCGATGTATCTTCCATTTGAAATTCAGTTCAAGTCTATGAAGGACTACAACTAATATATTGAAATATTTCATTCATTATTTTTATAATACTTACTTGGTTATGTTGTTAAAGTAATGCGAAAGTCTAAAAAGAATTCATGTTAAAAATAGGTACCTACTCTATAGTCTATACTAAGTATTTTTAAATTTATGTAATAACTAGCTGCAGCGTGCAGCCCGCTGCACTATAAGTTTTTGGCGAATCCCGCGGGATTACCTAATTTTTCCGGGATTAAAAAAATTAGCCTATGTGCTATTCCAGATCATCATCTACCTATGTGCCAAATTTCATTCAAATCCGTTTAGTAGTTTTTGCGTGATTGAGTAACAAACATCCATCCAAACATCCAAACTTTCGCATTTATATATATTAAATAATAAATAATATAGATATAGATATAATAGCAACTATAAGCCACAGAAGAAGATAGCAAAATTAAAAATTTTATTTATCTACTTAGGTATAACATTTTACTTATATATGTATTTTATTTACTACAAAAAAAATCACTTCTTTACTCGAACAACTCGTATACCATTCACTCAAATGCAAAAAAAAACACTCGAGTCTCATCTTCACTCGCGTGGCATTCGTGTGAATCAGTTTTAACGAACGAGTGACTCAGGTAAAAAATTGTCATTCAAGTTACATCACTAGTCTCTTCCCATTACCAAAATCAACTACTTGTTTTTCTATCCGAAATAAAAAAAATGATAAGAAGTGGACACCTTGCGCCAAAGACACTATAGACCAATGACCAGTATGCTCGTGCACCATGCTCGGAGACCCTGAGTGAAAGCCACATCCTGTACTGCAGGCCATGCGATGCTTCTCCGTGTTATTCCAGTTCTGAAACGGCATATTATTAAATACTAGTTCCAGCGTACCGCCCGCTGCATTATCACAGTTTTTGGCGAATCCCGCGGGAATACCTAATTTTTCAGAGATAAAAAGTCTATGTGCTATTTCATGTCATCATCTACTCAAAAGTTTGGCTCAAAAGCCAAATGTCAGCTAAATCCGTTCAATAGTTTTTGCGTGATTGAGTAATATCCATCCATCTGCATCCGTCCAAACATCCAAACTTTCGCGATTTACTTATTTTATGGCTGTTAGGCAAGGATAACAATATATATATATATATATATATATATATATATATATATATATATATATATATATATATATATATATATATAATATTGATATAAATCTAATATCATCATGTATCTATTATAAACACGAAAGTCTGTCAGTCATAGCCGAAGTTACTCTTTATTACTATGGTTTAAAAGGTATGTAGGGATTTTAACCGCAAGTTCCCGTTCCCGAGGGATTTCCGGGATAACAACAATACTATGTTCGTTCTCTGGTCTCAAACTATCTTTCTACCAAATTTCATTCAATTCAGTTCAGTGGTTTAGGCGTGAAGAAAAGACAAATAGACAAAATTACTTTCGCATTTATAATTATTAGTATGGATTTCATACATACAATATATATATACAACAATATATATATATATATATATATATATATATATATATATAAATATATATATATATATATATATATATATATATATATATATATATATATATAACAAATATAGATTTTATCTAAATTAATGACGTCAATAATCTTTATTACAAATTATTTGACAAAGGTTATAATAAGGCAGTGTAACTTAGTTTGTCGACTAACGAATCAACCATCTTCGATTTATAGGACATAGTATAGGTTTTATCCAAATTAAAAACACACATATAATTTTATTATTATAAACTATTAGACAAAGTTTAACATTATATAGAATTTCATACAAACAAAAATATGGCGATCTAAGTTAATTTATCGGAAAACAAATCAACTATATTCGACTTTAGGACTAAAATAGATTTTATTAAAGTCAAAAACATGTTTTTTCAAAAAACCCGTTACAAATACTTTTGACGAATCGACATTTTAAAAATTACTACCGGATCGGAACGCGGCCACTCTGTGAGAAGATATGGTGGAAGAAACTCAGCGGGCTTGTTTTTGTCTATAATATTTTTATATATAATAAATACTTTACAATATTATAAATTATAAAACATGGTTACAATTGTTTCGAGTTTCATACAAACTAAGAGGCAGCGGTGTAAATTAGTTTGTCGACTAACGAATCAACCACCTTCGACTGCAACAAGTATTGAACTTACCCCGACTGGGTTATCATACAGATAACACAATTCCCTCGGCAATAATCTGATTCTCGATACTTCCTTCTCTTCATCTATGAAGTCTCGTGGGACGTCTGCAAAAAGATGAGACACTTTTAAGAAGTTTTCTAGTCCTATTAATAAACCTATTTAGTCCTGCTTTTACATCCCAGCTCATTGTGTCCCAGCTAATCAGAGGTTCTAAAGTTCCCAAACTACATTTGAATGAAAGAATTACTTGTTTATTAAATAATTTGAGAGACCACATCATGTAACTTAAAAAATCTCAATATTACACAATACTAGCTGACCCGACGAACTTCGTTCTGCCTACTGCCTAACAATGAATGAACAGTATCAGGATTTTAAAATTAATACATCATTTATTAAAATTTTAACTTTTTATTAGGATATTAAATATAGATTAAAAATCAAGTATTTTTAGACGTGCTAACAAACTAAATTTTGATTGTTTTTTTTTATTGATGAATATTATATTTTAATACTTGTTTTCCTTTTCTCGACGAAGACAAATCCAAAAACACAAAAATTATGAAAATTAGTCTAGCCTTCTAGAGTTACAAATGTGACTTACACAAATTTGTTTTATATTTATATATGATAGGTGAAATAAAATATTTGCTGTTTTTTCTTCATATTTAACTTCATTTTCAAAAAAACAGTAGCACTCATAGGAGTCCCCACAAGGCTTTATCTTAGTGCAATTTCTATATGTGGCACACAGTCGTAGCGTAATTTGTGTGACCATATTTAATATTCGAAATATAAGTTCAGCGAAATTTTGTCTATTTATATCCACAAAATAATAGAATATAGGTACATATAGGAATGTATTAGGCTACCAAACAATGTCGTTGCGGATCGGACAGAAGTTTTTACATATTTTTTTATATGTATATTAAACGAAATAAAACTGCAATAACCAAATAACCAACTTCCAAACGTTCCAAACGAAAGTATACTTTCCCAAATAAAATAATTTAGCAAATTCACGTGTATATGACGTCCAAACAAACATTAAAAAATAAAGATCTAAATTGAGATCTTCCTCCTGTTTTGCAATATACAAACAACACGTTTACAATATATTTTAAGTGTGTATATATACATACCACTACTAAAGTCGATGTGGAATATTTGTTCAGTACTCTGTTTCCCGTTTCGCAGAACTAAAAAGTTTTTGAAAGGCAAACACGCGGGCACCATATACTCTGAAATGAATGTAACCACGATAACATTGTACTAAACTTGTTGTGCATTCTAACTTTTAATTTTCATAGCGCCTGTACAACTATTTTAAAAGATAGAAAACATGCAGATGGTTCTCTGATGAAAAGGTCGCTTATAGATACCAAAAATATTAATAGTATGTTGTTAACTTCCTAGCAGGGTCTTATTGCCACATGCACAAGTTTACCGGCTATCTTACCCCCCAAACCGGAACACGACAGCAACAAACACTGACGCCATTGCAACAACGAAAGAATACACTCGATCGTATAAAAAATAATGCTCAAACTACTGTCACATAATACAAAATATTACAGTTCATCCTTTGCCATCACTGACAAAAAACTATGGATTTCACTACCACCTCATATCAGACTTGCGGAGAATGTAAATTCCTTCTAGACTCGTGAATGAATACTACCTATCATAATATATTGTAAAAGTTTGTAAAATTTATTATTATTAATATTACAACTATTTATTTATTGAATACTGCCAACAAGACATACACTAAATACACGAAAAATGACAAAATACAATTATTATTATAATATATTTTTTGCCTTGCCTTAATTATACCTTGGCAATATTTTTTTTATTTATTAAAAAAAAAGAGTTTTTCTTTTTACTATAAATGTATAATATTTTTTCCTCATTTATTTTCTTAACAGATAACACATTGATTATCAATTTACATAATAATCGTGCACCTGAGTTACTAAATTACAAAATTTCCTTAGCCTTGCTGGTTGTCTGCCAGAATTTCGACGCGCGTCAATTCTATAGGAAATGGGCGGCGCGGTATGTTCTGAAACCGCTGGGAAACGTGTTAATTTTCGGATAAATAAATATAGGATTTCAGCTGAAAACCAAAATTTAGTACATTCTTTTTTGTATTTAAATATCATCACCTAAATATCACCATATAAAAATCATGTGGAAGATTAGAAATATTATTAACAAATTATTTATTTTATAGATTTTTTTAACCTGTTTTCGGAATTTATGATCGAGTAAAGTACATTCTATCATGTAATAAGTTAGCACATTCCTTAGATAATATCTTCAGGTATATCGTGTAATTTTCGTAAAATTATGATTTGACAATCAATACAAAAAAACGTGATTTAGCAAAATAGTTTTTTCCCGTTTGTCCCGATGCCTCGCCTTAAGACCGCCATTTTTGTATTTCAGTTCTTTTTTAAGTATGACTTACAATAACGAGCTATTATGATTACTTTTATTATTAGGGCGAGCGAAGCGAGCCCTACACTAGGCCACTTTCTATACACTTTTGTGGTACATTTTACTTAAAAATTATCGGACTTTTAGGTTTGTGCTTCGACGTAATAGTTTAAATTCATGTCTAGATATGTTATCTACCATAAAAATAGATTGAGAGAGGGAGAGGGCGGGGAGGGGGAGGGGGAGGGATGGGGAGGAAGAGGGAGAGGAGGAGGGGAGGGGGAGGGGAGTGGGAGGGAGAGGGGAGTGGGATGGGGGAGAGAGGGGGAGAGGGGGAGAGGGATGGGGAGGAGGAGGGGGATGGGGAGGGGAGTGGGCGGGGAGGGGAGTGGAAGGGGAGGGGGAGGGGAGGGGGAGGGGGAGGGGAGATGGAGGCGGAGGGGAGAGGGAGGGGGAGGGCAGGCAGGGAGGGAGAGAGAAGAAGTTGAAGGTGAGAGAGAAGTTATGCTTGAAAGAAAGTGTTGGTGTAAAGATGAGAAAGGGCATGCTCCGTTGGTTCGGACATGTAGAAAGAATGGTATATGGTAATGAAAGATTAACAAAACAGATATACAATGCGAGAGATGAAATACTTTATTATTTATACTACACCTATTCGGAAAGCACCTATTCGGAAAGCATATTCGGAAAGCACCCTCAGCTGCGCTTCGGGCCTCAAACTACACTCTCGTAAGGTATCGGTCATTTTCTCGCCTTGGTGAACAAACTACTATTATTTTTCTATACATTAAAAGACTTATAGACTTATTATAAAAAATAAAGTCTATACATTACAACATGTAATTCTCATAAAAATACTTTTCTAACAATATTACTAGATAGTATAACTTTGCGAGCCCCTACAAAGCTCTGCTTTTTGCTAGTTATATTTTAAGTGTAACATACTGTGTTACATTACACAGTATAATGTATTCTATCTCATTCTCTATACATGAATGTGTTTGTTTCTATATCTTGATGAATTTCCTTTTCATCAAGTATCAAATGACGATGATTCTAAAGAAGTGTCACTTTAAAAATCTTACTTGATTTAATGACCGTGAGCATCTTCAATAGCGCCACGCTGTTTTTGACCCCGAAGTGCTTGTACTCCGGATGAAGCAGCACGTCAGCGATCGGCATCAGCAGTATCGCTGGCTCACAGGAAGCACCTCCAGCCAATTGCTCCACCGACACCTTGCACTCCAACTCATCTCTTTCGTAGTCTCCAAACACTATGTTACCTCTAAAATATTATTATTTATTTATTTACTTTATTGCATACAGAAAACAGCACAATTAGAAGAAAATAAATGTAACATAAGCATAATAGGCGAACTTATCTCTAGTCATAGATAATTATTCCAGCTAAATCACAAAAGAAGTTAGAAAAAATCAAATTAATAGACTTGGTCCATTAATTTGATTTTTTTAACCATAGGACCATAATATTTATTTATTTGTACATAAATAAATATTATGGTTACATAACTAAACTAAATATATTTTAATTATAATACACAAAATTACATTATAAATAAAACTTACAATTCGGCTGGAAAATGTTTATTGACGCATTTTTTAAAAGAATCAAAAGTCTGACAGAGGCGAATCTCACTAGGCAGAAAATTCCACAAACTTGTTGCATGTATCGTAAAAAAATACGAATAGGCAGCAGAGTTATTAGGAGACCAACTGACGTTCTTCCAGGCAGGTCGTAAGAGGCAAACGATTGGCTATACGTGTCATTTACATCGTGACCACTAGGTGATAGAGTTCCGCAACGTCACGCCCGGGTATTTGCTTCAACCGCCTTACCTATTCCTGTCGCAATAGTATCAATGATTGTCATTGTCGTGTTCCGGTTTTGAGGGTAAGATAGCCGGTAGACTTATGCATGTGGCATTACCATTTCGCAACACGGATAGCAACGCACCACTGACATCTTTGGTGTCTATAGGTGATAGTTTTTTTTTCATCAGAAGAGTCATCTGCTTGTTTGCTATATCTATAATATATAAAAACTAGCTGACCCGGCAAACGTTGTTTTGCCCCATAAATTATTGAATTACAAAATAGGGGTTGATCGTAGAGGGTTGAAAATTAAGGGTTGTGTATATTTTTCAATGCTGAATCATAAAAAAATAAAAATAAAAAATTTTGTCCATAAAATAAAAAAAAAATTTTAGGGGTGGACAACCCTTAACATTTAAGGGGATGAAAAATAGATGTTGGCCGATTCTCAGACCCACTGAATATGCATACGAAATTTCATCAAAATCGGTCAAGCCGTTTCGGAGGAGTATCGAGACTAACATTGTGACACGAGAATTTTATATATATAGATTAATCTCTATTTTCTGTGGTCACGACGTCACGCGTGAATGGCTGGAATGATTTCGTCAATTATTTTTTTGTTATGTTTGTAATTTTCAGCTTAACCGACAGCTTAACGGCTTGACCGATTTTGACGAAAATTGTTAAAGAGAGAGAGTAAATTGTAAACAGAACATATCGTTGAAGTATGTACGCCTAGTGAGGCGGGCACGGCATACCTAGAGAATAGAAATACAAATATAATATTAATGTTAGGAATAACAATATTATTTATAACAATATAAGGATGTGTGTACTGAGCAGATTTCACGAGACCTGTAGTTTTGGATGATGCCGACAAACTGGCTTACAGTTTGGCACAAATAAATTATAAGAAATTATGAACATTATTGTCATAAAATAAAATAAATAAAAATAAATATTACCAGACGTGTGATAAGGGGCCGCCTATAAATTACGTCATATGTTAAGGAGGGAAGAGGGGGGGGGGGGGTCGAACAAGTGTGAAATTGTGTGACAAGAGGTAGGGAGAGGTCCCAAATTCTGTGAAATCACATTTTTTCAAAAAATATATACATGGGGCACACTAAAAGTTTTGCACTTCTAGCTAATCGGAACTATTTGAATTTCGAATGTTATATTTTTAAAACGTTGCAACCTTCTTAGTAATAAAAAAAAACAATTGGCGGGAAATGATTTGTCAATTGTTTTTTTACCACACATCAAAATTCTACGTACGAAACGAAAATGGAATTAAATAGAAAAGATTTTAGAGCGATGATTTTTTATGATTTTAAAAGTTCCCTTTCTCCGCAAGACTGTGCCGCTCGTCTTCAAAATGCTTTTGGGAGAGAGGCACCTTGTTTGAGCACCGTGAGGCGATGGTTTGCTGAATTTGAGAGAGGTCGAGTTTCTTTACATGACGAATTTCGTGAAGGGCGGTCTTCAATTGCCGTCAACGAAAATAATGTGGCTACTGTTAAGCGGTTAATTGAAGAAAACCCCCGAATTACCTATAAGACAATTTGAGAACTATTGGGAATTGGTATGAGCCAAATTCAGAAAATTTTACACCAAGAATTAATTGAAAATTCGGAAACTTTGTTGTCGTTGGATCCTTCATGCACTGACAGCGGAGCATAAGCGGTCTCGCGTGGAATGGTGCTCACAGATGCTACTGAAGTATGACCACGGACTTCTAATGCTGTTTATGACATTGTCACAGGAGATGAAACGTGGATTTATTGTTTTGAGCCCGAATTAAAACAGCAATCTTGTGAATGAGTGTTTGAAAATGAGAACAGGCCAACAAAAGTGAGACAGGCGAGAAACGTTGGTAAAAAAATGATCGTGTTTTTTTTCTCAGCTACGGGTCCCATCTGTACAATTCCACTTGAAGGTCAAAAGAGTGTTAATGTCGAGTGGTATTCTACCATTTGTTTACCCAGGGTGTTAGTAAAAGTTCGCGAAAAACGACCCAAAAGCCGTATTCTCCTACACCATGATAACGCTTCTTCACACACGGCCAACAAAACAAAGTCATTTTTAGCTTCCAAAAAAGTACATCTCGTCACTCATCCTGTGCATAGCCCCGATCTAGCACCCTGTGATTTCTGTATTTTCCCCAAAATCAAAGATTTGATGAGAGGTTTTACTTTTACCAACTCCGAGGAGGCAGTGATAGCGTTCAAGCAGCACGTAGAAAACATGCATTCAGATCTCCTGTCTGATCTAGTCCTCCTGTTTTAAAAAATGGTTCGATGGCATGAAAAAATGTTTAAAATGTAGATTATTTTGAAAAGCAATAAACATAATATTTTGGTTATATCATGTTATTTTTTAAGTTACGCAAAACTTATAGTGTGACCTACGTATAAACTATAATCGAAGGATATCATTTTTCTAATGTAAAATTATAAAATATGTGACATCACACTAGCGGGGGTCTCACAAATGTGACCAAATGTGATAAGAACGGGGGAGAGGTCTAAAAATCATGAAATTCGTGTGACGTAATTTATGGATGGCCCCTAAGGAACTCTGTTCGAATAACAACATTACCACTTACAAAGCATAGCCTTCAGGAATAGCTGCAGCATCAATGGCGGTGGACAGAGCAAATTGTCGGCTGATGAGCACCACTCGTGGGACCCTGAAGTAATGTGGTGTTCCGTTTTTTACTAAAAAACGAAAAATATTATTAATGAATAACTAGCTGACTCGGCAAACGGTGTTTTTTATACAAATTTTGGTGGGGTACTTAAGAAGGGGAGGAAGGGTTAATTGAGATATAAATGATCCTATCTTTTAAGTTGAACCAAACAGTAGATATTTACAAAATTTCATTGCAATCGTTTCGGTAGTTTCGGATCCATCGTGGACAAACAACGTGACACGTTATATATATATTTTAGAGTGGTCGTTAATAATAAAAATTTTTGCGACCTAAAAAGCTTCTTTATGATAAAAAAAACACTAGAGATTTCAATTTCTTTTTTTAATTTTAAAACAACAAGTGCCATAACACGATCTAATTAATTAATCTAGTTAATTTTTGAGTATAATCATTTTTTTTCTCTGAAAGTATCTTATTCAATTTGAAATAATTATTTTTTTGAGATTTGAAAATAGTTGACAATGAAACACCTTCAGTGTTATCATTTCAAATTAAGAATTATAATTGAAAGCTTTAAAAGAAGTTCAATACACTTCGTCATTCAAGCTCATGCTTTAATTTTCCTTCTATTTTTAGGGTTTTTAATACGTCTGTGAGCAGTTACGTATGAATCTAGTAATTTTTAACGCATTTTTGTGAAAATTTGTGAAGTTACTCAATCAGGTAAAAACTAACTTATAACTTTCTTCGTGAATGAGGCTATCATGAATTTTACAAATCAAATTGGTTTATCTGGTGATTAGAGCGTTTAAATAAACAATCTTGTTAACTCCAGTTAGTAAAAGACATAGAATTTATTTAATTAAACAGCAACTGACAAATACATATTTATATTTTACTAGTTGACTCGGCAAACGTTTCTGCCTTTTTAACTACTCTTCTTTTTTCTATATTTTCTCACTTTTTAAAACTTCCCTGGACTTCAACAATTAATTCAAAACCAAAATTAGCCAAATCGGTTCAGCCGTTCTCGAGTTTTAGCGAGACTAACGAATAGCAATTGATTTTTATATAGTGTGTAAAGAAAACCCTGCCCGATCTAAAAGAGGCATATAGGTTGGTTAATTAAAGGCATTACTGAAAAAAATATTAAAATGACTTTATTTCTAAAAATAAAAAATATATCGTTTTTTTTTAAATATTCGTATTTTTACTTATATTTCCCTAGAGTTAAGCAAATATTTTAAAAATGACAACACCTTGTCGCTGTTTGTTTCATTGTTTCGCTTTGGCGACTTTCGCATAAACACCACGCGAAGGCACGTTGTTGTTCGGCTTTTTACAAAGGAACTTTTAAACACGCCGCGTGTCCTTTGGCACCTTCCGACTTGCGCGGCATACTTTGATAATAGAATTTACTTATTTGTAGGTGTTGTCATACTTAATGTATGAAAATACCATTTAAGATTTTTTTTATTGGGAAAACTAATTAATAAATAATTAATAAAATAAAATTCCGTAAAATAATTACACATATGTAACCATATTACGGTACCAAATAACACCTTTAATTATCCGACAGAGTTTTCTTTACACACTGTATAATATAGATACTAAATACAAAATACAAAACTTATAACACTTTGTTGTATATTACTCATATGACACTTCTCAATTTCACAAGCACGGATGTCTGTAGAACATACTTATCAAACCCTGTTATAATGTTTATTTCTAGTCATTTATGGACTAAATTATTACATTAATCAAATACTTGACTTTACTTTAGGCCAGTAATATTAATTTAAAATATGTTTAATCTATATCTATACATCTATATCTATACATATAATAAAAATGTAAGAGGTCGATTACGATACTGAAGCGAAAAATGTATTTTTTTAATTTTTGTCTGTCTGTCTGTATCAAGGCCGCGCATCACGACGAATCTACTAAACGGATTCAAATGAAATTTAGCATGATTAGAGATTATACTTTGAAGAAGGTTATAGGAAATTTTTAAACCCAAAATTCAGTACGGTGCCCGTGGGATAGGGGATGAAAACAAAAACGTATATTTAGCTTTAATTCATTAACCTGTAGTCCGAAATCATTTATTATTATTTTGTTCAAAAGTAAGTACTGTAGACACTATCCCTTAAAAATTTTAAGGTCATGAGTTCTATAATTTAGAAGTTACAGACATCACAAGCTTCAACGGTTTCGGGTGATAGGTCCAGTTGAACGTGACACCTGGAATGTATACAAAACCTTTGAACGCATGGCTCATTATAAGTTAGCGTTACATTTCATAGTGTTTGTGTAATGGATATAATCCGAGTGAATCAGTTCTAGAATGTGTACTTTTTTATAAAAATGTTATTATAAATACAATTTAACTAGCTTAACAATTAGTAAAATATGTGTAAAATATAAATCTAAACATTTTATTTATTTAATTATAATGTATTTGAAAATAAAACAGGTGATTTTTCAGGTTTTTGGTAATATCTCAAAAATATGCATCTAATCGAAATTGAGTATAATAATAGAATTTGTTCTTTATAAACGTAAGGATAGGCTATTGCGAAAATTCACTATTTTGTTTTTACATTGCATAACGTAAAAAAGGATAAAAAAGTATCTACACGGCCATATCCCGAAATACGTCGGCAGAGGTACAAGAAGTGTACCCACGATTAGCCGAAAATACTATCTCACACAATGTGATAAGTGGCAAGCCTATTGCCAACCGGGCCCTTTCCAATCCCGGGCAACGTTGTTTTACCAGACAACTGAAAAGGCACATTCTGTTTTGCCTGACCCGGGAGCTCATATGGTCGACGACGACCCCCGACCGCTACACAACACGGTAAATATTTCAAAATTAGATACATCAATCAGTTAACTTTTAAAATGAATGAAACTTCTGCAAAGTGTAGATGTTGAAGTGCCTAAGCTACTTAGTATACTCACTAAAGTCGGACTCCAAAATACTTTAAAAAAAATGTTAAGTAGAATAATACGAACATGTACTTATAAGTTCAGTCCAGAATAAGATCAACATCTTACAGAAAACTTTAGACACAACTTCATCAAAACAAATTCAATTAAAAGATACTTAACTTTCCTTTATTTGTGAGAATCAAAAATCAAAAATGTGAGAAAAAATAGGTGGCGTTGTTGTTTTTTATTAAAGTATTATCACGCCCGATTCCCTTGCGACGTAGGCAGAGTAAACCGACCGTCTATAGACTTTCCGGTTCACCGCGATTCACCGGTTTGTCGGTTAGTGAGATAAATGGTAATCCTCATCGCCGCATATACTGACACGTTAACGATTATCGACTATTTTTAGCGATAACAGGGGACTGAAATTTTACGTACTCATCCGAGGTACGAGGGTGGTAATATATAAACCACTCCGTCAGTTTCTGAGTTGCTACTGAGATTTTAGGTTTTCGAGAAAATCTTCGAAAATATCTCAATAACATCTTTGCTTGACCCGGGGATCGAACCCGGGACCTCATGATCTGAGCCGAATAGGCTGTCCGTAGACCACGAGGCAGAGTAGATTGTTATAATAATAAAAAAACCCTTGACTGCTCATCTTGTTTATTGAAAATGATACAAATTTACATTAAAAATATCTTTTAGAGAATTAAAATAATAATAAATTTAAGAAAAGTGGAACAAGATTTTTTTTATTACAAATTGATTTCAATAAGCTTCTTAGTCAAAGACTATTTTGTTTTTTATTAATAACAAACTACAAAGCCATGTGTTAATTTATTTTTAACTTCCCCCTACAAAAATTGCCTTGAATAAAAATTATTCAAAAAATAAACCTATATAAATAACTTTTATCTTTCTAACTAGGTATATATTTTTAACTTCCCGCTATGTATGACGTATCTATATAAGGACGTTACTGATTTTGCCCCGATTTTCGAAAATCGAGTGTTCACCAGATCTCTACGTTTTGAGGACCTAGGAACCTTTTCTGACTATTTTAATGATGACATATGTATGTATGTGTGTGTGTGCGTGTGAGTGTGTATGTGTGTATGTAAACATCTCATAACTTTGAACGGCTTTACCGATCAAAACGTGGTTAATGGGATTCGATTGGATTCCACTCAACTTAGACTTCCTGAAAATTTTAACTAATTCAGTCAAGGAGATTTTAAGAAATTTTGAAAAACCTCACAAAGGTTTTTGGCGAAACAGTATTTTTTTAATACAATTTCCAAATTAATGAACCGATATAGTACAAAATTTAATCAGCTTTACTTCTCATAAAACTGCGTCCAATGCATAAATTGCATCAAAATTTATTTAACCTTTGGGGAGTTATAGTTGACGAAAAATTTTACAAAAGTGTTTTTTCGACATAACTTCGAATTTTTTTAACTAATCTTTTTTAAGCTTCTGTAATATTTTAGTACTTATTAAAAAAACTACATTGAATTTTAAAAATCAAAATTGATTCAAATTTTCAAAAGTTACAGCTTTTCAAACATTAAAATTCGATTTTCTAAAATCGGGGTAAAATCAGTAACTTCCTTATCTACATACGTTGTGGAAAGTTAAAAAAATCCCACGCGGACAAAGTTGCGGGCACAGCTAGAATTGAATAAGTCTAAACATTACAATATAAAATATAAGAGTTATTTTAATAATAAGTAAATAAAAACACATCATCTTTATTTTGACATAACAATTTAGGATTGATGGCCGATTATCCAATATAGTCATTTTATAAATGGTTATGCAAAATATTGACAACAATCTTTAGCTTTATATAATTTTACTATAGATTAACAAAATATCTCACCATGTATATACTGCAACGCTCCAAGCCAAGTGAACTGCAGATCAGTTAGCGGGCCATCATCAGGATCAAACCCTGGGTCGTCATGGCATTCGTAAAACTGCCCTAATACTTGAACACCTGCTGAAAGTTAGATCTTAATTTAGAAGAAATATTTAAATGTGCACGCATCTTCAACGCAAATTCATTCATCGCTTTAACATTTTGAACACGATTTCATTCATCGCTTTAACATCTTGAACACAACTTCATTTATCGCTTTAACATCTTGAACACTATCTCATATCGGATCTTCTCAGTGTGTGGCCGCGTTCCGATCCGGTAGTAATTGTAAAAATCGACTCACAACATTTTTAGTTTAATGATAACTAATTATAATTTTAAAATATTTGCACACCATATCATGGTAGAATATGTTGGTAACTTAATCAAATTTTAATAACTTGTAACTCCCATATTCTGGCAAATAAATAATTTCTTTCTTTCTTTCTTTCTTTCTTCATACATTGCTTTAACACCTTGAGCGCAGTTACATCGTCCCAATAACTTTTAGCTCTTCCTGGGAATCGAATCTAAAAATTTAAAATCAGAGCCTCACTCTGAGTCCAACGGCACTTCAAGCGTAACTTTCCTCGAAAAAATATTTTTCATGTCAGAAAAAAACCGGCCAAGTGCGAATCGGTTTCGCGCACGAAGGGTTTCGTACCATCCCTTTTCAAGTTTCTATCTGTTTATTAAAATCGAGTAAAAATTGCTTAAAAATTACATTTGTTGTAAGAGAGCATCCTTTGGTGTGTGGCCGCGTTTCCGATCCGGTAGTAACTCAAAAAATGTTGACTCGTCAAAAGTGCCTGTAAAGGATAATTTGAATAAAAATGTTTTGACTTTGACTTTGACTTTAATATTTATTTCAGTTTTATTTATTTATTTTGAAAGATAATATACAACTATTCTGTGGAAATTTTAAGCGTCTACCTGTTACCGTTATTAATATTGAGCAAAAAAATTAAAAAAAAGACGTTAATTGTATGGGGATTAATATTTTCTTTTTTTAATTTTTATTATTTGTTCTAGCTGCAACAGAAATGCATAATTTGTGAAAATTTCAGCTTTCTAGCTACCACGGTTTATGAGATACAGCCTGGTGACAGACAGACAGCGGAGGCTTAATAATAGGGTCCCGTTTTTACCTTTCAGGTACGGGACCCTAAAAAAACAAGCAGATGGCTCTCCTGACGGAAAGAGACAACCCTCGTTATTAGACACCAAAGATGTTAATGGTGCAATGCTACCCATTTGGTGAGTTATTAATGTCACATTTTCTCCCCGTGTTGGTTCCGGGCTCCTTTGAAGGGCAGGTCGTAAAAGGCGACCAATTGCCTATTCGAGTCACTACCATCGTGGCTACTAGGTGGTAGAGTTCTGCATTATCTCGTCCGGGTCTAGTACCACTGCCTTACCTATTCCTGCCGCAATAACGTCAGTGCTTGTCAATGTCGTGTTCCGGTTTGGAGGGTAAGGTAGCCGGTAAACTTATGCATGTGGCATTAGACTTTGCCTCAAGATAGTAACGCAACATTAACATCTTTGGTGTCTATAGGCGATGGTTGACTCTTTCCATCAGGAGACCCATCTGCTTGTTAGCTATCTTATGATATAAAAAAACCCGAACGGAACGCGTTCTTACGCTGAGAAGATCCCACAGAACCACGCACAGAACAAACTCAGTGGACTTACCTTTCAGAATGCCATTATTTTATTAAAAACTTTATTAGGAAGTAATATTAAAACCATTATTAGAAAACCAATGTCACCGTCGAGTATCAAAAGGGTCTAATTAAAAAATCGCGTGAACATGATTAGTACTTACAAAATACATCCAACAATACAAAGCGCCACATTTGACATAAGTGACATGTACAATGTAGGTATATCCATCAATTAGTGATTTTTAGTTTGCTTTTCGCGATTGGAATGTGGTCTTCTTTCCAGAACAGAGATATTGCTATTTGCTCAACAATGGTGGGTTTTCACGCACTGTTGTGTGTAAAACGCAAGTGCGAGATACTTGCAAACCATTGTCTCGATTGTCTAATTAAAAAAATCACTTTAACATAATAAATACTTACAAAATACAATCAACAAAGCGTCACATTAGTGACATTTAATTAAATAATTAGTGACTTTTATTTTGTTCTTGACGATTGGAATGCAGGCATTCTTTCCAGGGTATTCTTACCATTTGCTTTACGACGCGGGTCTTCACGCACTGTTGCACTTACAACGCAGGTATGAATCTAGTCCGAGGAATAATTTTTACCTTTTAGGCAAAACGTAGATGCGGACTTAGTTCAAACAATATGTTTTAACTCTACTGTATAATGTATCTATACGTTTTGAAGCGAAACTAGAGTAACTGTATAATGTTAATAATACCCTACTGTATAATGTATCTGTATAAATATTGAGTATTAAACAATGTATGTATGTAGTAGTGCTGTAAATAACATGGGACCAATCCGAATACGTATGTAGGTACGTAATTGTTTTCATACGAATTTTAATTTTTGATTAAAAACTCGATCGTTAAAATATAATTAATTACACAGTACTTATTATGTATACCGTATTATGTATAGCGTATTATGTATAGCGTATTATGTATACCGTATTATGTATAGCGTATTATGTATAGCGTATTATGTATAGTGTATTGTGTACCTAATGACGATCTCATTTACAAAAGCCTTCTTATCTGTAACTCACAGTAAGATTATTTATCAGAAATCAGAAGTACTTTATTCAATAAAACTTTTTACACTTATTATGTATAGCGTATACTGCGTATAGTATATGTATAGTAATAGGTACCTACATATATATATATACCGAAAAATTAGTATTTCTTAGTTTGCTCTACATGACTGAAATATGGACATCTTTCCCAGATTATAGAGGTACTGTTATTTGATTAAAAATTGGCTCTTCACGCGCTGTTTTTATTTTTCATCTCAACTTAGCAAAACGAAGGTGTAGATCGAGTTCAAACAATATGTTTTACTCGAGTGTATAATCTATTGAAAATTCGTTTTAACGATCAAAAAACTCAAAATGTTTTATTAAGCGTCAAATAAAATAACCTGAACATAATTATTATTACTTACGAACAGCCTACAAAGTACGGCCAACAACACCGAGCTCCACGTTATTGACATGTATATCGAACAATTAGTGATCTTTAGTTTGCTTTTGTCGATTGGAATGTGGGCATTCTTTTCAGGGTTTTCACGCACTGTCGCATTTAAAACGCAAGTGCAAATCTAATTTAATGCTTCTTGTTATGTACTGTAATAATGATTTAAAAATAAATAACAAAAAGTGTTTAACACGTATCGATTCAAAAAAATCGTGTAAAAACAATAAGTACTTACAAAATATAACCAACAAGATGCAACGCCACATCTGTGATAAGTATGTCGATAAATACGCGATTTTTAGATTGATATTCGTGATCGTAATGTAGGCATTCTTTCCAGAACAATGATGTTGCTATTTTTCAACAATATTTTGGGTCTTCCCGCAATGTTACATGTATAACGCAGGTGCGAATCTAGCTGGAAATTTTCATGTTAATGAAACGTTGATAGAAATTTGCCATTATTAGTAAATAAAATAAATAAAGATCTTCAGATCAGCGCTCGTATAAAAAAGCTGTATGTTTTTTTTTGTGGAAGAGGGGGCAAACAAGCAGGAGGTGCACTTGATGGTAAGTGATCACTGCCGCCCGTGAACATCCGCAATAATATAGGCTTTGCAGTTGCACTGCCGGCCTTGCATGAAATGTAAATAAATTACCCGATTAACCACGAACATAGAGTAATTTTTTGTATCATGAGCAAACAAGCAAATGGCTCTCTTGATAAAAAATAACCATCTTCTATGGAAACAAAATATACTAATGATGGGTTTCTTTTTTATATATTAAATGCTATTCGTTTTACAGGCATGTAATGTCATAAGACTAAGTTAACCAGTTATCTTGGACTCTGAACCAGAAAATACCAAGCGCGGATAAGCTATTGCAGTTACGTTTAGCCTTTTTTGAATATCTCGCACTCCTGGCAGTATGACTATTCTTTTAAAAGGTCCCAGATCAGCACGTTTGAAATAAAGTTCGTTATTCTTATTATGCGCATAGATAACATCTTTAGTACTTATATGCGATGGCCATCTCTTACAATCAGAAAAGGTTTTTGATCATTTGATATCTTTTTTTATATCGTAAGATAGCAAACAAGAAGATGGCTCTCCTGATGGAAAGAGAAACCATCGCCTGTATACAAGAAAAATGTTAGTAGTGCGTTGCTATCCGTGTAGCTGGATGGCAATGACACATGCATAAGTTTACTGGCTATCTTACCCTCCAAATCGGAACACGACAATGATAAGCATGTACGCTTTTGCGACAGGAATAGGTAAGTACGAAATACCCTGGCGAGACATTATAGAACTCTACCAACTAGTAGTCACGATGGTAGTGACATTTATAGCCAATCGTTTGCATTTTACGACCCGCCTGGTAGAACGGCAGTTGATCTATTTTTCAAAGGAGCCCGGACCAACAGGGGGAATTACTGTAATTTATGTTCATGTAGCTGTACTTTTTAAAACAGACTGATTTGAGTTCTTACATAAAAATACTATGATAATATTCAAAAATAACATAATTTAAAAAAGTCGTATAATGATCAGTACTTACAAAATATGACCAAGAAGACGCAGCGACATATGCGTGACAAGTATAACGAATAATTAGTGTCTTTTAGTTTACTCGAAACGTTGGCATTCTTCTCAGAAAAAAGATGTTGCTATTTGCTAAACAATATATTTGGTCTACACGCACTGTTGTGTGAAAAACGCAGATGCGTATCCAGCATAAACACATTTTTAAATGTTAATTATATGTTATATTTGTTTTTTTTTATCGCCTCTACTATTATAAAGCGCAAAGATTTGATTGTTTGTAAGTTTGCAATTAATAATCTCTTAAAAACTAATTTGAGACCTATTAGCCTTAGAACTTACATACATACATATATTCACGCCAGATCTCTTACTGAGTAGAACTTATTACCCATTTTAGAATAATTTCTGAAATAGATTAAATATTTTATTTAAGTGTTCCTGACATACTAACTCGTAATGCATAATTTTCAGTTTTCTTTATTCTGAACTTAAGAATATCTTAATCATAGCTTTATTGTAATGTAACATAAAATTGAAGAACGATTGTAATGCTATAATAATATTTTATATTTTATAATGCCCATTTAATTTTTCATATCTTTAATAACTATTATCTTGTATCCTTGACATAATGCGTTCTTATTTTCTTTGACATTATCTTAGACGAAAGTTATACGATTTCTGATTTTTACATTAATAATTCCAATTAAATTAATTACGCTATAAAATTCAGATTTTAACAACTTGTAGGATTATTTCATGATATAATTTCTTAATTATGTACAATTAAGAGAATGAAATTAAATATATATATATATATATATATATATATATATATATATATATATATATATATATATATATATATATATATATATATATATATATATATATGTAATGCATACTACACTGGATAAATTAAAGATTGGATGGCGAAGGGGCTATTTCTATGTCCTAACGTGAAGTCTGTGTAGTTTACATAACAATTTTGTCAAAATATCTACATATATATATTATGTAGATATAATTTTGTCAAAATATCTACATATATATATTTGCTGGCGTCGGGAAGTGACGACCCCATCGCCCGCCGGAGGGATAATATTCTTTTTTGAGATTATTCCACCGGTGCAGTCAGTCAAAAAAAGTGGTAGTGCCATGCTTAGCTGAATGGGTCGGCACGACCGGGGCGATACCACTACCTCACTTAAAACCAACGTAAAGTAACAGCTTTGCTGTTGCGTTTCGTTTGGTCTGTGAGGTTCCCGGAGGCCCTTTCCCCCCTCCCCCTAACACTATGGAAGCGCAATTTGAAGGTAGTAGTTTACCCCAGGGGGGTACCACTAGCGTAAGCGGTGGATAATCCCCCTCTGGACATCCATGTTCAGGGGTTTGTAATCAGCCTAATCATGGATGCCCAGGCTGCCCTGCGTACTCTGGGGGGGGCACAATTGCGCTCTCAAACTTCGCTGCTCGGGGCAAATCGAACAGACATCGAAAGGCACCCTCTACCACACTCCACGTGGATTATACTAATATTAGGGGTCTTCACTCAAACCTAAATGCCGTCCACTACCACCTTGAGACGGCTAAGCCGGCTCTGTTCTTTTTAACTGAAACGCAGATATCTTCTCCGGCTGATACCTCATATCTCTCCTACCCGGGGTACAAATTCGAGCATTCATTTGTACCCCGGGCGGGAGTTTGTGCTTATGTCAGAGAGGATATCTGCTCTCGACGTCTCAGCAGCATTGAAGGCTATAGGGACCTATCCATCCTCTGGCTGCGTGTAGACTGCGACGACCATCCCCGCATCTATGCGTGCCTCTACAGGTCCCATAGCGGAAATGCTGAAGTCGACAGGCTCGTTGAGCACCTTCAAACGGCTGTAGATTCCGTGTTGCAACAGACCCCCTCCGCTGAGATCGTGATCTTAGGCGATTTTAATGCCCACCACGCCGAATGGCTGTGTTCACGCACTACCGATCATGCGGGGAGGTCTGTTCACGATTTTGCCTTGGCATATGGTCTAACACAATTGGTAACCACGCCTACGCGAATTCCCGATGTGGACGATCATACGCCTTCACTGCTGGACCTTCTGCTGACCTCCCATCCGGACAATTATCAGGTATCTGTGGACGTCCCTCTAGGTACGTCAGACCACTGCCTGATCCGGAGTAAAGTGCCAGTTACGCGCCTATCACGGCCTCCTTTTGCAGGCTGTCGTCGCGTTTGGCACTATAGGTCAGCAGATTGGGACGGGATGCGGTCTTTTTTTGCGTCCTACCCGTGGGGGCGGATGTGCTTCTCGCTGGATGATCCGAGTGTCATCGCTGACTCTATCGCTGATGTGGTGCTGCAGGGCATGGAACTTTTCATTCCATTTTCTGCGGTACCGGTTGGTGGTAAGTCTCAGCCTTAGTTTGGTTGCTCCTGCAAAACGGCTTCACGCCGAAAGCAGGAATGCTACCGGGCTTGGGCTGCAGCGTCGACATCTCGTGATGAAAAAACCAGCGCATTACGTAAGGAGTACAATTCCGCTTCGAGGTTCTTCAAAAGAGCTATCGCCAAGGCAAAATCTGAACACATTGGCAGAATTGGTGAGAAATTAGTTCGCCTTCCTTCGGGAACTCGTGCGTTCTGGTCTCTCGCCAAGGCTGTCTTGGGGAATTTCTCACAGCCCTCTCTTCCACCGTTACACGGAGATGATGACTCTCTGGCCCATACTGCAAGGGAGAAGGCCGAACTTTTGGGCTCGTTCTTTGCGGCCAACTCGACTCTGGACGACCAAGGAAATGCACCGCCTACCATCCCGCAGTGCTATAGTTCTATGACGGAATTAAAATTCTTGCAGTCTTCCGTACGTAAAGCACTTTTTTCCTTGGACGTCCATAAGTCGAGTGGACCGGATGGCATCCCTCCGATTGTACTTAAATCATGTGCTCCAGAGCTGGCGCCGGTACTAACACGCCTATTCCGGCTCTCCTACTCACTCGGCGTAGTACCGATTTCATGGAAGACAGCTTTAGTGCATCCCATCCCTAAAAAAGGAGATCGCTCTAATCCGTCTAACTATCGGCCGATAGCCATAACCTCTTTGTTCTCCAAAATTATGGAGACAATCATCAACTCGCAGCTCCTCAAGTATTTAGAAGAGCACCAGCTGATTAGCGACCGCCAGTACGGTTTCCGTCGCGGCCGCTCAGCTGGTGATCTTCTTGTATACTTGACACATCGGTGGGCGGAAGCAGTTGAGTCTAAGGGGGAGGCATTGGCAGTTAGTTTGGACATAGCGAAGGCCTTTGATAGGGTATGGCACAAAGCGCTTCTGGCGAAGCTGCCTTCCTATGGGCTTCCCGAGAAATTATGCAAGTGGATCACCAGTTTTTTGGCTGATCGGAGCATCAAGGTCGTAGTTGACGGTGCATGCTCTGACCTTAAATCTATCAATGCTGGTGTTCCACAAGGCTGCGTGCTATCACCGACACTGTTCCTTCTGCATATCAATGACATGATGCGAATTCGCAACATACATTGCTATGCGGATGACAGTACTGGTGATGCTACATACTCCGGCCAAAGCGGTATTTCTCGGGAACACGTCGAAGAGAGCCGAAACAAGCTTGTGTCCGAAGTTGAGAATCGACTAACCGATGTCTCGGAATGGGGTCGTCAAAACCTGGTCACTTTTAACCCCAAAAAGACACAGCTTTGCGTGTTTTCCGCTAAAAAGACACCCTTTGTCGTGTCACCTCGATTTGGGGACACTCTCTTGACAGCCTCAGCTAGTATCGGGATTCTGGGAGTCGACATATCGAATTACGTTCAGTTTCGCGGTCATTTGGAAGGTAAGGCTAAACTAGCCTCCAAAAAGCTCGGAGTGCTCAGCAGAGCGAGGCAGTACTTCTTGCCTGCCCATCGCCTTCAACTTTATAAGGCTCAAATTCGGCCCCACATGGAGTACTGTTCTCATCTCTGGGCCGGAGCTCCTCAGTACCAGCTCCTTCCTCTTGATCGCATTCAGCGTAGAGCGGTTCGAATCGTTGACGACCTGGCTATTTCGAAACGGCTCGACTCTTTGGCATTGCGCAGAGATGTTGGCTCACTCTGTGTCTTCTATCGTATCTTTCATGGAGAGTGTTCCGACGAGTTATTTGGACTAATTCCTGCCGCCGAATTCCATCATCGGACATCGCGTCAAAATTTGAAATTCCATCCTCACCATCTCGATGTCTGGAAATCCACAACTGTGCGTTTCTCTCGACACTTTTTGCCTCGCACTACTTTGTTGTGGAACCAATTACCGGCAGGGGTGTTTCCAAACGGTTACGACTTGGGGGCCTTCAAGAAAAGAGCTTACTCATTCTTAAAAGGCCGGCAACGCAACTGCAAGACCTCTGGTATTGTGGATGTCCATGGGCGGCGGTGATCACTTACCATCAGGTGCACCTCCTGCTCGTTTGCCCCCTCTTCTAAAAAAAAAAAAATGTATAGGATAGATATTTTATAATTTAAATAAGGTGATTTGTTTGAGTAACTCTCAAATTAGTGAAAAATTATGAAAAAAATGTTATTCCGAATTAACTTCGATATTTTTCAACCAATCGATTTTGTGCCAAAGGCAACATTTTAGATCTCAAGTAACTGCGTTGAATGCTTTTACTAAAGCTCAAAAAATTATTATTACTTAGGTATATTTTGACTGCTTTGAGTCTAAAATATGTAAACTTTGCAGGAAATTTTAGAGATTTCTCAGAAAATTAAGTTTAGTTTCTGTTTCACTTAGTAAATATTATTTTTAAGCTTTTTAAATATAGAAGATGATATTAAATAATTAAATAATCAAATATGAAATAATAATACAATATGAAGTTGATGTTCTTTTTATTCCTTTTATACAACATTTTAATATTTAATGAGCTTAATATTTTTTATGTTTCTGAATATAAATATAATTAAAAATCCATTGTCAGATATAAATTATTAATAACACGTAATTAAACATTTTCCTTATATTGATTTTATGAATTTAGTTGTAAGTAAATTGTTAAGATAATTTATGAGCTTGAATTTAAAAATTAAGATTAACTAGATTATAACATTATGTATTTGCACACCGGAATTGCCAGTAGATTATGGCGATCTGAAAGAAA
This sequence comes from Apodemia mormo, assembly GCA_036924255.1. Lineage (NCBI taxonomy): Eukaryota > Metazoa > Arthropoda > Insecta > Lepidoptera > Riodinidae > Apodemia > Apodemia mormo. The sequence continues at coordinate 25,455,715 of JAUPFN010000024.1, forward strand.
TGTAACACCTATTAACTGTAACCCATTTTCATGCAAATTAAATATATTCTATTCTTCTATTCTATTCTTTGCAAAATATACATATGAAAATATTTTGTTCCTGCTATAAAAATAAGTCAATGTTTTTTCAGAAGTATCATACTCGCGGCCCGCATTTATCCTAAGTTTTCGTAGTAAACATTTTTTAAATGATTAATTACCCTTTAAGTAATGCAACATACATTATATATATATATATATATATATATATATATATATATATATATATATATATATATATATATATATATATATATATATATATATATATATATATATATATATGAAGACTGACTGGTGACTTACCTTCAATACTTCTGGAGAGTACTCGATTCTCGTTCAAATTTAAATAATAAAATTATATAAAGCACGGTTTTTATTCGGCTTTTTCATTTCTTTTCAAAATGTTGCAAATGTTGCAAATGTTGCATCTATGGCATCATCTCCGTAGCTCCTTCTTCCTGACCTAGAATCATATAACACTTCGAATTAAAAAAAACTACAAAACTTACTGGCACTTATAAAAAAGGCACTTTTGAGAACAGAAGTTTATTATTTACTATTAATATTTTACACTTTTTTTGGAACTTAGGACAACTTGGACAACTTTTTACTCGCGATTGCTTTGTGTAGGGTTATGATGGCCCGGAGTAGGGATATAGAACTAGTCTATTTACTGAAGGCCAGCCTGCAGGCAGAATCCGGGTACGTAGCTGGGCAGCGGTTAGACTAGAGAATATCTAACTAACAGAAAATTCGAAAAAACATATTTTTATGTAGTACTTTATTGATGATTTGCAGACTACAGACAAGCATATGGTACTACAGACACACAGACACACACAGACATACAGAAACACAGAGAGACATACAGAAACACAAACAGATATATACACACATAACTGTCAAACTTATAACAGCGCCGGGTGTTAATAAAATATAAACAATAAAAACAAATAAAATTTGCAGCCCGCAAGTTAAATCAGCACTGATTTCTTAACGATTATTTATTTTTGTTTAAAAAAACTGTAACTTGACAAACTAAGTGGACATTGGACAAAACTTTAAAAAATATCTGGTTTCTGAAATGGTTGCGGGCTGAACGAGGGTGTGGCGTCAAACTAATGTAATGTACATTATTTACGCTCCGATAATAAGTGACTGTGACTAGATGACTTTGATAGTAATATTTTGACACTTTCACAAAAGTTCGTAGCTAAATCACAGAGTGAAGAACACATTCTCCAATCTGTGATACGACATATCTACAAGCGTTTGACATTTGCACACATTCGCTCATATGAGCTATTTCATTTTACGCCCAACGCCGTGTCTTTTAAAATTTGGATGGTCTGTTTTTTTTTTTATTATCGATAGGTAAGCGCTTGACCTCGATTTCGCCTGATGGTAAGCTGAGGCCTAAGATGGAACGCGCTTCCCTAGAATGTACCTGTTCACTCTTCTCTTGAAGATCCCCAGATTGAACTCGTCTGGGAACACAGACTCAGGAAGCATGTTCCAGTCCTTTGGGGTTGGAATGCAGAATGTTGAGTTGAACCGCTTTGTCCGGGTACGTGGAACGTCCACCATATGGCGATGCCTAGAATCTGCGCGCCTCGACGATCGATAGAAAAACGAGGATGGCGGAATTAAGTCGTGCAATTCCGCAGCGCGAGAGTGCGCTGCGGAATTGCACGACTTAATTCCGCCATCTCAACTAAGATTACTAGAACTAGAACTAAGGTGAGCAGAATACTGCCTCAATGTTCCGCTTATGAGGCGTGCAATAATATTAGTAACAATAATGACATCATAAACTAATATTGTAATGACATCTCCATAAAAGGGTCGCGTATTATAGTCGTATAGTAGCATTTACCGCTACTCCATTTGCAATAATAAGTCATATTGTCCGTCGTAACCATTTCCGATGAGGCGATATTAGTTTATTGTTTAAATAAAACTCATTTGATGTCACGTTGGAAACGTGCAACAAAAGTTATGTAACTGCACGCGTATGGAATGATTTCAACGGCGCCAAGAGATTACGAAATAAATAATGGATATGGTATACTCAAAATTGTATCTTTTTATCCAAATGCACAAAAAGGACGGTTGTTTTTGTATGCATACGAGTGTATGCATATCGTATTCATTCCCCGTGTTGATCACGGGCTCCTTTGAAGAATAGGCCAACTGTCGTTCTGCCAGGCAGGTTGTAAAAGGCGACCGATTAGCTATGCGAGTCACTACCATCGTGGTTACTAGGTGGTAGAGTTCTGCATTGGCTCGCCCGGGTCTGGTACCACCGCCTTACCTATTCCTGCCACAATAGCGTCAATGCTTGTCACTGACATGTTCTGGTTTGGAGAAAATAAGGTAGCCGGTAAACTTATGCATGTGGCATTAGACCTCACCATAAGATAGCAAAGCACCATTAACATCTTTGGTGTCTGTCAACCATCACGTTGACTTTTTCCATCAGGAGAACCATCTGCTTGTTTGGAAAAATAAACTTGTCCATACTTATATTACGAAAGTTAAAGTCTGTCTGTCTGTTACGTTTTCACGTTCAAGCTGCTGAACCGACTTCGTCGAAATTTAACATGGATTAGTAAAGATCCGGGGGAAAACATAGGCTTTTTTTAAATCAACTCTTAAAGGGCTAAATATTTACATTAAAAACTAATCACTAGTCATTATTGGGTACTAGTAACGGGCAAAGGCCTCCTCCATACATTTTCATGTATTTCAGTTTTTGGCTTGTCGGATCCATACTGTCCCTGCAATATTTAAAAAATCATCAATCCATCTGTGTTTTGGGCGTCCTTTCGGTCTTTTACTTTCACAAGGATGTCAATGTAGTATCTATACTATACTATGTAATAAAATCGTAGGAAAGTCAAAACTGTACATTGAATATTTTTTTTAAAAGAATACGTGACCTACGATCGATACCGAAGCCAAAAATATAGTTTTTAGAATTTTTGTCTGTTTGTCTGTTTGTCTGTTTTGTCTGTTTGTCTGTATGTATGTCCGGGATAAACTCAAAAAGTACTGCATGGATTTACTTCAAATTTTGCATGAATATTACTAACAGGTCGGGTCAACATATAGGCTACATATTATCACGTTATCACCTACAGGGGAGATGCTGTGCGGAGTAAACGACGTCCGCGTGGACGAAGTCGCTGGCAATAGCTAGTATATAATAAAACTAATTTCATCCTAAACATCCGTATCTAAATACGAGTAAGAAGCTGTTCTCCCGACTAACACACATTACTTCTGATAAAAAGTAGCCCGTGTTACTCATGATTAGAGGTATGGTGTATTGTTTAAATAAACTATTTTATGATAGCGCGTTATAGACTATAAACTATATTTTTCTACGCATTATGTTGAGTATACGCAGCGCGCTATTATATAACGTCATGCGTTATATTAACCACTACAACTCTATTTATGATAATGAAGCTTTACAATTATGAAATAATTTTTAAAATTGAACTAATAGTTTTCAAGTTAATAAACTACAAACAAATCATAACTCTTTATAATATTAGTGTAGACAAAATATCGAGAAAACTATGGAAATTATAATCTACGTATTAAGTCCTTAATAATAAGATCCTTTTGAAAGACAAAGCCGAAAATAGACTTAATTTAGAAGCTCCATCACGAGTTTCAGTTCGGCAGGTAATTAAACGTTAACACGCCAATTTAACACAACGACACGCCTTTATCATCGCTCAGTTCGTTAATTAAGAAGAGCTGCGTAGCTAATTGATTAGGGCTTAAGTGGAGGAGCGTAGTGCGATCTGAGAACTTCGTATTTTAATACACTTTTTAACTTTCAATACCTAGGTTTTTCTTGTTTTTCTTCAGGCCCTCTCATTTTGCATACACCGACTATTTTATAGAAGAGGGGTCAAATGAGCTGAGGTCTAGCTGATGGTAAATAATCAACGTTACTTATGGATATCCACAATACCAAAGGTCTTTTAATTACGTTGCCGGCATTTTAAGAATGATCTTTTCTTATCCCCAAAACGTATTCATTTGAAAATACCCCCACCAGTAATTGATTCTATAAGGGAATAGTGCGAAGCAAAAAGTGCCGGCAAAAATGCAGGGTTTCCAATGACATCGACATCTTCCATCTAGCCGGAGTTTCGTACCGATACTTTGCCTATTCCTGTCGCAATGCGGTTAACACATTACGTTTGTGACATTGTTATCCTGCCATTAGTATGACAATGTCTCATCATTATCATTCTATCAGAAGAGCCATCTGCTTGTCTGCTCTCTCTATTATATCTACATACTAGCTTTGCCCGCGACTTCGTCCAGGTGGAAAAAGTTCTAAAATAAAAAACCGCATTGTTCCCGTTCCCGTGGAAGTTCCGGGATAGAAACTATCTTATGTCCTTTCTCGAGTCACAAACTATCTTGTACCACATTTCATCGAAATCGGTTTATTAGTTTAGGCGTGAAGAAGAGATAGACAGGCAGACACAGTTACTTTCGCATTTATAACATTAGTAAGTATGGATTAATATTTGAAGCTAAGACTTTATGACAGTTTTTATGACAACAAGGCGGACGGAGTTTGAAAGGCAAAGTTAAAATTTACATGGAAATATGCATTAGAGATATTTATAATTAATAAAAATAAACATTACACACACTACATTCGAAAATCAACATTATACACATGTATATTTTCTTTATGTCTAAAATCTGTTGTTAAAATTTATTACCTTTTTATGTATATCTGTGATTTATTCTATGGACAAATTTTAACCACAGGTCGATTGCTGATAAAAAAAAATGGGTGCGTGTACTTATGTACGCGCGTGAGAAGTTATACTTCTTTGGCATCATTAAAAAATAGTTTTTAATTGCATGCAAATAATTAATTACAATTAAATAATAGAAGGATTGGAAAAGGATAATCAACAAAGTTCCAATAATAAGTATTTAAGATTAATAATTTAATAATATTTAGTGTTAATTATATTAAATAAAAGTATTTTAATTTATATCAATAAATAATACATACGGATAGTTAACCTCAATTATATTGGAGCTTTTTTTTCGAGCTTCATACTTCATACTGTTACATCATACTGTTAATTTTGTGTCACAGATGTGCGCGCATCTTAAAATTTCACTCTCATCATTTTTTCATAACGCGCCTAAAGAAGTATAATTTCAAAAATAATAAATAATAATTTAAACGCATTAAAATGCAAAAATTAACATCTAACCTTCCATATCTCTGAAACGTGGAGTCAAATCTTTACCACATCTATGTGGAACGAAAAAAGTATACTCTTCTAAACAAAAGAAAATTTTCTACGTCAGTTAAGAAATATTTTTTAACGCGGTAAAACTGTTGCAACTGACCTTCCATTCCCAGTATCTCCGGAACCCTGCAAACCAAATTAAAATGTGACCATACGGGAAATATTCCCTAACGAACAAAAGAATAATATTGAAAATCAGTTCACAAATGACCGAGTTCTGAGATGTTTCTTTAAATATTTGTTAACATTTAAAAAAAACATACAGCCGAATTGATAACCTCTTTTTTGGAAAGTCGGTTAAGAACCGAAATTCGAAGTAACAAACATAAAAAATACAACCGTATTTAAAACCTTAAAAAATACAACCGCATTTAGAACCTCCTCTTTTTTGAGGAGACAGTTGTTAGGGCAGCTGTCATGGGCTTCTCCAGATGGGAAATAATAACGCTTGAAATACTTGAATTGAAATTTTTAATCTTGCCTTTACAAAAGTTATGGCGTACTTAATGTCTGAATAACTAATCGGTGCGCGTGCGGCGCAGTCGAGGAGCCGTCCCAAAGACCAAAGTGAGTGGCGACTGGCGGCCGGCGGGGCGGGGGCGTTATCTGCGCGCGCGGCCTGTAGTTTTATGCCCTAACAACAGTTGAAAACATATCCATTTCCTTATTTTCATAGTTCCAAGACCCCTTACTATAAGTTGTCACTACATAGTACAAAACGCGTGTCTTGCATTGATAACAGCTGCAAATTGTCGACATCCTCCCTCGACACCGTCGCGAGTGCCAATAAACAACTAATCGGCGATGCGGCGGCGATTTCAACGGTACAGATCATTTCCTTGTACTTAAATTGAATCATCTATCTAATAAATATATTAAATTCTGATACATTGAATGAATTTATGAATATATAAAGAGTTTATTAAGGACGAGCCACTAATACTAAATTTTTCTCCGTGATGGTTCGAGCTGTCTATGACGAATAGACATGTGCCGTTCTGCCAGGCAGTTCGTAAGAGACTACGATTGGCTATGCGAATCACTACCATTGTGGCTACTAGGTGGTAGAGTTCTGCATTGTCTCGCCCGGGTCTGGTACCATCTCCTCACATATTCCTGCCGCAATAGGGTCTATTCTCGTCACTGTCGTGGTCTGGTTTGGAGGGTAAGGTAACCGGTAAATTTATGTATGTGGCCTTTTAAGACCCGCCACAAGGATAGCAAAACAAGGTGCTTTGCTAATTTCTGTGGTCGGAATACTTCAAAAACTATACTCATGCATGTGGTATACGCGGCCACAAGGGTAGCAACGCACTATTTACATCTTTGGTGTCTATAGGCGATGGATGACTCTTTCCATCAAGAAACCCATCTGCTTGTTTACTATCTTATGATAAAAGAAGTCTTAAATGATCTGTGTCAATCTGGGCTCCTTTTGAAGAATAAACCATCTGCTATTCTTCCAGATCTTAAAAGGAAAAGATTGCGCAAATATGTCACTTATATCGTGGCAGACTTCCTCAACGTCTTGCCAGAGTTTGGTAACACCGCCTTGCCTATTCTTGTCACTGATGCCAGAGCCGGATTTACCCTTAGTGCAGCCCAAGGGCATCGTTATGAATGCCATCTAATTAAAATATTTTAATAATATTTTTGAAGTGAAAACTTCTTTAGGCGCGTTGAGCGTTTTGGTAGAGGGTAAAATCCTCGGTTCGCGTCACCGACATGCTAATGATAATAGTATATCTATAGCTATGTTTTGCATATAGTTTTAATTACTCTCAACTTAATAGTTCCGTTTTCACTTCTATCGGCAGTCCCACGACTGCTACTGTTTTTTTATATGTTAGGGTTCCCAAGTAAATTAGGAACCGTTATAGTTTCACTATATCTGTCCGTCTGCAGTCTAGTTCAAAGATCCTTAGGGGCCGTCCATAAATTACGTCACACGAATTTCATAATGTTTTGACCCCTTCCCCGTCCTTGTCACAGCTGGTCACATTTGTGAGACCCCCCTACCTAGTGTAATGTCACATATTTTACAATTTTACATTGAAAAAATGATTTCTTCCGACTATTTTTTATCTGTACAGATATTAGATTTTGAAAAAATGTGATGTCACAAAACTTGGAACCCCTTCCCACCTCTTGTCACACAATCACTTCTTCGACCCCTTCCCTCCCCCTTAACGTGTGACGTAATTTATGGATAGCCCTTTAGTACAAGAAAACTATAATTTGGCATGGATATACATATTAGTCACGGCAACAAAGTTGTATCATAAAATCTTGAAAAATATTTTTAAGGCAGCTCAGGACTACATGTAAAGCGGGGATATTAATTTTTCTCGTGTACCGCATTAGGGTGGGATATTATTATATAGGTTTTTAAAAAACATTGTAGGTTTGCGAAATAAATTTTTTGACTCGTTCATGAAAGAACACGGGCAAGACTTCATAATATGAATAACGATATATTATATCGTTATTTTTGGTTATTACCTTAAAGTTTAATATATTCCTTAAGATCAACTCCTTAACTTAAAAAGCATTTAATAAATATTTTTTCAACTTGGGGAATAGTAGCTAAATAAAGTTGGAATTTAGGTATGGTAAACGTAAACAATCAGTTCTCTCCTTAGTAGTCTGTGGTTAGGTACTTGTCTTGTCATTGGGTGTCTTCAGTACAACTGCTAATCTCAGAAATCTAAGTTAGATTGACAGAATTCTAAGCAAAGATTTTGCAAAACACTTTATAGGTACTTAAAAGAACAAAAAATAAATTAGCATTAACTATTCTTTAATACAAAAAAAGGGAGAATTTTTATTTGATACTTATAATGAATATTATGATATATAAACTTATAACTGTTTTAATAAAAATGTAATTAAAGTTTTATAAAATAGTAACACTTAAGTTTGACGATAGAATTCAACCAAATTATAATCTCAATTATTTTTAAATGATTGTTCTTAGTGATATATTTTATTTAATTGGTTTATAAAACGTAGAAAATTATTCTAGTTTATCTAATATTCGTCACTCCAAAAGACACGCAAGGGTTGTACAAAATTAAAATGGCCTGTGTTCTTTTAAGCTTTAATGTGCTAATTTTTATTAGTGTCAAGTTTCCCCGTCCCCTCTGCGAGCTAAACGTTTGGTTTTGGGAGTAGAAAAAAATTACGGTAGTAGTAAATATAATGAAGTTAAAAGAAAAACTATCGCGGCTTGAAAGGTTTTACAAGTTTTTGAGTAAGAGTCGACCAACTAATAAACTACACTTCGAGAAGTTTTCATAGGCGGTGAAACTGCAAAGCGAATATATCCGTCATTGACGTTAAATACGTTAAATGTTCATAGTATGGAACAATACATAACAATAAAAGGGCTTATTCTTAGTCGGCATTATTTTGATAGGCAACATCGGAACCCTACATTAAAAATTTATTTTAATTGAAATAGAACTAAACTAGGATTAACATCTTTATATATTAACATCTTTACATATGGGCGGTGGTTGTCTCCTTCCATAAGGAGAGCCATAATATGCTTGTTTTCTATCTTATTAGCTAATGCCCGCTTCTTTGTCCGCACTGGCTTCGTTTACTCCGCTCATACTGGCCGTAACGTGATGGTATATAGCCGTTTAGCCGGTAATTTATTTTTTAATATTATTGTATATTCTCTTGAATATATGATAATACTAGCGGCCCGCCCCGGCTTCGCACGGGTATAAAATATATAGCCTATGTCCCTCAGTGAAAATAAATGATTAAAATCGATCTAGTAGTTTTGATTTATTCATTACTGCCCGTAGCCCGCACGCGTTAAAAAGAAGTAAAACAATTTCCCTTTCCCTATACCATGAAAATTTCCTGCTATCTTTGGAATATCTAAATTCATTTCTAGTTTATACATTTTTACCTATTTCTTTTATTTTTAAAATTAATATATTACAGTATGTCTTTATATACAAAATTCACAGCTTTCTTGCCATTAGATAATACAAACATGTTTTCTTTAGAGGTTACTCTTGAAAGAGCGATATATAGTTGGCAATGTAAAAAACAGTCAACGCTCAAATCTAAACCTGTAACGTTGAAGGTTTGACCCTGCGATTTATTAACCCTTTGACCCTACGGGTAGAGTTTTACTTTATTAACATTGTACTTTATTTTGAATAAACGTACTTTATACTTTTTGAAGGCAATAAACTACGTGAAAATACTTTATTTTATCATTTCATTTCAAATTGTCAACTTAAAGGAACAAAAATTTAATCTATTTTTTATTTGTAACAAAATGACCACTTTTAAACATCATCTTAAACGTATTTTTTGTATCATTTCACTTTACTTGATTTTTTGTTGTATGAAAATATTGAATATATGTAAAACTCTCATTTATAGTTTTTTCTTTAAGGTGCATCCAGTGACGGGACAAAACTAATTGGTGAAAAGCATTGTTAGATATTGCTACAAGCAACAAAAAATATGTATGGTAAACGAATAGCACAGCTAATAAATAATACTTTATTTTTCAATCTTGTACTTTATTATTTAACCTTAAAAAGAAACTGTATTCTATTTCTTCATTTAAAAGGTGGCAACCCTACCTACGGGCCATCCCTGAAACTTCTCACTAAATTAAGGTATTTTAAGCTCAAAAGAGTAAAAAAATATATAAGTATAGATTTTGCAGTTCAAACATCTATTTTGTTAAAAATGGCAGTATTATTAATTTTTGAAAAGCTTTATATTTGAAAACGATGACGGCATTCAACTAAATTTTTGAGATCTAAAATATTGTTTTAGCTAAATAATCGATAAGTTGAAAAATTTCTATGCTATGTCAAAAAAATTTTATTTTTAATTTTCTTCATAAGATAAATCCCAAACAAATTGACCGATTTTGATTACATTAACTGTATTTGACGCAGTTTTTAAAGAACAAAAGCTGATAATATTTTTAATTCAATCGGTAAATTAACTTGAAAGTTATTTAAAAAAGTTAAGTAAGTTTGCTAAAAACAACGTAATTTTAATTTTTGAAAAGCTATAAGTTTTAAGAATTAGATCCGATTTTGAGTTTAGAAACGGCATTTGATGTAGTTTTTTTAGTACTAAAATATCGTAAAACACCAAAAAATGATTGGTTAAAAGTTTTCGAAGCTATGTCGAAAAAACACTTTTTTCAAAATTTTTCGTCAATGATTACTCCCAAACGAATAAACCGATTTTCATGCAATTTATGTGTAAGACGTAGTTTTTTTATACTCAATCGGTACATAAATCTGGAAGTTATATTAAAAAAATACTGTTTCATCAAATTTTTTTTGGTGTTTTTTCAAAATTTCTCAAAATCTCCTGGACCGAATCGGTTTAAATTTTCAGGAAATACAAGTTGAGCAGAATGCAATCGAATGCCATCAACCGCGTTTCGATGTCTGATGATCTGAAGTCCTATATTTATTTATCCGAAAATTAACACGTTTCCTAGCGGTTTCAGAACATACCGCGCGCGCGCGCCGCCAACAGGCCGGTAACCCTGCAACCGCTATGCCCCTGCATTTTAAATCTGTAATATCTTTGAAAATATTCATTAAAATTACATGCTGTAAACGGCCATAATGATCTATATTAAATCAGCAATATATTTAAGGTATTAAATTGGATAAGGATTAGTGCTGTAGTGCTTAAAATTGCTTCGAAAAAAAGCCATTATTTCTCGTAAAAAGTAAATGACAAAAAATGCTATCGTGGGTTTTTTTTTTTATTATAGAAGAGGGGGCAAACGAGCAGGAGGTGCACCTGATGGCAAGTGATCACCGCCGCCCATGGACATCCACAATACCAGAGGTCTTGCAGTTGCGTTGCCGGCCTTTTAAGAATGAGTAAGCTCTTTTCTTGAAGGCCCCCAAGTCGTAACCGTTTGGAAACACCCCTGCCGGTAATTGGTTCCACAACAAAGTAGTGCGAGGCAAAAAGTGTCGAGAGAAACGCACAGTTGTGGATTTCCAGACATCGAGATGGTGAGGATGGAATTTCAAATTTTGACGCGATGTCCGATGATGGAATTCGGCGGCAGGAATTAGTCCAAATAACTCGTCGGAACACTCTCCATGAAAGATACGATAGAAGACACAGAGTGAGCCAACATCTCTGCGCAATGCCAAAGAGTCGAGCCGTTTCGAAATAGCCAGGTCGTCAACGATTCGAACCGCTCTACGCTGAATGCGATCAAGAGGAAGGAGCTGGTACTGAGGAGCTCCGGCCCAGAGATGAGAACAGTACTCCATGTGGGGCCGAATTTGAGCCTTATAAAGTTGAAGGCGATGGGCAGGCAAGAAGTACTGCCTCGCTCTGCTGAGCACACCGAGCTTTTTGGAGGCTAGTTTAGCCATACCTTCCAAATGACCGCGAAACTGAACGTAATTCGATATGTCGACTCCCAGAATCCCGATACTAGCTGAGGCTGTCAAGAGAGTATCCCCAAATCGAGGTGACACGACAAAGGGTGTCTTTTTAGCGGAAAACACGCAAAGCTGTGTCTTTTTGGGGTTAAAAGTGACCAGGTTTTGACGACCCCATTCCGAGACATCGGTTAGTCGATTCTCAACTTCGGACACAAGCTTGTTTCGGCTCTCTTCGACGTGTTCCCGAGAAATACCGCTTCGGCCGGAGTATGTAGCATCACCAGTACTGTCATCTGCATAGCAATGTATGTTGCGAATTCGCATCATGTCATTGATATGCAGAAGGAACAGTGTCGGTGATAGCACGCAGCCTTGTGGAACACCAGCATTGATAGATTTAAGGTCAGAGCATGCACCGTCAACTACGACCTTGATGCTCCGATCAGCCAAAAAACTGGTGATCCACTTGCATAATTTCTCGGGAAGCCCATAGGAAGGCAGCTTCGCCAGAAGCGCTTTGTGCCATACCCTATCAAAGGCCTTCGCTATGTCCAAACTAACTGCCAATGCCTCCCCCTTAGACTCAACTGCTTCCGCCCACCGATGTGTTAAGTATACAAGAAGATCACTAGCTGAGCGGCCGCGACGGAAACCGTACTGGCGGTCGCTAATCAGCTGGTGCTCTTCTAAATACTTGAGCGAGTTGATGATTGTCTCCATAATTTTGGAGAACAAAGAGGTTATGGCTATCGGCCGATAGTTAGACGGATTAGAGCGATCTCCTTTTTTAGGGATGGGATGCACTAAAGCTGTCTTCCATGAAATCGGTACTACGCCGGGTGAGTAGGAGAGCCGGAATAGGCGTGTTAGTACCGGCGCCAGCTCTGGAGCACATGATTTAAGTACAATCGGAGGGATGCCATCCGGTCCGCTCGACTTAAGAGATAGACATATACCATCGCGGAGTTTTCTGTAGACCTTTTCAAGGTGTACAAATACTTAGTACATTATTTTGATAAATCTCGTAGGGTTTAGCCTGCGTATGCAATGTAAGCGGAAAAAAATATAATTATTTACGATATGACATCAGAAAACTCAAAAATTGCAGTATTTCTCTACAAATATTGAATGTTATTATACACATAAACCTTCCTCTTTAATCACTCTATCTATTTAAAAAAAACGCATCATAATCTGTTGCGTAGTTTTAAAGATTTAAGCATACATAGGGACATAGGGACATAGGAACAGACAGAGAAAGCGACTTTGTTTTATACTATGTAATGATTAAAAAATAAACAAATCCATAGCAGAAGTTTATAGCGAAATGTTAATCTACGTATACGGGTGGTATAGGTATTTCTGTTATTTAGATCAAATTGCATTCGCTGATATTTATTCCATTTACATACAAAATAGTTATAAAAGTCGGTTTTTTTCATTCGATTTCACACGTAACACAAAATGGTGGGAGGATTAACTTTTTTTGTACTACTAGGAGTTCCTATAGGTATGTAAAATTAACACACATATGTAATAACACAAAATACAGTTTCGGCCTTCGGGAAAACCAATAACATACAAGAATATCTAGCTCGTTCAAGATATGATTATTAAAATGTAAGATGTAGTGTCGTGTAGATTTATTCAAAAATTATCCAGTCGTTTCATAATTGTCCTTTATTAAAAAAAACAGTTTTATTCAAATTAGGAGGTGTTCTAACACATATGCAATTATTATAATTAGTTATGAATGGAACCCGACAAGTATGTGACTATTTTTAGCGATTACCTGTTAGTATTTCCTTGAAAATTATTATCTCGCCATGTTATGAATGGGATTTAACGTTTGGGCTCTGAACATTGAAGAAGTTATAATATAAACGGCTGGGCACGCCGCACGACTGATTTTCAAACTTCTCTATTTCTGAAACCTGAAACAAATCTTCTATACATATAATAAAATCGTAGGAATGTCAAAATTGTACATTGATTATTTTTTTAAAATAATACTTGGGGCGTGATCTACAATCGATATTGAAGCAAAAATTTAGTTTTTAGAGTTTTTGTCGCTGGTCGCTGGCAACAGCTAGTCTTTAATAAATAGAAAGGTTCCTCAAACGAAAACTTCATCTTTAATAAACAGAAGCCGCGGGACTGCCTCAAACGAAATTTTCACTGTACTGGGTATATATTTCTTACGGCCGGTTTCCGAAATACAAATAATTTTACAAGCAATTAATCTGGTTTTAACATAAATTTTACAAGCAAATGATCTGTTAAACACAGATTAATTGCTTGTTAAAATTAATTTGCGTTTCAGAAATCGGCCGTTAATCTTTAATTTTTAAGTCTAATTAATTTACACAAAATTTACAAGTTCTCTCTCTGAAGTATATGAACTACCAAACAAAAAATAGCCACCAAAATCGATTTATAAATGTCGGAATAATCGCGTAATCGACATGCAAAAATTATATTATCGAATTGAAAAGTTCCTCCTTCTTAAAGTCGGTTAAATAATAAAAAAGAAGGCAGTCACGAGCTTAAAATTAATATAATTAAATATTAATAGAATGTGTATTGTCTGTTTATTAATTTCAACTAACTGATGTAAGTCAGGATGGCCGAGCGGTCTAAGGCGCTGCGTTCAGGTCGCAGTCCACTTCTGTGGGCGTGGGTTCGAATCCCACTTCTGACAGACTTTTTTATATTTTTTTTACCTCATTGCTAATTAACGATTGTATACAAGTCCCAGTTGGTTTTTAGTACATGTAATCTTTTTTTGTATTAATATATCAAAACTACACATTTTGAAAAATCTCACGTGAGCGGGCGAGGTGGGTTTATGAAAATTTCACGATATCTTACCAGGGGGGAGAGGGTTAAAAAAACGCCAAAAATGCATTGCATAATTTCTGCCTAATCAGTAATAAAATGTGATATTGGTTAATAAAAAATATCAATAAAAATAACTGCTGACATATTTTATATACATATTTTGTTATCGTAATAAAAATTTGAACTTAATAATTTTGTGTTAATTTTAAAATCCTAAATCTGCTCACTGATTAACTGTCAGGCGAAACGAAGTTCACCAGGTCAGTTAATTATTATTAATTCCTAAAAATGTTAAACCGGTTGGTTAAAATAGGTATGTTAATGTTTGAAGTTGAACAAAAGTTCAAGTCAAGGCAGATACCAGTTAATTGTTAGATAAATATTATTCCCATCTTCAGTATTACTATCCGCCACTAAAATAAACAAATCAGTATTTTATGGCAGGCTGTTAAAAAGCTTGTCTGACTATTTATACCATGACATCAGTATGTCTGTGTGAATGTATGTGAGTTTGTGTGTGTAGAGGTTTACCTCTCAACTTTTGACCGACGTGTGCGACCAAAATGCGATTGCCAGTATTCGATGGGATTCCACCAATCTCAGATTCCTGAAACAATTCAGCCCTTTGATTTAGAGAAACAAAAATCGCCGAAACAATTAATTATTTAAATAACTATTTTATTCAGAAGTAATCAATGGTGATTTTTTTTTTTTGAAACATAATGTTTTTTCGACAAATGTTTTAGTTCAGTCAGCCAAAGGCAAAATTGTATTTAACAGAATTCCGTCCAAAACATACGATCGAAGCGTTCAAAGTTACAGCTTTTTAAAAATTAAAATAACGCTGTTGATTTCTAAACTCTTCGAGCTCAAAGAAACCAGGTCAAAATCTATGCTTTGGTATATTTTTGACCGCTTTGAGCCCAAAATAATTCAACATGACGGAGAGTTCCAGAGGCAGCCTGCGGGCAAGGACGGATCCAGCCTTCGATTCAGAGGGATTCACATATTGGAGGTTCAGTCAAGATATGCTCTAATTCTTATCTAATTCTAATAAATCAATACCTAGACCTCTGCCTAGGAGGAGTCATGACCCCATGACCTTGCCTGCAGAAACAAACGGTTTCCAATTGTTCTCGAACTATTTTTTAAGTATTTTTCATATTTAAACAAACTTTTGCTTTATACGTAGCAGTTTTTAGTTAATAATAATTTTTAAACTTTTGAAATGATAACGGCATAAAGAAGATTGATACGTCATGAAGGCAATAGAGAGAGGCTCCTCTATTCCAGAACACCCCACTCATCTGTCACACTATTAAAATTTTAGGTGTGGAAATACATAGCAAGCGAACGTCCAGTTCTGTAATCATTAACAAAGCTAGTAGGTATTAAAGAAACCAGTAGCTAGCATTAAACAACCAACAACAAAGAATTGGTTCTTTTATTTTAAGAAGTTTTATTATTTCATAGGTAGGTACTAGCTGTGCCCGCGACTTCGTCCGCTTGAAAATTTTTCTAAAATAAAAACTCGCATTGTTCCCGTTTCCGTGGTATTTTCGGGATAATAGCTATCCTATGTCCTTTCTCGGGTCTCAAATTATCTTTGTATCAAATTGCGTCCAAATCGGTTCAGTGGTTTTGGCGTGAAGAAGAGACAGACAGAGTTACTTTCGCATTTATAATATCAGGAATAGTATGGATTAATTAAATAAAAATATCACTATTTTCATGTTTACACCTAGGTGTCTCCAAAGTATTTATATATCATTGAATGAGATACCAAAGAAGCAGATGGTCTTTCTGAAGGAAAGAAACCATCGCCTATGAATACCAAATATGGTACCTGCATTGCTATCCGTGTGGCGGGATGCTATGTCACATGCATAAGTTTACCGGCTACATTACACTCATAACCGGAAGATGCCAGTGACATGTATTGACAATAATGTGACACAAAAAGGGAAAGCCATGGTGCCCAAGTTTTTTGGCTTTTGCTTCAGTGCAAGTCTATAAAAATAATGGTTTCAAAATTTGTTATTTTTCCACGAACTCCTGAAAAAAGTTCTTATAATATACTCATTATTTATTGCAAATAGTTTTATTCAGGCGTTTATTTGTTTATTTTTCCACGAAATCCTGAAAAAAGTTCTTATAATATACTCATTATTTATTGCAAATAGTTTTATTCAGGCGTTTATTTTATGTTGTTTTCTAGTGTCGTCTCAGCTGTTTAGTTCAGATGAAGGTCGTGATGAATGGGAACGAATTGTTGGTGGGACAAAAGCACCCAATGGATCGTTTCCATATCAAGTATCACTAAGGATATGGGGCGTTCGACATTTCTGTGGGGCATCGTTAGTTAGCCCACGCGTTATTCTTACAGCTGCACACTGTGTAGATGGGTAAGTGTATTTAGGGCTACAACAAGCGAACGATTTATCACAATATATTATAGAAAACATGTAGATGGCACTTTTGATTACAGGAGCTAACCATCGCCTATAGACACTAAATATGTTATTGGTGCGTTGCTATCAATCAAAGGCGGATTCTGGGGAGTCATGGAGGTCATGACCCCCCTAAGTAGGGGTCATGTGGGTCATAATACTGACTGTGGTACTCGTATCTAGTTACTTGATTTATTGTCGAGAGTAAAACGGGAAGTATGGAAATTTAAACCAATAATACCTAACTGTTATTATTATATCTATAACAAATTTTCTGCACTGAGGCATGTCTCAAGCGAGTGGCACTCGCGTTTGCACTATTCCTAACTATTCCGAGATATCGTGTCCGTGAGAGGTGTCTATGTGTGCGTTACTCGAGCGTCCTTTGTATGTAGATTGATTTCTGTACTCATTTGTTTTGTGGTAATATAACTAGCAGGCCCAGGGACCATTTAACAATTAACATGTTAAATTTCGCACTGAATTCTTATTAACAATTAACAGTTGCTATTTATATGATCAAATCTGTTAAAAGTTATTTTTATTACCACTAAAAAGTATCACTAAAACTAATGAATAATAATGTACCTACTGAACAATATTGTTTGTGAAATAATACTCTCTACTGCTAATAGTACAAACTAAATAGTGTTGTTATATAAATAGCGTTGTGGTAAATGGTATACCTACCAGCAAAGACCTACAAAATATATTTTTTGTAGGTCTTTGCCTACCAGTTTAAAGATTGACGTACTGGGGAAATTGAAAAACCTTATAATTATAATACCTAAGCATATAAAAATAACTGTTAGAACATAGCTGTGTTTAATAATCGCACTATTAATCTAACAATAATTTCCATGCCTAGTAACTTGCGATATCTATCTATATATATAAAAATCAATTGCTGTTCGTTAATCTCGCTAAAACTCGAGAACGGCTGAACCGATTTGGCTAATTTTGGTTTTGAATTAATTGTTGAATTCCAGGGAAGGTTTAAAAGGTGAGAAAATATAGAAAAAAAAGAAGAGTAGTAAAAAAGGCAGAACAACGTTTGCCGGGTCAACTAGTAAATAAATAAATATTCACGAGACAAATTATACTTACTGTTCTAAGCAAATTATTTTCTTCTGTGTGGGTGTTAATCAATGATACTATTACATAGAAATATGAATTAGTATCGTTGATACTGTTACATACACAATAAACACCCAAACCCATAAATACAAACATTTATGCTCATTACATAAATGTTCGCCCATAAATAATCTATGTTCTCGCCTACGTCGGGAATCGAACCCGAGCCCCGTCGATTGCGCAGTTAGGGTCGCTAACCTAACTAACTATACCAACTAGGCCGACCGGCAACCGGGCGCAGCGATCCAATGAATAAGCTAACTGAAGCAACAAAGCTAAATCTGCATTGGATGCGGCATAATAATAAGTATTTATTAATTTTCAGATTGAGACCTGAATTCCTTAAAGCGGTGGTCGGAACAAATCAACTTCGTGCAGGCGGTAAAAGCTACTCCATTCGTAAAATAGTTCAGCATGAGAACTATGATGACGAGGTCATAAAACACGACATCGCTATCGTTTTCACACACGACGAGATCGAATTCAGTGATACAGTTGATGCCGTTGAGTTGAATGATGAACCCGTACAGAAGGGAGAAGACCTTATACTCACTGGATGGGGGACTACTTCCGTATACATTTATTTTCATTTATTCATTCTTATTATTTTTAAGGTTCCGAAGTCAATTAGGAACCCTTATAGTTTCGCTATATCCATTAGTTCGTTCGCAGCCTAGCCCAGAAATTATTCATACTCGAAAGTTGTATTTTAGTCTGAATATACATATTAATCACTTCGACTAAGTAGTAAAATTTTTTTTTTATTTTACTACTTATTACTTACTTACTACTTACTTATTTTACTACTTAGTTTACTATGCAGTTAAGCAATATTCTTTTTTTTATATTATATTGGTTACATGTGTATAGTTTTTATAGTTATTCAGTTTGTATAGTTTTTAACAGGCAACCACTGACTCCATTG
The DNA here is from genome assembly GCA_036924255.1 of Apodemia mormo. NCBI lineage: Eukaryota > Metazoa > Arthropoda > Insecta > Lepidoptera > Riodinidae > Apodemia > Apodemia mormo. The sequence continues at coordinate 25,474,835 of JAUPFN010000024.1, forward strand.
CAAGAGAAAAAGGTAAAACGGTGATATTAGACCCAGGTGAGATGTCACAAAAATGGTTAGGTCCAGGCACTCTTTAAAGAATAGACTACCTGCCATTAAGCCAGACAATTCGTAATTTTCTTTATATCATAAAATAACCTAAAAAGCTGATGGCACTCCTGATTTATTTATTTATTTAAAATAGGTACAGTAACAGAAAACAGAGTAGATTATACAAAAATAAACTATGGCATAATAACAATTTAAAACTGTCTTCCGGTTAATATTGTACACAACTTTCACAAAAATAGGATTAGTGTTAACCGGACTCAGGTACTTTCTAACTATTATTTGTATACAATTCAAATTGCTATGTTACAAAATTACATAATGATGTTACAATACTTTTCAATGTCATGTTTTTTCTAGGGATTTAATACTTGTAATGAATATATCTTTACAAGTACATAAGTTATTAAATAAACTAGACATTCTGATAGAAAGAGAAATCATCGCCTATAGATACCAAAGATGTTAATTGCGCTTGCTATTCGTATGGCGAAATGGCAATGCCACATACATAAATCTACCGGCTTCCTTACCCTCCAAACCGGAACACTATAATGACAAGCACTGATGCTGTTGCGGTAGGAATAGGTAAGGCGGTGGTACCAAATACCCTAGCGAAACGTTGCAAGACTCTACCACCTAGTATTTAGAATTGTAGTGATACTTAGTTGTTAATCAGTCGCTTTTTAAGACGTGCCTAGCAGAACGGCAGGAGGTCCATTCTTTAAAGGAGCCCGGACCAACACGAGGGAAGTATGTTTGTTGGTAAGCGCAATATCTATTTTTATGTTACTTACAAATTATTCCGAGCCTTTTTGAGCAATAGATCAATCGTCTTCCAGTCAGGCACTTAGTAAAATGCAAACCATTGACAAATTGTATCACAGCTACTGTGACTTATTAGGTAGTATAGTGATGCAGTTTTACTGCGTTAAAAATTATGTCACTTGTAAATCATTTTATCAATCGTAAATCATTTCATCAATTGTAAACCATTTTATTAGTTCTAAATCATTGTATTCATTGTAAATAATTTTATCAATTGTAAATAATTTTATCAACTGTTTTTCGAGTAGCTTTGATATTGAGGTTTTGAAGAGGTAGATGAACTAATTGCTTAAGACGGGAACGCATTGGCAACTAACCCTTAGTGTTGTAAATGTTAATGGACAGACAGACAATGGTGACTGCTTTCCACTATAATGGGTCACTAAGAAATACAATAACACCAGAAAATACAATAACAAAATATGTAAATTATTTTGTCAATTGTGATTTTTTGTTCAATTGTAAATAATTTTATAAATTTTTAATACAAATGGGAGTTTAAGGAAAAATATTTTTCGTATTTTATAAGTTTTAAGTTGCAGCAAAAAGTAAAAGTTTGTTTGTACTGTTTATATCTGGCTGGTTTTGAAACCATCTTGGCATCTCTCCTATCGTGCTTAGCATATGTGCTCCAGAGTTGGCACCGGTCTTAACGCATTTATTCCGGCTCTCCCGCTCACATGGCGACGTACCCAAAACTTGGAACACTGCTTTATTGCACCCAGTCCCTAAAAAAGGTGATCGCTCGGTCCCGTCCAACTATCAGCCTATAGCGATAACCTCCTTATTCTCCAAAATAATGGAGTCTATTATCAACTGCCAGCTTTCGAGATATCTAGAAGAGCACCAGCTGATTAATGACCGTCAGTACGGTTTTCGTCGCGTACGCTCAGCTGTTGATCTTCTGGTTCACTTAACACATCGGTGGACGGTGGCAGTGGAGAATAAGGGTGAGACATTGACAGTTGGTTTGGACATAGCAAAGGCCTTCGATCGGGTATGGTACAAGGCACTTCTCTCCAAACTCCCATCCTATGGGCTACCTGGGAAATTGTGCAGTTAGATCACCAGTTTTTTGACGGATCGGAGTATCAACGTCGTTGTTGATGGCGCATGCTCTGACCTTAAACTCGTCAATTCTGGTGTTCCTCAAGGCTGTGTGCTATCGCCTACGCTGTTTCTTCTGCACAATAATGACATGTTACAATCAAGCAACTTTCATTGTTATGCAGATATACAGGCAGATGTACGGGCGATGCTTTATATTCCGGCCGTAGAGGAATTTCTCAAGAACACGTCAACGAGTGCCGGAACAAACTTGTGTCAGAAATTGAAGAACAACATTTCGTAGCTTCGGAGTGGGGTCGATTAAATCTGTTCCAGTTTAACCCCAATAAGACACAAGTCTGCGCGTTTACCGCTAAAATCTCACCCTTCGTCGTATCTCCTCGTTTTGAAAATACTTCCCTGAAAGCCTCAGCCAGTATTGGAATACTCGAGCTAGTCGACATATCGAGCGACGTTCAGTTCCGTGGTCACTTGGAAAGCAAGGCTAAATTAGCCTCTAAAAAGCTAGGAATTCTTGGCAGGGCTAGGCAGTACTTCAGACCGGTCCATCGTTTACTGCTTTATAAGGCGCAAATCCGGCCTCATATGGAGTACTGCTCTCATTTATGGACGGGGGCTCCTCAGTACCAGCTCCTTCCTTTTGATCGCATTCAACGTAGAGTGGCTCGAGCCGTCGATGACGAGACTATTTCAAATCGGCTTGATTCTTTGGTGTTACGTAGAGATGTGGCATCACTCTGCATCTTTTATCGTCTGTATCATGGGGAATATTCCGAGGAACTGCTTGGATGAATTCCTGCCGCAGAATTTCACCATCGGACATCGCGACAAAATTCCAAGTTTCATCCTCACCATCTCGATGTCTGGAAGTCCACAACCGTGCGATTTTCGAGGCATTTTCTACCCCGCACTCCTATGTGGAACGAGCTATCGGCAGAAATTTTTCCGAACGGATACGACTTAAGGACCTTCAAGAAAAAAGCTTACACATTCTTAAAAGGCCGGCAACGCAACTACAAGACCCCTGGGAGTGTAGTTGTCTATGGGCGGCAGTAATCACCATCAGGTGAGCCTCCTGTCAGTTTGTCTTCTTCTATATAAAAAAACCATTCCATAGGTGATATTTTAAAACATAAAACTGATGGTTAAATGAGCTTATGTCAAAATAAGCCAATAATGTAATATTATAACTGCGGCAATCTTTACTTCGCTCTAAAAAAAAATCTGAGTTTGAGAGTAAATATCGCCTGCAAAAAGTTTAACTTCGAAAAAGAAAAGAGACGTAATTTTCGCAAAAAATTTGGTAATACTGCTCCGAGAATACAAAAGGATAATTACGTCAAATCTATTTCAAATTATAAATAAAATATTTTGTCACCTCTATTGTCCACTCTCTTAGTTATTCGGTGGCTTCTATTATCGCTGTATGTCGTGTTTCCATGAATGGCAGGGACTTCCCCAGGAAGAGGCGTGACTTAAGCAATTTCAACCAATAGCAAAGCAGAACCAAATTCCGTATTTAATTTATAATTCTCTCAAATTCTAACAAAAACCACTGAAAATCTCAATAAAATTGAAAAAAACACACCAATTTATAGGTAGAATTCTAAAACTTTTTAAAAAATGGCTCGAATTTCCTTGTAAACACGAAAACAATGTTCAGTTCTGGATCGCGATTGTAATATTTTTTATGTTTGCGATATATATACAAAAACAGACTAAGTGCAATTGGTACTCCTAAGGGCTTCTTCATTGACTGACCCGTTGGTGCCACCTTTAGAACTGTATCTGAGTGGTTCTCTAGGCTTGTCACGCCGCTGATGAGTATTTAACTGTTAAGTCTTTGAAGACTTAAACATGTTATAATAAGCGTTAAGTCGCTATATCCTCAATCCCTCTCATCATACCCTTACCGATTCCTTCAGATTTACCTCAAGGGCAGAGTTGCAAAGTTCTATTGAGCCACGCAGTCTGTTCAATAAAGGTCGCAAGCACAGAGAATACTTAGAGACTACTACTGAGTCTCTCCAGTATTACTGTGTCGCAAGTGCCTACCAACGGTGCTCACGAATAAGGGTTTTATAAATCCAACTCGTGAGGCGGGGATCGACAACGGAATGGTTCTCACTCTCTCTTACCATGGGGAGGTTGGGGGCTTAACCTAAGATCCCTTAGCTTGGAAGACGAAGAAGCCCCTGGGAGTTACCCAAACTCTAGTGAGTTCTAACCAAAAATAAAAAAAATCAAACCTTTTACTTTTACTTGAGCAAAAGTATACCCAAAGTTTTTATTTTATCAATTTTAAAGGGTAAAACGGGACCCTCATTTCTACGACTCCGCCTGTCCTTTCGTCTGTCTGTACTTATATATGTTTTCTGTGGTTTGTAAATATATCTTCTGTGGTCTGTACGTCTGTCACAAGGTAGTACTCATGAACCGTGATAGACGGTTGATATTTTCGCAGATGATGTATTTCTATTGTCGCTATAACAACAAAAAGAAAAAGCTGAATAAAATAAATATGTATTTCAAGGACCCCGTAAAAGAAACGTGATTTTTTGTCAATTTCTTATGTCGATTACTATAGCGACAACTGGTAGACGGTACGGAATCCTTCGTGGAGGAGTCCGGCTCTCATTTGGCCGGTTTATTTAAGTTCCCGCTACGTTAGTCTATAGTACCCTTATAGTTTCGCTATGTCCGTCTGTCCGTCCGTTCGCCCGCAGTCTCGCTCAGAGAACTTTAGTACTAGAAAGATGTAATTTGGAATAAAATATATGCATATAACTATTTAACTCACAGCAACAAAATGGTTACATAAAATCTTGAAAAATATTTTTTTAAGGTAACTCCACTACATGTAAAGAGGTGCTGTTAATTTTTTCTCGCGTACCCCTATATTGTTGGATGTAGCGGCTAGTAGTAGCGGTAGGCGGCACAAACGCTACAAGAAAAAATAATAAAAAATGGACAAAAATCAATAACAAATGGAAAAAATGAAATTCAAAATAAAATCCTGAATCGCGATATCACATTTATTTATCTTCTAACACTATATACAAGTTTCAACGTTTCTCAAATGGACTTCGGTCCCCAAGCAGTACACCTTGCCTGGCTGGGAAGATCTTCCTTTTCCCTTTACTTGTCCTTGTGTGACGTCATCAACCGCCACAGTTATGACGTCACCTGACAAGAAGCTGACCCGCTGGTTCCATCACTATGACCCTTCAACGGTACGGACCAGCGGCGCCACATTGGAAATCATTGGATAGGTTTTTAAAAAACATGTAGGCTAGTAAAACAATTTTTCGATTAATTGACTTGTTTGTGAAATAGGGCCCCCCGCCTGATAGAGGCTAAACAGTTGGCTTTGCGGGTGGGAAAAAATCACAGTACCTAGTAGTAATTATAATGAAGTTATAAGGAAAACTATCACGGTTAAGAAGATTTTACAAATTGTTGAGTAATAGTCGATCGGTGAACCTGTGGTGCGATATATCCATCATTGACGTAATGTTCCAGTTTGAGACAATAAAAGCCCTCTTCTTAGTCCATATCATTACGATGGGCAACTTCGGAACCCTACATTGCGTGTGGCCTGGCACGAATTTTACTAATTTATTTAGCTGTCGCACAGGACAGTTCACAGTATTTAGGGTAAATCCGGTCCTGTTTTTAGTAACACAAATTCAATTAAGGGCAAACTACTAAAAATACCAGGAATTGACCGAAGTCGCAGGAATCAGCTAATTATTGTGTATGTTACAGTATCCGGGCCGTCTTCCAAACGACTTGATGCAGCTGGAGCTGAAGGCGGTCACCTACGAGGACTGCAAGGAAGCGCACAAAAATGTTAATGCCGTATTTGAAACACAGATCTGTGCCATGACTAAAGCTGGGGAAGGAGCTTGCCATGTGAGTTTATGAAGTTTAGAAAGTTATGAGGTAGACAGAGAGAATCAAGTGCACTATCGATACAATTTTACGCGAGTAGTTAACAACCCTGTTGGTCCCAGGCTCCTTTGAAGCATAGGCCAGCCGCTGTTCTGCCAGGCAGATCGTAAAAGGCGGCCGATTGGCTATGCGAGTCACTAGCTTGTTTGCTATCTTATGATATAAAAAACCCTGATTAGACAGTTGATGAGGCTCGGGTTCATTTCCGACGGAGAGAAACACGTTTGTGTGATGAGAAAAAATGTTTATATTTCTAAGTTTAGGTGTTCAATTTCGACCAAAGACTGAACAAACAATTTTTTCTAAGTCTAATAAAAGGCTTTAACCGTAAAAAAATTGTATACATGTGTGTATATTATCATGTATGTCAAACTAACATGTACTGTTTATTTTTATTTATTTGATAGCTGTTGCCCGCAACTTCGTCCGCATGCCTTCGTACGACTTTCGTATTAGGATTTTAGGAACTTACTGAACTAACACTAATTGTATTTTCCTGTGGGAACGAAAGATTTTACCGCAGTAAAACGTATTCTAAATGTTAACCCGGGTAATTAGCTATTATTATACAAAATTTTGTAAATATTCGTTCAGTAGTTTTTGCGTGAAAAGCGAACAGACAGACAAACAGACAAAAAATTTAATTTCTATCGTTTTGGGATTTATGTCCTGTACACAATACGCAGCAATAATTTTTTTAAAGAAATATTTCATGTACAGATTTAGTTTCGTTACTGTTTTATTATATGTACATATACATATTTCTAATGCATTTTATTTTAAATATTGGGTTTTTGCAGTCTTCCGCGATTAAACTTGGTGTAATAAATTTCGTCCGCCACCGTTCGTATAATTGTCTTAAAAAGGGGTACAAAGTTGCTCCTTCGCGTTGCCTTCCTGCCTGGCTCATACAGTATTTTGTGTGAAACTCTTAAACCTTTATTTCTTAAAGACAAAGCCTTTATTTCTGATTAAAAAAAATATATTTTTATCAGAAATAAAGGCTTTGTCGCCAAAGCGATGATGTCGCCCTGGTTGTAACATTTTAGAGTAACGACTACGCAAAGGTTTAAGAGTTTCACACAAAATACTGTATGAGCCAGTCTGCATCGCATGTCTGACAGTACGGTGACGTAACCTTACCCATGAATAAGTTGTAATTTGTTACATAGTATGTTAGATAGGTACGCAATATCCTAAAACTAGGACAGGGTTGATTTTCCAGTACGTGATTTATACTGGCAGTTGAACCTATCAACAAATACCCTCAGGCCGCTACTGGGCGTGGACCGGCCTCCACGCAACAAGGATGTGTACCGCTTTCTAAGTCATGTAGATGTAGTCCAAGTGCGCCTCAGCGAACATCCTTGACGCGCTGCAGGATCGTGACCGCCCGATGAGTATCCTGAAGGCATTATTATATACTAGCTGTTGCCTGCGACTTCGTCCGCGCGGACTTCGTTTACTCCGCACAGCTCCTCCCCCGTAGGTGATAGCGTGATAATATGTAGCCTATAAGTTGACCCGACCTGTTAGTAATATTCATGCAAAATTTGAAGTAAATCCATGCAGTACTTTTTGAGTTTACCCCGGACATACATGACTTTCCTACGATTTTATTATATGTATAGATCTTATCAGCCAACAAACGGTGATATATTGATCTGTAACGAGCTATGGTTCATTCTGCCTGTTCCGCAAGCAAGGCGGGGTGATGTTATTGATAATAAAATTAACTATTTCTTTTAGGGAGATTCAGGAGGTCCTTTAGTAAGGGAAAGACGACAAGTGGGCATTGTTTCATGGGGAATCCCCTGCGCAAAAGGGAAACCAGATGTGTATACTAAGGTAAGACAAAATATATTAATTACTAAGTGACTTTTACCAGACTTTTATTAGGACTCTCAATAATGATGTTAGATATGCGTTGTCCCCCATGTTGTCCCGACGAAGTGCCGACTATGAAGAGTATAACTTATTTTTCAGGTTGAAGCTTACATGGATTGGATAGAAAAAACTTTGTACGACGATGACGAAGACCATATAAAGTATCTCCATAAAAGGCTATCATCGAACCGACACTAACAATACAAACTGCAACAAACAGATCGTCGTAGTCGTAGAATAGTGACGGATCTAACATAATATTATTATAGATCTGTCACTATTCTACGACTACGACGAGATAAAACGAAAGACTTTGACTACTCAGTAAGTAGGAAAACATTGTTCGAGCCGAAAAAGGCAAATAGGTAGGTAGTAGTATAGTCGGTAGTTGGTAGGTAGGGAATGATATCAACAAAAAATGATTCTATTTACGAAAATAAAAATATTAAGGTATTTTAAAATGCTCGAATTTATATTTCAATTTTCCTAAAATATAGCAAATATTTTAAAGTAGGTATCACCGCGTCGCATTAACATCAGCGTTTTCACTCTTCGTTGTTCTTTTTATGCCTTTAGCATCTATAGTAGTCAGTGTCCTTTTTACTAATGCTGGGGCCCACAGAACACCTATACCACAAAGCTTTGAGCAATGACACGATAAATGTAGAGGTCCAATCTGGATTTATCTTGTCTTTGCACGAAGCTTTGTGACAATAGACAAGTGCGGCTGAGGCATAAGACGTATGTATCATATTTTGTGTTGCCATAGGTAATAATTTGAAGTAGTGTTAAATGAATTATTTTGTTCGGGAAAATTTATATATCTACATCCACAAAATAGTTACTTATACATTTATTATGTTATGATCGTTGTAAGCTACTAAATAATGCCGTTGACAATCGAGCAGAGTTTTCGTTTCTCACTGAGTATGTTCGGCGTAACTTCAACTTTAGAAATCTAAGTTAGATATACAACATTTTACTCTACACGTGTATCTGAGAGCAGCCGGTTTCTGCCTGGAAACACTATCTATCTTGTACTACTGAAAAGAGTCAAAACCTACAGAAGTGACAGAATTATACAATGGCACCGTGACATAGGTACAAAAGTAACATGGCGGCACTGGAATTTTTCTATCTATAAATATTTTCTACCTTATGTTTTTTTCTTTTATCTTGGGCTTGCTGGAAGAAATTTCTTTAGGGATAAGCTTGCCTTTTGTACTAATTTTGTCTTTAGTTTTACTTTTGTTATTTGTGTACAATAAATGGTTAAATAAATAAATATTAAATAAATAAATTAAGTATCTTGGCGGAATATTAGCTCAGAATTCTGACTACCTAACTTAGATATTTAATTAAGAAAGTCAGATAGACTATCTAGCTAAAATTTTGATGAACACACCCACTGTATAGATAATGTGGAATGTAAAGACCAGGAGGACAATCTCTTTATAAAATAAGTGTTTTTTTATATAAGATAGCAAACAAGCAGATGGGTCTCCTGATGGAAAGAGTCAACCATCACCTATAGGCACCAAAGATGTTAATGGTGCGTTGCTATCTTGTGGCGAGGTCTAATGCCACATGCATAAGTTAAGTGTCATCTCACTTGTACTCTCTACGAGAACACCTTCAAATCTACGCACAGTAAAGTTAACCGCTAAGCTTTTTTACAGAACGCACAGTGTCCAGTCTTGGAGTCTGTTGTCCAGATGTTGTCTCATAAATTAGTATGTATTGTCTAGAGCGACGCGAGGGTTAGTGTTGTGTTGTAATGGATAAATAATAAACAATGTTAGGGGAGGACAACCCTTATTACTTAGGGTATAAAAAAATAAACAGTAGCCGATTTTCAGACCTACTGAATATGCATATAACATTTCATAAAAATTGGTCAAGCCGTTTCGAAGGAGTATGGTAAATAAAATAGTAACACGAGAATTTTATATATAACATACTTTATCAATCAATCAACTTCCTTTCGTACTTTTCTGGCTTAGGACTATTTGAAATGAATAGTAACACAATATACACTTTTTTATCCATAACTTAATTTCAATAATTAATATAAACAAAATTACTTTGAGTAAAAGGATTCGTGTCATGTTCGTACGCACGCAAAGTAAAATAAACAATTGATGAGCTCGTCGAATTTCTTCAACAACGAAAAGCGCACTGGTACTTAAAAAAACGTACATTGTTAATTCGTTGTAAAAAGTACTAACCAACCAAAAACAGAGCGTTGTCAGTCCGACAAATATATTGCGTAAACAAGTAGAAAATAATTTAGCCGCTTAATACGATAACCAATCCAAATTGTTATCGTTTCTTATAGGAATAGTAATAAGGTTGTTAATCCAAAAAATGAAAAATTATATTGAGTCTGAACTTGCTCGTCGTGTTTCAGACATATTAGACATATTATATATATATATATATATATATATATATATATATATATATATATATATATATATATATATATATATATATATATATATATATATATATATATATATATATATATATATATATACATATATATAATTATAATTATACATGTAGTGCCATTAGTCTCGCTAAAACTCGAGAACGGCTGAAACGATTTGGCTCATTTTGGTTTTGAATTAATTGTTGAAGTCCGGGAAGGTTTGAAAGGTGAGAAAATGTAGAAAAAAAATAAGAGTACCTAGTTAAAAAGGCAGAACAACGTTTGCCGGGTCAGTTAGTATGAAATAAAAAAGCTCAAAATATCTTTTGATTTAAATCGTCTAGGTATTTCGGCCAGTACCTATGTGTCAACGGTTTATGTGTTTAACGATTCTTGTTATTTTTATAATATGTCGGCAAAACAAACCTAGTTTAATAAACATGGTAGGTATTATAGGCACAACAGAAACAAAAATTAATAAAAATATATTTTTTTTATATTCACAATTACAATTTGATACTTCAATATAAAATATCTACATATACTTCTAATATCACAGTATTCAGTCATATATCATGTAATTACCAATATACATAAAATGCATTTTTAAACTTCAATTTTAATATTGATAAGAAACTAGTTGGAATTACATAGAATTATAACGTATTAATAATTGTAACGTTAATATGTTTCAGGAGGTATATAATCAAATTCTGATAAAATAAAACTTCCAACAGTGACCATTCAAGCCCGCCCAATGTAATATATATCTTACAAACATATAAAATGTCCTATACATATACTGCGCAATCCATACTAATATTATAAATGCGAAAGTAACTCTGTCTGTCTGTCTGTCTGTCTGTTACGCTTTCACGGCTAAACCGCTGAACCGATTTGGATAAAATTTGGTACAAATATAGTTTGAGACCCAAGAAAGAACATAGGATAGTTCTTATCCCGGAAATCCCACGGGAACGGGAACTATGCGGGTTTTTATTTTAGAAATTTTTCCACGCGAACGAAGTCGCGGGCACAGCTAGTATAATATAATACTTAGTAAGTTTTCTGCAGAATAGAAACCATTAGGGTGTGGTGATATTAACAGCAGTCATTATGACAATAGAACTTGGTGGCAAAACTTAATATTCTGTTGTAAATAGTGTTTCCAAACTATCGATAGTTCCGCCATCGATAGTTTTAATCTAACAAAGCCTATACCATCGATACAACCATCGATTGTATCGATTTTATAGATACTATCGATTCAATCGATAATTTAGAAGAATACAATACAGTCTGCTAATTGCAATACTATCGATACTATCTATAGTATCGTGTTTCCTAATTTAAAAAATAAACAATACTATCGATAGTATCGATACTATTGAATGTCTAGGAAACAATAGTAGCGATAGAATTTACAGTATCGATACCATCGATTGTTTTGAACTATCGATTGTATGCTAATTTACGATAGTATCGATAGAACCGATACTGTCGATACTATCGTTTCCTAGAAATTCAATAGTATCGATACTATCGATAGGATCGATACTTTTCTGACTGGGAGATACGATACTATCGATAGTATTAATAGTATTTTATTTTTTATAACAATCGATAGTATCGATACTATCGATTTAATCGATACTATCGATTATAATATCGATAGTACTACTATCGAACTACTATCGATATCCTATCGATAATCCACAATCGATCGGCAACACTAGTTGTAAATGTATGTGCCTATTTGATTGTGTTACGAAACTACACAAATCATACATATTCTTTAATCTTTCTAGAAAATCATATAATATTAAAAATTAAAAATTAGTGTCGTAAACACATACTGATTATATGTATATAAATAAATGCGAGACTTAATAATAATAACATTATTCTATTTGTACTTACGTAATATTTTTTTTTAAATTGTAACATCTGGCTTAACTGAAATCGCTTTTCGTAAACTATGGTACAAATAAATAAGTTTTTTCATTTCATTTTGCGATGCAACACAGATTTTACCTACTCATACGCACAACCCGATCATAAATCTGATAATTATATAGGTACATTATTCATAGCTTACCCACCATTGACCCTATACAACAAAATGATGAATTGAATACATTTTACTTACAAAACCGCGCTTTTTTATGTAATTAATTATTAAACCCATATATTAATCTTAATATATATTTATATGTTTATGATATACGCCATAAATATGCACCTAAATCCACACCATCCGAAAATAACAACACCTTTTTTTTATATCATAAGATAGCAAACAAGCAGATGGGTCTCCTGATGGAAAGAGTCAACCATCGCCTATAGACACCAAAGGTGTTAATGGTGCGTTGCTATCTTGTGGCGAGGTCTAATGCCACATGCATAAGTTTACCGGCTACCTTAGCCTCCAAACCGGAACACGACAGTGACCAGCAATGACGCTATTGCGGCAGGAATAGGTAAGGCGGTGGTACCAGACCCGGGCGAGACAACGCAGAACTCTACCACCTAGTTTAACCTATATTAGACGCTAAAAGTAGTTTACTTCAAGCTGTCGTGTATTTTAGAGATAATTAAATGTCGAATTTATCTGCGTTAAAAAGACAAAAGTATCTTCATAAGTAACTGGCAACGTATTTTTGAATAACTTTGTCCCGAATGCTCGACGTGTTTATCATGCTCGGGCATGATACGAAATTTTCGATTGAAAATCGAAGAAATATTCGCTATTCGCAGAATTAGAAATATTCCCAAAATTTCTAATTCCCACCTGGCTAGCAAACAATTCCTGAAGCTGCGTAACTATACGCGAAACTGCTAAAGCAGACTTGGGCACATTCCACCAGATGAATGCCGATTAAGAACTTGCTTGGACTTGAGCATGTTCTTCCGAGTATTTCTAAGCTTGTTCTTTGTTAAGAATAATCGTGGAATTAGCGAAGCGTGCAATGACAGCGTTTGGGTTAATTAAGACTAGGCATGGAAATTATTGTTAAATTAGATTAACTGTTATGTTATTAAAGTTAATTAATATTTAACAGTTATTTATTTTATATTATATCAGTAGCAGTATATAATAAGTATTAGAATCAGTAAAAACACGAAGCTAGCAAAAACAGGTCCTCTAGAATAGTTTTAATAACTTTTAGCAGTTATTATTATCACGGTCTCTAATATATTGTCAAGATACTGCCCTAAGCCGAGGTTCGGTCTCACAGGAGACACCCTTAGGGCGGGCTCTTAGCCCACCTAACTTAAATTCTGGCTGAGCACTTTGCTCGCCCCAAAAGCCCGGTTTCGCAATAACGGTCATTTGGACCAACTGCTTAAGTTCATTTCGAAAAAAAAAATCACGGTCTCTTGAAATATTTTTAATAACAGTATTACCATATATCAAGTTATTGGTAATTTTAGTGATGCATAAAAATTACTTTTAACAGTATTTGTTAATATAAATAACAGTTGTTAATTGTTAAAAAAATTAAGTACGAAATTTAATATGTTAACTGTCAAATGATCCATGCCTAATTAAGACACTAAAAGCGACCATTTTACACTTCGCTTCGCAAACGGATAGTACCGGTTTGTTGGAATCTTTAACCACTCAAAAACACAAAGTGTAACACTAGAACACTAAGCTTTAACTTTTACCTGTCACTGGCCTATCCTATTAAAACCAGATCACAAGGCAAGCAGGTAACTGGTTAGTGCTCTTTTCATCTCATACGATACTATGTTCTCAAATACATGCATCCATTTGTTGGTTCATTGAGCATTCGGTATTGATGGATATTACAACTCTGACGATAAAATTGTTTAAAAACTTCTGGCAAATCTAGTTGCCAAATAATTTACATCATTTCCAAAACATAAATAGATACAATGAATATAACTACTCGTAACCTAATCCACAGATAATCAAAGAATTCTTGAACGTTTTCACTGGATATATAATCTGTGACATCAATGCCATCTGAAGATTCAAAATGGCCATCAACGTCGAATTGTCTCCCAAATATTCCAAAAGTAAGAATATTTTGGACATTTTTTAAAGAAGCAGTAACGTGTTTTGTATCTTTAACGTTTTTAGTTTTGAAGTTGAAATTATTGTTTAATAGAGTTTTAGATGATGTATGGATGATGGGAAATTGCGCTGTGTTGTTCTTCGTAAAGACACCGTTAATAGTAAGGCGTTCAAATTCTGTAATAGTGCTGTTGTTTTCTGATCTGTAATAATAAAAAAAAACACATTAATTAGTGATAATCAAAATTTGTACTGATAAAAGGACAGGTGTTTTGAGACACCCAATAAGTGGAAATGAAGTTTATTTCAATATATTCTTGAAGAATATACCACCTGCCGTTCTACCAGGCAGTTTGTAAGAAGCGAAAGATTGTCCATGCGAGTCACTTTCGTTGTGACTACTAGTTGGTAAACTTCTACATTGTCTCGCCCGGGTCTGGTACCACCGCCTTACCTATTCCTGCCGCAATAGCGTCAGTGCTTATCACTACCGCTATATATAAACACTCAAACCCAGAAACATAAATATCTATGCTCATCATACAAAAGTCAGGGTTCCTCAACAATCGACCATCGATCTTCAGAAACATGGTTTGTAAACGTTCTGTATCATGCAACAACAACAGGAAAAACGGTAAAGAAACATTGCTGAACGATGATTATTGCAAGGGATTTGGATCACAATCTTATATGGCTTTTCAACTCAAAACTTGTGCACGAAATAAAATAAATATGGGAGCCAAAATGACGCTCTAGTGGCGGAGGGATCTGAAGTGATCTGAGGAATTGAAGTTTGCTGATTGGCTCTTAGAAGTTCAGGTACTTTTAACGTTTTCTTTGAAAATGGCTCTCTAGTACAGCAACGCCATCTTTCTTTAAGGCTTTTTCAAAGAGACATTTTACAATGAGATTGTGCTCCTTGTCTTTGCACTCCATACGCAAGAGTCAAATGACTGAGTTAATTCCATCAATACTCACTCCATAGGATATGCAAAGTGAAGTGAAATTTTACTAAACGTTAAACGTTTCAATAAGAAAATAATCTATACATATAATAAAATCGTAGGAAAGTCAAAACTGTACATTGAATATTTTTTTAAAAGAATACTTGGGGCGTGATCTACAATCGATATCGAAGCCAAAAATATACTTTTTGGAATTTTTGTCTGTTTGTCTGTATGTATGTCCGGGGTAAACTCAAAAATTACTGCATGGATTTACTTCAAATTTTGCATGAATATTACTAACAGGTCGGGTCAACATATAGGCTACATATTATCACGCTATCACCCACGGGGGAGGAGCTGTGCGGAGTAAACGTCTGCGCGGACGAAGTCGCTGGCAACAGCTAGTATATAGTCTTAGTAAACAAAATTTTGTTCCGAGTATCTGGGTGCAGCCGATTCCGGCCTAGATACACTTTATATGTTTTACTACTTAAAAATCTACAGACGAAGTGTCAGAAGTTAGAACTATACAATGACGCCATGTCAGAATTATACAATAATTGATATATGTCTATGCTAAATGGCGACATTGGAAAGTTTCTAAGTACCTATCTGAGAGTCCAAGCGGAAATCTTAGCTTAATATTCTGAGTATTACTAAACTCAGACTACTAAATTCCTCCGAACACGCCTAATAGGTTTTGAAGGAAGGAGTCATGTGGACAAATGTGAGTGAATGTGTAAGTGTTAAAATAAAAGTACTATAAGAAAAGTTAAATATCATGAGATTTTCTATGACATCATGTTTTATTGATTTAAGTCAGACGAAACACATGCTTCCAAAGAAAAATCGCCTTTTCTCGAGTATAAAAATTGATAGGTTTAACTTACTCATTAAAACAAGAACGCTTATAGAGGCCGGCGCACGCGACGACCAAACAACTTTGAGCGCCGATGTTCTTCATTCCAACGTTGTGGATCCCTTCGAAAGCAACCAATCCGTAACTCACATCGTTAGATCCTATAAGAAAATAGTTTACTATATTTATTAGATTCGAAGATGTGTCCAGAGAGTCAGAGAAATGTTTGATTATTACTAAATATCTCATTGGTTACGCCGAATGGTTCAGAATGAATCAAAACTGACCGTCCTACATAGTGGGTTTGCTAGTAACAAACCTAGCAAACCCACTACGTAGGACTAGTATTGTTCAAATAAACTACTTTATGATAGCGCGTTATAGACTATAAACTATATTTTTCTAGCGCGCTACGTTATAGACTATATTATAACGTGTAACTGAACAATAATTGCGCGAGCCGGCCGGCATAGCGCGTGACTCATCACAACGTCATACAGCGAGCGATGACTGAAAGCTATAACGCTATAAACTATGTTATAACGTCTAGCGTCTACGGTCTAGCATGTTACTCGTTAGATCGCGTAGTTCGTAACTTCGTAGGTCGGTAGCTTCGTAAGTTGTAACGGAACTCCGCCTCCGCCTGTTACTGCGGAAGTTCCGCAAAGAATCGAACCTCTGCCTCCGCATCCTGCCTCCGCTAAATTTATGCGGAGTTTTAACGGAGGTTTATTTACGCTAACATACAACACGCAAAGAGTGACGCTGGGAGACGCGGCCGCACGGCTGCGTATTTGCGAGTGATCAATATTTAGCTTGTGCCGCGGGAACACGGGCGGGCTGACGGTGGTGGGCGCGTGAATGAATGACAGAAATCAACTTGTCGAATCGTTCGGTACCACGTAGTTGTTTTGTGTTTGAGCCGTGATTGTTTGCATGATTAATATGATGTACCCATTTGAAATAAATATTTTTGACATTAATAAACCATTTTCTATTTTTTTACTTCAAATTTCACCTCCGCCTCCGTTAACTTCCGCATCCGCGGAGGCGAACCTCTTCGCCTCCGCATCCGCCTCCGCCTCCGCTAACCTATCCTCCGTTACAACCCTAGATAAAATATTATAACTACGGCCTACGCTAACCGCTAGGTATATAGTGTGGCATTATGTTATAGCCCCGAATGCGTATCTAAATAGCGTACGCTATACGTTGAGTATAATAGCGCGCTATAATTTAACGCTATGCGTTATATTAACCATAATTATGTAGGACGATAAATAAGGTAGCATACGAATTTGGGGGACCATATTCTATTTAAAAATAAGGTAGCATACGAATTGTGGAACCATACTCTATTTCTTTAGGTTAAAGAATATTCTTACCGTTCTTCCTAGTTTTGATGTGGAACTCGCAGCAGAAGCTACTGTGGCATACATTAGTAGTGTAGCCCGACTTTCCTGACTCGAAATCAAGCGGCCTAATCGTGTACTGACTCATATCTTCTCCAGGATACGCGTTCAGATTGATAGGATGAACTTCTAATGAGGACACATCTGAAATTTGTTCTATTAAAAAAAGCGTGAAAAAATCAAAAAGAAATGAGTCGTAAGACGAGTACCAATGAAGTTCCTTTCACAATTCATTGTGTATTATTAAAAAAACTAACACAAATGAATTATATAATCGTTTTCTATATCTCTTCACCCCCACCAGTCTCCAAACTCCTACTGACTTTGGTTTTTCGAGAAAATGACCGTTTTGCCCGACCCGGGGATCGAGCCCGGGACCTCATGATCTGAGCTAAATAAGCTAACCCCTAGGCCACAAGGCAATCTAATTGACAATAATTCTTGAATGAACTGAATTCTTTCATCATCGGACATCGTGGCAAAATTCAAAGTTCCATCCTCACCACCTCGATGCCTGGAAATCACAATCGATTCTCTAGGCACTTCTTACCACGCACTACCCCTCTGTGGAATCAATTACCGGCGGGAGTGTTTCCGAACGGATACGACTTAGGCACCTTCAAGAAAAGAGCATACTCCTTCTTAAAAAGCCGGCAATGCAGCTGCAAGACCTCTGGTGATGTGGCTGTTCATGGGCGGTGGTAATCACTTACCATCAGGTGAGCCTCCTGCTCGTTTGCCCTTTTTTCTATAAAAAAACTGATCACATCCCTTTTGAGTTTTTTTTTTATTATAAGATAGCAAACAAGCACAGCATACTCCTTTATAAAAGGCCGGCAATGCAGCTGCAAGACCTATGGTGCTGTGGCTGTCCATAGTCGGTGGTAATCACTTATCATCAGATGAGCCTCCTGCTCGTTTTCCCCTTTTTTCTAAAAAAATACCTTCACGCCTGTATCCCCGAAAGAGTAGGAAGAGGTACAACAAGTGAACCCACGATTAGCCGAAAATACTTGGTCCCACAATGTGATAGGTGATCAGCCTATTGCTAACCGGGCACTTTCCAATCCCAGGCAACGTTGTTTTTATCGGAAAACTGAAAAAACACATATGTAAATTGCACGACCCAGGAATCGAATTCGGGACCTCATGTGGTCAACTCCGACACCGGACCACTAAACCACAGAGGCGATATTTTTTGTATAAAAAAAGCAGACGTCTCTCTTGATGTTAAGAGACAACCATCACCTAAAGACACCAAAGATGTGTTGCTATCGATTTGTCGAGGTGTAAAGGCACTTGCATAAGTAAACCTACCTTACCCATACACGTTGACACATATAGCCAATAATTCGCCTTTTACGATCTGCCTGGCAGAATGACCGATGATATTTTGTTCACGCCCGGACTAGAAAAAAGTGTCGAAATCAACAAATTACCTAATGCATCCATACTAATATTATAAATGCGAAAGTGTGTTTGTCCGTCTTACACGGCAAAATGGAGAGACGTGACGTCTTTCTTTAAGTGGAGATAGTTGAAGGGACTTTCCAGTAACATAGACTACTTTTTGTCTCTTTCTAACCCCTACTTCCCTAAAATGAATATAACGCGAGCGAAGCCGCGGGCAAGAGCTAGTGTTATAATAATTATTTCTAATCTTACCATTATTTTCCTTCTGTAAGTCAGCCATGATGATTGAGCCTGTCTGCAATGACCGTCCTCCGTAAATACCAGATGCTGAGATGACATTGCTGGTCGTCGCATAAGCCCAAGCGGAAGAGAATTGTTTAGCTGCAAAAAAATTTTGATGCTATAAAAATATCATCACGCCCGGTTTACTTGCGGTGTAGACAGGGTAGACAGAACGTCTATAGACTATTCGGTTCACCATGATTCACCGTTTCGTTGGCAAAATGTGTGGTGATCCTCAACACAATAAATAAATATTATGGGGACAAATTACCCTTACTGATCTAACCCCAAAGTAAGCAAATTATTCGCTTGTGTTATGGGTGTTAGTCAACAATACTAATACATAGAAATACATATATAAATACTGTAATATATTTAATAAACACCCAAACCCGGAAATACAAACATTTATGCTTATCACATAAATGCTTGTCCCTTGGGGATCGAACCCAAGCCCCGTCGATTGCGTAGTCAGGGTCGCTAACCACTCGACCAACGGGGCGGTCAAAAATGTATCCTATCATATATTCTATATTTCCTTTTAAGATCAATATTTACGTTTGTTTATATTCCACAACAGTCAATAATAATCAGTTAAGTATGTTACATCCTGAAGATGCTTTAAAAAGTGAAACCGGTCGGGTAATATAATAAAAATTGTGTAAAAGTGAAATTGATGTACAAGTGGAATAGTAAAAGTGTCTAGTATCCTATCATCACCAATCCGGGGGGAACAAATGTTGTATATGCATTACTAATAGGTCGGGTCAACATATAGGCTACATATTATCACGCTATCACCTACGGGGGAGGAGCTGTGCGGAGTAAACGAAGTCCGCGCGGACGAAGTCGCGGGCAACAGCTAGTTATGAATAAATGACACTTGACAGATACTGCTTTATGATAATACTAGCTGACCCGGCAAACGTTGTTTTGCTAAATATATTTATAACAGTATTTCTCTACTACATAATGGACGTTATTATACATATAAAACTTCCTCTTGAATCACTCTATCTATTTAAAAAATTCGCATCAAAATCCGTTGCGTAGTTTTAAAGCTCTAAGCGTACATAGGGGCAGACAGCGGAAAGCGACTTTGTTTTCTTTTTATATCATACTAGCTGTTGCCAGCGACTTCGTCCGCGCGGACTTCTTTTACTCCGCACAGCTCCTCCCCCGTAGGTGATAGCGTGATAATATGTAGCGTATATGTTGACCCGACCTGTTAGTAATATTCATGCAACATTTGAAGTAAATCCATGCAGTACTTTTTGAGTTTACTCCGGACATACATACAGACAAACAGACATACAGACAAACAGACCAAAATTCTAAAAACTATATTTTTGGCTTCGATATCGATTACAGATCACGCCCCAAGTATTTTAAAAAAAAAAATAATTTAATGTACAGTTTTGACTTTCCTACGATTTTATTATATGTATAGAAGATCGCAAACAAGCAGATGGCTCTCTAGATGGAAAGAGTCAACCATCGCCTATAGACACCAAATGTGTTAATGTTGCGTTGCTACCTTGTGGCGAGGTCTAATGCCACATGCATACCGGCTACCTTACCCTCCAAACCGGAACAAGACAGACAAGCACTGACGCTATTGCGGCAGGAATAGGTAAGGTGGTGGTACCAGACCTGGGCGAGCCGATGCAGAACTCTACCACCTAGTAAAGTATACTATGTAGTGATAAACGATCGTGCTAATATACCGCAAGCAACGCCAATATGCGTAATTTTAATAGCTGCTAAATAAAATTGAATAAATATAACAGTAAAATCCTTACCAAACAAATATTCTTTTTCCTCTAAAGATCCGAAGAGAAGGAAATTCTTTATGTCTCCGTATTCCTCGAAGTTGTTAAGAATGATATCATGTTCTTTAAGGATCCCGAACGTCACTCCAAAATCCGTTGTGAAATTCTCTACGTTGCTGCTGGCATCTCGTCTGAACATTTTTCTGTTAATTATAAAGTATGTAAGCACATATAAACCTCTTTGGCGTAATAAAAAAATAAATCATTTAAAAAAAACTATATATATATATATATATATATATATATATATATATATATATATATATACAGGGTATAACAAAAATAAGCACTAATACTGAAGGAGCGTTCAGGATGTGTGGTTAGCTCTTTAATTATACATTTTTAATAAATAAAAACTATGAAATTTCTGAGAAAATGAATGTCAAAGTTTTTTTTCAAAATGATCTGTGGCAGCCCTGAAGTATAGCACGCAGTAACGTACGCGCACGGTTTACGCAGCTATGAAAGGTCACAATCATATGATAGATGTCAATGAACTGCTAGACGCACAACAAAGTACTAATTACTTGACAGAGTAAATAATGTAGATATTATTTAAAGAGTTTTTTTATATTTTTTTCTACCAGGACTGATGTTGGAATAAACCCATGAGGGTCCTTAGTTTGATTACCAGGCTGGACAATTTGATTCATAGGTAACTAAACTGGGTTTTGATAGCCATAATTATTACATTATGTTAAAAAAAACACTGTCCGACTATTGGTGTCACTCGATAGCATATTACGATCATATTAAAATAATTATTAATTACTATACTCATATTCAATAAAAAAAATCTCATAAAATTTTATTAATCGTAAATACCTACCTAGTAGTCTCATACCTAGTTTACGTAAGGCAAACCTGCGGCTATTAGGCATTTCATGCAGGAAAATCTCCCGCCTGGCAACAAAATTATATCAGCTGTGTACCTAAAATTTATTGTGACCTGGATTATTATTTCTAACTCTGAGTGAAACTATTAGTTTGGTACATACATTCTAAAACAATCGTGGCAAATAATCCAATATAACTAATTAAGGTATCTTTTTGTTATGAAAACACATTACATAAATTACTTCATCACACAATATCCACCTTCAAAGTCAACTATTCACATGTGTTTTCAGTGTAGGTACCTAAATCTATTCCGTGATTCATAGGCATTTTACAATGTATTATCTGGCATGGTTTCAACTTACAAACTGTTTTAATGGCATAATACTTACCTCTAGTACCTACCCTGTTTGCTTCTAACTTCACATAACAAGGTGTCTAAATAGGTAATTAGTTTTTGAGCAGGTAAATCATAGCTATTATCACTTTTTTTACACACAATTCTAAAAACTTAGTAAAACTTTCTCGTTGATAACACGACACTTCGCAAAATAAATATGCATTATCATTAAGAATTAAGACACAACACAACCTTTTATAAGCATTTTTGACAAATAAACCTACGCATTGATTAGCCTAGAAGTCCTTTGATTTGAAGTATTACCGACATCGCGCTAGGCGTCTCAACGCGGCGCAACGCGGTCTCAACCAAGCGCCCGACTTAAGGCCTTGCTCACACACACTACTGAATATTTTCCGCGGGAATTTTAATTGCGCAAATTAATTTTCGTTACATATGAAATTTGACATGGCTAGCACTGCTAAAAAAATGTCAAGAATCGGAATGTTCCCGGTGAGTTGATAGGCTCGTTTGTCACTATCACTACATGGCTGATGGAACTTAGTACCTACCTAAAGTTTGTTTTAGGTGCGCCTCTTCTTACCTTTTTTTATGTTATTGAGATAGGCAAACTAGCAGACGTGCCACCTGATGGTAAGTGGTCGACGTCGCTAATGAACAAAAATGGGATACCTGGGCTGGAACTAGCCCAGGTATTCCATTCATGTGTTAGAGACATAAGATGTTAAGATCCTGAGACATAAGATGTTAAGTCTCGGTGCCAGTAATTACAGTGCCTGTCTTGCCCTTCTCTCCGAAACACAGCAAAGCTGTTTCACGGGAGAAATTGGCAAGACCTTTCTAAGTAGTAGTTATTTCAGGAAAAAGATAATTTTTGACTACGTTTTTTTGATTACATTTTAGATCAAAGATTTTATAAAATACTAGCCGTTGCTCGCGGCTTCGCACGCGTGGTTAGAGTTTTTTGTGAATGTCAAAAATAAACCACGCAAGCGAAACCAACGAAAACTATTGCTAATTTTAGCGATTGCCGGGATTACATATCAACCTGTTCATTCATTCAGAAAAATTAATCTTTTTCATCAAAATATTGTTTATCATACTGGAAATGAAAAAGTATTAAGTTAACTTTAAAGCCGCCGCCGGTCGTTTGTACAGGCCTTTAGAACTTACACGTGTTTTGCGGCTTATACAAAGTGCAACGAAACGCTTTGATTGGCGAAAAGACCACTTTCGGAAAGAGACAAGACACTCCCTTTTTTCTGCCATTTTGTTTTTATGTAAAATCATACTAATATGTAGTTCCGTATAGTTTTAGTCAACATTTTTGTCACTTTTATGATAAGAGTGATGCCGGTTTAGGCGTTTCTTCGTAAGGTACTGGGTTCGATTCTCAGTTCGCCTGGTAGAATGGAGGGTAATTCTTCTTAAGGCACTCAAACTAACACGGGAAATGATTTTTGAAGTGAAAACTTCTTTAGGCGCGTTGAGCGTTTTGGTAGAGGGTAAAATCCTCGTTTCGCGTCACCGACATGCTAATGATAATAGTATATCTATAGCTATGTTTTG
Source organism: Apodemia mormo (assembly GCA_036924255.1). Taxonomy (NCBI): domain Eukaryota; kingdom Metazoa; phylum Arthropoda; class Insecta; order Lepidoptera; family Riodinidae; genus Apodemia; species Apodemia mormo. The sequence continues at coordinate 25,498,611 of JAUPFN010000024.1, forward strand.
CATATAGTTTTAATTACTCTCAACTTAATAGTTCCGTTTTCACTTCTATCGGCAGTCCCACGACTGCTACTGTTTTTTTTTTATTTATGGTGCAAGGGGTCCCACCACCACCTTCGGGACCCAAGACAACCTGACTGCTGTACAATGAAAGAGGTCCTGGCACCGGCTTCCTCCAGAGAGGTTCGGAGGTTAGACGACAGTCGCTACGGCAAACTCAAACTCGTTCCTAGCGCAAGCGTGGAGAATAACCGGAATAAACTCTAAGATGAAGAAGATTATTTTTAAATTTGTTTCACTGAACCCTAATTAGTTCGGAAAAGTACCTAGATAATTGTAAAGGAATTTTTATTTTTTTATTCAGTTGCCGTTTGTCTTTGGAGAGCGTAACTATTGCTATTATTGCCGATTTTTTATGAATCTTACTTAATACCCATTGATTGGAAATCGCGATTTTAAAAATGCCACGTAGAAATAATAATGACCGTCACCTTTACACTAATAGTGAATTTTACGAAATGATGCTATGTGTTGGTGCTGCTAGGAATGGTAGCATTAATGAAGCGAGGGAGATTTACCGACAACGGTTTATTGATGGAAGGCCACCAGCAGAACAACGTCATTTACCTCCGTACTCAGTATTCCGTAACATGTGTTTACGACTTCAGCGTACTGGTTCCTTCCACCGCGAACGAAACGTTGGACGTCCTAATTCAAGAGTAGGTACTGCTATTGAGACTCGGATTCTAAATCATTTTGACGAGAATCCTCGGACCAGCACACGCCGATGCAGTGCTATGTTAAATGTAAACCATATGGTGGTGTGGCGTACTCTGCAGGATGATGGACGACATCCCTACCATTTTTCAAGGACTCAGGAGATAGGACTTGCAGACCATATGCCCAGAATGGACTTTTGTAGGTGGTACCAGAACCGTGCTGAAGCAAATCCCGAATTTGCTTTTAATATTTTATGGACAGATGAGGCTTCTTTCACAAGAAATGGTGTGCTCAATTTGCACAACGAGCATGTGTGGGCACATAATAACCCGCATGCCTCGAGTGAAAGTAGCTTTCAGCACCAGTGGAGAATTAATGTCTGGGCAGGCATCGTTGGGGACTATGTTTTGGGGCCGACTATTTTACCTCAGGGTCTTAACGCTCAAAGGTACAACTACCTACCACACCTGAGAGAGGATTTAGAAGAACATCTGGAAAATCTTCCACTGAATGTATATCGTAATATAATTTTTCAGCACGATGGAGCACCCGCTCACTTTGCACGCCCTGTGCGTGATTATTTAAACGATCGATTTGCAGAGTGGATAGGTCGAAGTGGCCCGGTGCCTTGGCCACCTCGTTCTCCAGATCTCACGTGCCTAGACTACTTTTTATGGGGTTATGTGAAAAATAAAGTTTACTCTGTGGAATGTCATACACGTGAAGAGATGGAAGGTAAAATTAATGCAGCATTTAGGTCCATAACCCCACATATGTTGCATAATGTAAGGTTATCAATGTTACGCAGAACTGCTCTTTGCATTGAGAAGGGTGGTGGTCATTTTGAACCTTACTTATAAATTAATTTGAAGACAGTGTTGTTTTATTATTGCCTGTAAATAGTGAATTTGGATTAATGTATAATAATTAATCAGTGACGAAAGTGATATGTAAAAAATTGCTTATTAAATGTGTGTAAGTACAAGTACGCGGTATTCTTCATGTCTATGTGTGCGTCACGCTATTCATTCAACGTGTTGCTGACGTCACATCACTTCCATCTTCAAGGTAGGGGTGTGAAAATAAACTTTAATTTCTTATTTTACTAAATTTATATGAAACAAAAAATGTGTGCCTTTTGGTATAATATTTTACCAGGTGTTTGTTTAGTTCATGTACACGTATACCCTTGAAAGTTAGTGCTTATTTTTGTTATACCCTGTATATATATATATATATATATATATATATATATATATATATATATATATATATATATAAAGGATATTATTAGATGCAGCGTGCAGCCCGCTGCATTATAAAAGTTTTTGGCGAATCCCGCGGGATCGCCTAATTTTTCCGGGATAAAATAAATAATAAATAAATATTTACGGGACAAATTACACCTACTGATCTAACCCCAAAGTAAGCAAATTATTTGCTTGTGTTATGTATGTGGTGTTAGTCAACGATACTAATACATAGAAATACATATATTAATACTAGAATATATTTGATAAACACCCAAACCCGGAACTACAAACATTTATGCTCATCACACAAATGCTTATCCTCGTCGGGGATCGAACCCGTGCCCCGTCGATTGCGTAGTCAGGGTCGCTAACCACTCGACCAACGGGGCGGTCAAAAATGTATACTATCATCACCAATCCGGGGGGAACAAATGTTGTATATGCAATGCGTAACATAATTTTAGTGTTTATAACTTTAGCGTTTAAAACTGTGATAACCATGCGATAACTGACTTCCCATTTCGTAGGCGGAGTGAACCGAGTACCATTACCATTAGTCACGATCCTTGCAGTTCTGACTACTGTCCTACTATAATTACTAATATATAAAAAAGGAAATAATTAAGTTAGCCAAAAATACTTCCCATAAATTCAACTATAAATAAATTATTGTTACAGCGACAATCAGAATTATTGGTGTAACACCTGTTTTTCGGAAATTAGCTGGAAATGACAGACAAACAGATAAATAACCTTTATATTTATTGATTAGGCTTTTTTGTAAAAGTTAAATTATGTTGAAACGCTATTTGATATTTATTGTGTCGTTTGCTGTGTTGTATAAGTCCTGTATATATAATGTAAATCCATAACTGGCCCTAAGCCCAAGTTACGCTTTGTATGTAGGTACATATTTTGTTGTTAAGCGCTGTGGATTTTGTTAAATAAATAAATAAGTATCTCCTTAACCCTGCATTAGGTCTTCATAAAATTAAAACGGGACTCACGTGAAGATGCCCTCGCAAATAAAACATGAATTTCAAAATCAGGTTCTGAGGTATTTATTAAACATAAGAAATATCCTATTTGAGAACCTCCTTCTTTTTGGGAGGCCGATTAAAAAAACTGTCCCATCGATATTATATTTTTCTGCTACCATAATATGATCATATATTATTATGATTTTTTGGAACGAAGTTCCTTACGGCAGGCTTGGAGGGGATAGGGATTTTGCTGCGCGACCGAACTGAAAAAAATGTGATAGTAAAACCGTAAGAAAAATGCGTGGAATAAAAGCGTTAAATGAGACGTGCGCAGGCGCGACAGTCGCGTACACAAGCGAGTAGTGCCGTTTAGCCGAAGGAAGTTCGTTCCTACCTGGTGTCCCGCGACATCACATCATTTTTTTTTATTTTTATATCATAAGATAGCAAACAAGCCGATGGGTCTCCAGATGGAAAGAAACAACCATCGCCTATAGACACCAAAGATTTTAATGGTGCGTTGCTATCTTGTGGCGAGGTCTAATGCCACGTGCATAAGTTTACCGGCTACCTTACCCTCCAAACCGGAACACGACAGTGACACGCACTGACGCTATTGCGGCAGGAATAGGTAAGGCGGTGTAACCAGACCCGGGCGAAACAATGCAGAACTCTACCACCTAGTAGCCACGACGGTAGTGACTCGCATAGCCAATCGGTCACCTTTTACGACCTGCCTGGCAGAACGGCAGTTGGTCTATTCTTCAAAGGAGCCCGGAACCAACACGGGGAAATTGTTGTTTGCTGATTCTTTCTTTTTAAACTTGGCCGCGTTTTTGATTCGGTAGTAGTTTTAAAAAAAATGTTAACACGTCAAAATAACTTGTAAAAAGTGTTATTGAATAAAGTTCTCCTGATTTTTGATTTCAGTAACAGCCAACGCTGATGTGTGTGTGTGTGTTTGTGCGCACGCGCGCATGCGTTCTTGCGTTCGTACGTAAGGCGTGCGCGCGTGCATGCGTGCATTCGTGGGTATGTGTGTGTGCGTGCGTGTATATGTGTGTGAGTAACTCTTGTTTTATTCTTTCAGCATCAAATAATTTGCTTTGAGGTTAGACCAATTCGCGAGGTTTATCTCGCGACATTTATGTTTCGTTCAATACAATATTGAATGTAATATAATTTGTATCTGAATATATTTTCCAAACAAACACGATTAAAAAAAAATACTAGGTACTATTATTCATCTATTAAATAACATTAGTTCCTGCCATTGTTTTATGTAAATAACTCTTATTAAATAACAACGATAGCGTGATGCACGCTACATGTTGTCTACATAATATAATAAAAAACCGGCCAAGTGCTAGTCGTACTCGCACCAGAAGGGTTCCGCTCATCATCTTTAAAAAATACAAAAGAAACACGTTTATTGTAAGGGGATCCCCTTAATATTATAAATTATTTTATTTTTAGTATTTATTGTTATAGCGGCAACGAAAATACATAATTTGTGAAAATATCCAGCTCTAGCTATCACGGTGTATACGATACAACCTGGTGACAGACAGACGGACAGACAGACAGTAATAAGGTCTCGTTTTATCTTTAAAGCACGGGACCCTAAAACATAATTTCATCTATACATCTATACTACACTCTGTCGTCAGCGCTTGCTAACTTTTTTCGTATTGAAATCTTCATCTATACTAGTCCATTCTTCCATACAAATATCATAAGTGTGAAAGTCTGTCTTTCTGTAACAGTTGCTTGTCAACTGATTTAATGAAAATGGAAATAATTTACGATCAGAATTCAGACATAGGCTACTTTTTTTCCTGTATTGATTCGGGCCCCTGACGGAATTGCAATGCCACATGCATAAGTCTACCTTACCTAAGCTACCTTACCCTCCAAACCCGAAAACGACAATGACAAGCGTTGACGCTATTGCGGCTGGAATATGTAAGGCGGTGGTACCAAATACTCGAGCGAGAGGTTACAGAATTCTACCAGTAGTTACGATGGTAATTACACGTATAGACAGTCGGTTGCCTTTTACGACCTGCCTGGCAGACGGCAGTTTCTCTACTCTTCAAAGGAGCCCAGACCAATCGGTTGAGTAATATATTAAAAATATATGTATATGTTGTGAAGTGATATTAAAGTTATAAGAGCATTATCAATTGTGTTTAACAAATTTTATACTTCTCAATTTGCGCAATTTTCGTTAAGATGTTCGTACGTATACGGGTGTAAAGAAAACCCTGTTCGATTCGAAAGAGGTATATAGATAGGTCACTGATATTATCAAAAAAATATATTTTTATTAAAATGAAAAAAATATCGTAGCTTAAAGTACCTACCTCATTTTAGTACTAAAATTGAGCAACCTCCCCTTACATCAAGCAAATATTTTGGAAAATTTATGTATGTATCAATATCCATAAAATAATGACACAAATATGTTTTTAATAAGCTACTAAATAATGCCTTTAACGACAGGACAGTGTTTTTTTTACACACTGTATATAAAAAAATATATTCTTTGAATTACCAATTGAGTTACCTCTTAGGAAAATTCTATTCCCTTTGGCCAAAATTAATTGAGAAGCCCTTTTTTTTAAAAAAAAAATCTTTAATCGGAGTCCATATTATACGTAGTAATCTCCGTGTTTATTTCTTCTATACTTACTCAGTAATAAGTTCTCCAGTTCTGTCAAAGATCAGATGACTTCTAGAGCCATCTCCCTTATTGCGACACCTCTCAGTCAGCTCGACCGCCGCGTATACACCAGCGGCTTTGATGGCGTTTGATAACGTGTCCATTATCTGGAAATTATACCAGGTTGTAGACTTCTGCAATCTGCATTGGCTCACTTTCTATGAAAAATTTCCTTTACACATGCTGTAAGACATTGTTTCATGCCAACTGTCATGATTTTGGGTCAAATGCATTGGCTCGTTCGGGTCTGGTACCACCACTAGTACTGTCGTGGTCCGGTTTGGAGGGTAAAACTTATGCATGTATCATTAGATACCACAAGAGAGAGAGAGAGAGAGAGAGAGATATATATATATATATATATATATATATATATATATATATATATATATATATATATATATATATAAGATGTTAATGGTGCGTTGCTATCTTGTGGCACCTTATAGGCGATGAAAACCCATAAGATAGCCATTTGCTTGTTTGCTATAAGTTATAGTACAATAAAACTTAAGAGGTGTCAAGGGACACCCGGATGGAACGAAGTTCACACCACACTGTTCAATGCGAAATAGAAATACGAAACGAAAATAACCGGCCTGCTTTCTAAGAGAGAGAGAGAGAGAGAGAGAGAGAGAGAGAGAGAGAGAGAGAGTAGAGACATAGAAACACGCGCACGCCGCACGGCTTACAACTATAGGAAAAAGTGTCGTTACGAATTTTGGTCTTAATTTTTTCCATCCAGCCCCCTTTCGCAACGCGCGATAAGGAAAACTTCGTTCCAATATCTTTTTAAAAAAATAATCCTACGGCGACATAAAGCTACGCGTGGTCATACATGAACTATCATCTTTTGTTTTCGTACCTTTTTGGGTAGTTTTTTTTTCAAAAATTATATAAAGCAACCTTCGAATATTCTATCTCATAAAAGAACGATCAAAATCGTATCATTCTGTAAACATTTATGCATAGTCATCATATAGTCATACATTAAAATCAGTAAATTAACAATCATTCATCCCTTCTTTGTTTATATTTATGTTTGGAATTTAAAAAGATGGGCCTACCTTTGGGATATACCCATTCCAATAAAAAATAATTATCAAAATCTGACTCGGTACTCTGGAAAAAGTTATGCGTAATCTATACATATTATAAAATCGTAGGAAAGTCAAAACTGTACATTGAATATTTTTTTAAAGAATACTTGGGGCGTGATCTACAATCGATATCGAAAATGTAGTTTTTAGAATTTTTGTCTGTTTGTCTGTTTATCTGTTTGTTTGTTTGTCTGTATGTATGTCCGGGGTAAACTCGAAAAGTACTGCATGGATTTACTTCAAATTTTGCATGAATATTACTAATAGGTCGGATCAACATATAGGCTACATATTATCACGCTATCACCTACGGGGGAGGAGCTGTGCGGAGTAAACGAAGTCCGTGCGGACGAAGTCGCGAGCAACAACTAGTCTTACATAAAAAAATACGCGTCAAATTGAGACTTCTTCAGGTTTTTGTCGGTTGAAAAAAACATACCCTTAAAAATTACAATGTCAAATTTCCTTGGAAATACCGTGTGAGGGATATTGTTCTAAAGTTTAACCATTTGGGCAAGAAATGGATGCTAGTACTAATTCAAAGGTAGTCCATTATTACCTGGTCATATTCATCCTGCCCATCTGCACAGGATTCGATTAATATTTCGGGCAGCATCACAATGTCAACGTTCTGAAACCAAGAAAAATATTATTAATACTCATTGGAGAAGAGAAGGAAAGATCTTACATTATTTGACCAAAGATGCTGCTGATGGTTTTTTTAATAATATGATATCAAACAAGCAAGATGGGGCTCCTGATGGAAAGAGATAACCATCGCCTATAGACACAAAAATGTTAACTTTGTATCCTTGTAGCGGGGTCTTAATACCACATGCATAAGTTTACCAGCTACTTTACTCTCTAAACCGGAACGCGAGAATGACAAGCACTGACACCATTGCGGCAGAAATAGGGAGTGGTATCAGACCTGGGCAACAATACTCTTCCACTTCGTAGCCGTGATGGTAATGACTGGTATAGCCAATCGGTCGCTTCTTACGAACTGCCTGGCAAGAACCTATTCTTCAAACACCGCGCTTTACAATTGGTCTATTTTAAGAGAGAGAGAGAGTAAGGAAATGAGAATTATATTCTACGCTTTCCGTCGTCACCACTATTTTGGCGGTCATTTCTTTCATTTTTCATCATCAGCTCGATTTTGGCATCGGTCTGGACCGTAATGTGTAGCACTCAATTATCTCTGCCTAAGCCTTAAGGGATTTGGCATGTAGTTATCTATGTAAAGATGGTTTATTTTAACTTAGTTTTCTCGATCTTACACTATCACGAAAAAAATTAGCTAATATTTGAGAGAGCCTTCTAACGTGAGATTTGCCTCGTAGATTTGTTATAAGTCACTACATAGTATAAAACAAAGTCGCTCTCTCTGTCTGTCCCTATGTATGCTTAAATCTTTAAAACTACGCAACAGATTTTGATGCGGTTTTTTTTAATAGATAGATCGATTCTTGAGGAAGGTTTTAGCATATAAACCTTTCCGATATTCTCACGGGAACAAAAGCTACGATTGAAACCGCCGGTAGGTCGCTAGTTTGCTATAAACTATATAATTTTGACCAACTTGGCAAGGCGAAAAATGGGTGATGATTTCTCGTATTCGGGCTAAAGTTTTTAATAATTTGTGATTCATTTCATTGCAGTAGTAAAGAACTCACCGATTCCGCGACCTTGTGCACCAATGATAGGTATTTGTTTCCGATTGAAACATCTACAGCTGCGCGATATGTCTGAAAAACAAAACAATTTATTAAATCTATATATTAAATATTAATACGTGAAGCGAAAACTTTGGATCACTTTTTGAGACTTCGTTTACTCCGCACAGCTCCTCCCCCGTAGGTGATAGCGTGATAATATGTAGCCTATATGTTGACCCGACCTGTTAGTAATATTCATGCAAAATTTGAAGTAAATCCTTGCAGTACTTTTTGAGTTTACCCCGGACATACATGACTTTCCTACGATTTTATTATATGTATATAGACGTTATTATTCTATGTACGCATAATACTCTTTTCCATTAAAAACATAGCTTTAAGTCATTTACATGGAATAAACCCTTTTATTTGGGTCCACGTACAGTTGTATCCATACTAATAATGTAAATGCGAACGTAACTCTGTCTGTCTGTCTCTACTTCATGCCTAAACCACTGAACCGATTTGAATGACATTTAGTAGGTACAAAGATAGTATAAAAATAAAAATAATAGGTATAGGCATGTTAATAGATGCTTATGCTTATACCTATAATTTTAATAATGTCATTAGATCTCGCCACAAGATAGCAACGCACCACTAACACCTTTGGTGTCTATAGGCGATGGTTGACTCTTTCCATCAGGAGAGCCATTTGCTTGTTTGCTATCTTATGATATAAAAAAATAGTATGAGACCTGAAAAAGGAGATAGGATATTTTGATCCCAGAAATGAAATCCGTAAAACCACGGGACTGTCTATATTTTACAACCACGGCAATAAAATATAAACATGAGGAGAAACTTAGGAAACTTTAATTTTAGAATTTTTTCCACGCGGACAAAATCGCATGCACAGCTAGTATCAAATACATAAATACTATTTTATTTGCGACTAATTATTTATTATCTGTAGAATTTTTAATCAGCAATCCTACAAATAAGATATTTTACATCGTACAATGACCTTATCACGCTCAAAAATCGTAGTATCGTTTTTACTTTCTTATCAATGACTAGCTGGTGCCCGCGACTTAGTCCGCACGGAGTTCGTTTACTCCGCACTGCTCCTCCCCCGTAGGTGATAGCGTGATAATATGTAGCCTATATGTTGACCCGACCTGTTAGTAATATTCATGCAAAATTTGAAGTAAATCCTTGCAGTACTTTTTGAGTTTACCCCGGGCATACATGACTGTCCTACGATTTTATTATATGTATAGATATTGAACGTGCTGTGTCTGTTTAGAAGTGGGGAGAATCCTCTATTCAATTATTAATCCGATAGGATATAAGGGACGTATGGTCATTGGTCACGTAGTACCGAAAACTATTTTGCGTTTAAGTGTTCAAAGTCACGTAGTCATTATCTATACCTATATACATATAATAAAATCGTAGGAAAGTCAAAACTGTACATTGAATATTTTTTTAAAAGAATAATTGGGGCGTGATCTACAATCGATATCGAAGCGAAAAATATAGTTTTTAGAATTTTTGTCTGTTTGTCTGTATGTATGTCCGGGGTAAACTCAAAAAGTACTGCATGAATTTACTTAAAATTTTGTATGAATATTACTAATAGGTCGGGTCAACATATAGGCTACATATTATCACGCTATCACCTACTGGGGAAGGGCTGTGCGGAATAAACGTTCTTCGCGCGGACGAAGTCGCTGGCAACAGCTAGTTATACTAATAAAGAGATGTTTTTTGAATTTAGAACCGACTTACCAAAAGGAGGAGGTTATCAATTCGTGTATGTTTATTATTTCATTAAAATTAAATAAAAAAACACATTTTAAAGTGTCTCATTTTAGTTCTATATTTGAAGAACTTCCCCTTAAATCAAGCAAATATTTAAAAATTTTTTTGTTGAAACTACTTTACACACTTGTACTTTTATTCCACTATAAGTACCCATTAAAATATTTAAATTAATCGACCTTCATCATCTATAGGACGTAAAAATCTATTATTACTAGTGATGGGCCGAATGTGGTTTGAACCGAATTCGAACTTCGGCCGAACATTCGGTGAAAATAAGAAATTCGGCCGAATTTCGGCCGAACTTCGGTTTAATTTTGGGGAGCTTTCTTAAAAGCGACACGTCGTGACTTTTTTACGAATTTGCTTAAAATTTAATTATTTTATACTAGCTATTTTACTATTTACTATTTACTATTAGCTATTATTTTACTATTTACTATTAGCTATATTTTATATTATTTTACTATATACTATACTATTATTTTACTATATATTATTAGCTATTATACTATTTACTATTAGCTATTATATTGTCCGCGGCTTCGCTCGCGTAAAGTAAGAGAAAAAGTAACCTATGTCACTCTCCATCCCTTCAACTATCTCCACTTAAAAAATCACGTCAATTCGTCGCCCCGTTTTGCCGTGAAAGACGGACAAACAAACAGATACACTTTCCCATTTATAATTTTAGTATGAACTAGCTGTTGCCCGCGACTTCGTCTGAGCGGACTTTATTTACTCTGCTCCTACTGGTCGTAGCAAGATGTTACATAGCCTAAAACCTTCCTCGATAAACAGGCTATCCAACGCTCCAACGCAGAAAGAATTATTCAAATCGGTACCTAATCTATACATTTATGTACTTAGATTTAGTCCGGGAGGAATCGGCGCATGAGTACCGAAAACTATTCCACCTCAATTTATTTATGTGATCCTCTTCAAATTGCCCTACTGATGATATAAATGCATGTTGCCATGGGGCAATCCGGTACCATATTGTTTAAACCGAAATTTTTTAAGCAATTGCAAGGAATTATTATTTTTCAACCGTTTTCCGATTTCCGATTTTTCGTTACAGTAAATGTGAGTGTCATGTCGTTTTTAGTTGTTCCCAAGAAAAGAAAATATTCTGATGATATCCTACCATGTATTTTTTGTGAAAATGAAAACGATGTAGTGAAAAATCCGAAGCCTGATACATATATGCCGCCCCGTTGGTGGAGTAGTTAGCGAACCTGACTACGCCGATCAATGGGGTCCGGGTTCGATTCCCGGCAGGGACAGGCATTTGTGTGATGATCACAGATGCTTGTATTTCTGGGTTTGGGTGTTTATTAAATATATTAGAGTATTTATATATGTATTTATATGTATTAGTATCGTTGACTGGCACCCATTCTACAAGCATATAATTTGCTTACTTTGGGGCCAGATCAATTCGTGTAATTTGTCCAATGATATATATTTATTATTTATTATTATTATATATAACTGTACAACGTGCAGATTATCGACGAAAAGATGAGGCTGCTATCGAATTTGAAAATTTGTTTAATTCTTCTCTTGACAAACAAACATTTTCGTGGCACAGAACATGTTATGCAAGTTACACAAGTGAAGAAAAAAATAGGCGAAGAGAAATACACACACACACACATATATATATATATATATATATATATATATATATATATATATATATATATATATATATATATATATATATATATATATATATATATATATATATATATACATATATAATATTGTTAATAGAGATATAAAAAAAAATATATCTTTTTTAATTTTAATTTCGCGCGCTCACAAGTATAACAACGTAGAGATCTGGTGAAAACTCGATTTTCAAAAATCGGGGCATATACCTACATAGCAGAAAGTTAAAAATAAAAATCCATGCCTAAATTGGAACAATGTAACTCAATGTATCAAAATTTTGCTGTTACGTCATTAATTCACGTGCGTTGCAAAACCCATTAACGATATCCTATTCTAATCTATACTAATATTATAAAATTGTAGCTTGTTAGTTTGTTTGGTTGTACACGGTAATCTCGAAAACTGCTGAATTACGTAGATTTCAAGCAAAATAGTGCAAGAAGATACTTTTTTCTAGTGCCGAATGTTCGGCATTTAAACCGAATTTCGGCCGAATGTCGAAGTTCGGTTCAAGCTGCCGAAATTCGGTTAAACCGAATGTATAACGAATTTCGGCCCATCCCTAATTATTACATATAATAAAATCGTAGGAAGGTCAAAACTGTACATTGAATATTTTTAAAAGAATCCTTGGGACTTGATCTACAATCGATACTGAAGCCAAAAATATAGTTTTTAGCTAAGGTTTTTAGAATTTTTGTCTGTTTGTCTGTATGTATGTCCGGGGAAAACTCAAAAAGTATTGCATGGATTTACTTCAAATTTCGCATGAATATTACTAACAGGTCGGGTCAACATATAGGCTACATATTATCACGCTTTCACCTAAAGGGGAGGAGCTGTGCGGAGTAAACGAAGTCCGCGCGGACGAAGTCGCGGCAACAGTTAGTAGTATAATAAAAGTATAAGTGTATTGTAAAGTAGTTTCAACAAATAATAATGGAATTTCACCAAGTGCCGACGACTGAAAGTGTAGAATCTATTTAAAAAAATTATCTATCATCCATAAAATAATTACCCAGATATGAAAGAAAGAAAGAAAGAAATCATTTATTTGCCAGAATATGGGAGTTACAAGTTATTAAAATTTGATTAAGTTACCAACATATTCTACCATGATATGGTGTGCAAATATTTTAAAATTATAATTATTTATAATTAAACTAAAAATGTTGTGAGTCGATTTTTACAATTACTACCGGATCGGAACGCGGCCACACACTGAGAAGATCCGGCGGAAAAAAACTCAGCGGGCTTGTTTTTTTTGATTATGATTGTATAAGTTACTAAATATTATGATTGTATAAGTTACTAAATAATGCCTTTGACGATCAAACAGGGTTTTTTTTCAGACTGTATAAAGTCTATAACTATGTACCTATTAGCTACCTATATTAGCTCAGAGGCTGTGTGATGGTTAAAGTAACAGTGAACAAAAGGAAAATCCTGAATTGGCCAGTCTGATGTAAATATTAATTATTGTAATTATTTTGATATTCGGCTGTGGAAATTTGGAGGGCATCAACAAATTACGTGAGATGCTTAAGGGGGAGGAGGGGTCGAGACAAATCTCACCTAATCTTACGTTGGAGGGAGGGGGGTCTCGGCAAATATCACGCATTATTTTCATATTGAAACAAAAAATATATACTATTTTGGTCCATTATCCAGATTGTACATACTTAAGTTAATCTTAAGTGTAATCGTGATACGATTAAGATCATTCACTAACTCGTTCGAAAGAAAATAATTTCATTTATACTTCGACGTTAACTAACAGCCTTAACTAATCGTAAATAGAAGCACGAAATTTTTTTTTTCTTTTTACAATAACAATCAAACGCATTTACATATTTCAGAAACCAATATTTTGAAAAATCTCACGTGATATTGGAGGATGGGAGAGGGGGTTGAATAAAATCTCACGACATCTCACCAGGGGGGGTGGGAGGGACAGAAAATTTAAAAAAACACCTCACGTAATAATGGACGCCCCCTTGGTTAAAATATAATAAATAAATATAGCTAGACAAATTACACGAAATAATCCAACCCCAAACGTGCCAATTTATTGCATGTTTTATAGAAACTGAACGATACTAATACGTAGAAATACATACATACATTTTATATAACAAGATAGCAAGCAAGGAGATGGCACTCCTGATGGAAAGAGAAACCATCGCCTATAGATTCCAAAGTTGTTAATTATGCGTTGCTATCCTAGTGGCGGGGTTTAATATCACATATATAAGTTTACCGATTACTTCCCAACCCGAACACGACAGTGACAAGCACACGCTATTTCTGCAGGAAGATAAGGCAGTGATACCAGATCCGAGCGAGACAATGTAAAATTCTACCACCTAACCGCAATGTTAGTGACACGCTATGCCAATTGTTCGCATCTTACGAGCTGCCTGATATAACGGCCGATATTCTATTCTTCAGAGTGCTAAGTGTGAGTTTTTCTTTCCGCATTCGATCGTGAGCGCGTTTCGAGTTTACTAGGAATTTGTATGTGATTTGTACAGCGGCACCTAGTGGTAAACGTGAGAAACCAGTTTACCACTAGACGGCGAAATTCCTAGTAAACTCCAAACGCGCTCACGATCGAATGCGAAAAGAAAAACTCACACTTAGCACTCTGAAGGAAACCCAGACTAACACGGAGAGGTTATGTAATAGTTGTGAAAAGTAGGCCACGATGGGATCATCAGAATCCGATTAGTGTATGTATGTATTTATGTTTATCGTTCGAGAATATTCTAAGGCGATTTCTGTTATATTGCGTCTAATTTTCACAAATCCCCCAAATAGCACAAGGCTGATAAGTAACGGTAGTATTAACAAGTTTTTATTACAGATTATAATATTAATTTTATCAAAATAATATATTGTAATATGGCTGCACCTTTTTGAAGGTCTGGCCACACCAACACATCTCCGCAATAAAACGTGTCGCTGAAGCGCAAAGTATAAAAATTTGTTTAAACGTTTTTAAATATATTTTTACCCGTCTACTAGAATCAAAAGGAGGACCCTTCTACTACCTAGTAGCCACGATGGCACCGACTCGTATAGCCAAGCGTTTGTCTCTTATTGAACTGCCTGGTAGAATGGCCGATGGCCTATAATTTAAAAGGAGGCGAGAACCAACACGGAGCGTTTCTGTGATAGTTCCAAGTATAAGCCGCGATGGGTTCATCAGAATCAGATAGATGTTTTTATGGTTTGAGGTAATTTTAAGGTGATTTTTGTTATATTGCGTCTAATTTTCACATATCCCCGAAATAGCACAAGGCTGATAAGTAACAATAGTATATAATATTAACCAATCTTTATTATAGATTATAATATTAATTTTATCAACACAATGTGTATTAAATTATGGCGGTATCTTCTTAAGGGGCTGACCAAACCAAAACATATCCACAATAAAACCGTCGCCGAAACGCAAAGAATACTTTTTTTTCGTGATATTTTAACGGGATATTTTTACACGTGTACGAATGACCAAAAGGACTCTCTTTTGGTCTCTCGTAGACGGGTAAATATGCCTTTTTCAATGTAGTGGAAGTGGGTGGACTATTGTGACGCTGTAAAAAATATGTTGACGTATCAAAATAACTTGTAAAAAGTTTCTGATTTCATTCCTTACACTACCTTTCATTTCTGTTGCATCACAGCAGTTCCCTATAACATTTCGCGGAAAATTTGCAAATTAAATACCATAATTTCTCCTTTAAATTATGGATTTCCGCAAAGTAACGCCTGAATCTATTAAATATTTTGAAAGTATTGTAATTGCACAACGTACAGGTAGCCCAACAATGAGTTGTAAATGATGACATTTGCATTTTAACTAGCTGCAGCGTGAAGCCCGCTGCATTGTAAGTTTTTGGTGAATCCCGCGGGATAGCTTAATTTTTCCGAGTGTGCCAAATTTCATTCAAATCTCTTCAGCAGCTTTTGCGTGATTGAGTAACAAACATCTATCCATTCAAACATCAAAACTTTTACCATTATTAATTAATTAATATAGATTTTCCCGTTGTGACGTAAGGGGGCGTCCATAAATTACGTGAGGTGTTTTTTTAAATTTTCTGTCCCTCCCTCCCCCCTTGGTGAGATATCGTGAGATTTTATTCAACCCCCTCCCCCATCCCCCAATCTCACGTGAGATTTTTTAAAATTTGGGTTTCTTAAATATGTGAACGCGTTGGATTTTCATTATAAAAAGAAAAAAAATTTGCTTCGTGATTTTATTTACGACTAGTTAAGACTAGTAATCAATATTGCTGAGTTATGTCATAAAAATTACCAATAGAATACTTAAATCGTAATTACTGCGATTAAAAAAAGAATGTCTACTCCTCTGAAAGTGGCGCGAAAATAAAGGACGGGCTACACTGTACCGTAAATTCAGATTAAGTTGAACTATTTGGTATAAAACAAATATGACGGTTTGGCAGTCAGTAGTAATGTATAGCGTCGAAGTATGAATGAAATTATTTTCTTTCGAACGAATTATTGAATAATCTTAATCGTATTACGATTACGCTTAAGATTAAATCTTAAGCATGTACAATCTGGATAGTATATTTATAAATACCAAAATAGTATATTTTTTTCTGTTTCAATCAGAAAAAAAATTGCGTGATATTTGCCGAGACCCCCCCTCTCCCCAACGTAAGATTAGATGAGATTTGACTTGACCCCCTCTCCCCCTTAAACATCTCACGTAATTTGTGGACGCCCCCTAATGATATCACTGTCACTATCATAGATTTAGAATTTTGTCACTACATACATCCTAAATTTATGGTCAAGATAATGTTTTTCACATAGAAATATGAATTTAGAGGTCAATGGTTTTTCATTGACACTATTCGTATGCCAACTTATCGTATGGCAGCGACTTGACCAGTACGGAACCTTAAAAGACGTGCTATTTTCAATACAATAGTATATTTTGTGATCATTGGTTGTGATATAATCAAGTGTTATCATGTTATCACAAATACAGCAACATGCGATCACCGATATCCACATCATATGTTTTAGCGTAATCCTAATCAAGTTATCTTCAAGGTTAAAGGGACAATGTACAAGATTTATCAAAATGCCATAAATATGAATGTTTTTTTATTATTATTTTTATTGATAGGTAACCGCTATATCGAGCTCGCCGGATGGTAAGCTAAGATGTTTGTATGTTTGGATATTTGTTAGTAAACTAGCCGGTAAACTTACCACACTAACTTACATTACTAACTTACTTTAGTACTTTGACCTACCACATCGATAAGAAACAACGCACCACCATTTGATGGTCATAGGTGATTGCTGTCTCTTTCCATCAGGAGAGCAAGAAAGGGAGATAGCTATTCTGTGATTTTAAAATATAAGTTTTTTGTTATGAATAGTCTAACCTCTACAGCACAATGCAGACAAATAAGTATCTTTATGTAAACGTAATTTATGTGTCACAATATTACAAAGGATTTGTGACAAAACAAAGTGTTCCTATAAAAAGAAGTTTTCAGTGGCATTATGAGGAACAGGGGGCCTATTGCCTATCTTGAACTGACAATCAAAGTGATAATCGCTGTGCAAAGTTGACATCAATTAGCTGTCAGTTCCCTTATTTCGTATTGACTAACATGGGTGATCAACGAAAATGACGTCACAAGTACTTGGTGTCGTCGAAAGTCACTATCGTGCAATTAATTGTTCTAATCCCCTTGATTTAAAAAGTAATTGTGCTAGAGTAAGTGTAATTATCAAAATAATATGTATACTTACATATTACTTACAAGAGTAATCAAATCAAAAAGCAATTTATCTGTATAAATTTAATTATTAACTTTGTTGCCTTTATGAACTTATGACTCTATCAATAAATTAGGACTTAGTTTTTTTTATGTAGGTACTATTGAACTCCTATATCTAGCTATTATTAATTCTGAACATGAAGAGAGCTTCTCTTAGAAAAAATTATAATTGTGTTAAAGCTTAAAGTACCTACCGTACCATATACTTCCAATTTTTAATGATTAACACTCAGGCCAACAAAAATGGTCTGAGGATTAACCATTGCACTATTAATTATAGCATATTGATGCAGTGATGCTTGCATATACCATTTTAAATATTTTATTTGATTTCAGATTAAATATTTCATTAAGCAGCTACAACTTCTTAGTCACAAAAGTTCTATGTTGATGTTTGCTGGTGGGTCCTAACTACTGAAAAGTGTATAAGAGTGCAGAGAGTGAATTGGTAGTATTTAACAAGTAGAGTAAATTCGAACCCAATGACACTACTAAATAATATCCTAATACATACCTATGTTGCTCTATATGCCGAAGCCAAAACATCATGTAAAATGAAAATTGCAGTAGCACATTCCTAACAAAGTTAACTTTGAATGAAAAACTATCAAAGACATGTCAATTGTTCAAGGGCGGACCCCTAGCTTGACATAAAAGGCAATAGCTTTCGTGTGTAGAAGATATATTATATTAGGGTATATTAAGATCAAATATAATAGTATCTTAACCATGTGTGATGAGCTTTATACATCTATCTAATGTACTAAATATAACATGTATACAGTATAACCACACAATGCTGAATGAAGATATGAATATTTTCATTTACCATTATTCTCAATTTGTTCAACACTTTTAAATTATCTTTTTCAACATTCCTTATGTGCACAATGTGCAAATAATCTGTTTCATGAGCTCAGCACACTTATTCCTAAGTAGGCTCTTAAAACACATTTCTTTATACTTTGAACACTGAACAGCATCGGCACTTGGTAAAACTCCATGATGATATGTATTGATATTATTTTATAATAATTAGTACTGTTTTATTTAGTTTTTATTCATTTACACCAACCAGTTTCACATTTTAACGCTTTTACTGATGATAGTAACAAATCAACACCTTATTTAAATTGTTGAGGTTATTGTATTGATTTGTTACCCTGATGATGCACTATTTATCGTTGCATTTGTCTCTGTTTGCACATAATTCAATTTCTGAAGATTACCTTAAACAGAAAAACTTTTGGTTAAAAACTTTGTAAGCTACAACACAACAGAAACATTGGGCGAGTCAGAGGTGCAACTATACACTTATTACTAACATGCAGTATGAGGTTTTATGTTTTTTTCTCAATTCTTTTTATAAAATAAAGACAAACGGACTGTCTAATTATTTTGTCATATTGACAATATGGAAGTAATAAAAAATTAAATTTGTATGTTTTTTTTATTACCTCTCAAAGCTCTAGCTATTGGATAGGATCATACATGTCTAGTTGTAGAAAATTTAGCACACTTTAGACACTTTCATTTGATTAAATATTAAATTTACATTACTACCTGTTAACTTCAATAATACCAATATCATGCCTTAGTCCTAACAGTAATCTAAAAACTATTATAATCAATGAATATAATATCTTAAGCAAGTTAGGGGCTCTGCTATTTACCTTTTGGCTAGATTTATACCCATATCTTCATTCCAGATTATTCATGTTTTTCAATTAGATCATATTTGTTACTGTTTATATGCAGATGTTATATACTACTTTTATGTAAAAGGTAAGTAATACAATGCAATGACAATCAATAGATCTAAACTACTAAGTTATTACTCAACTTGCTCTCTGCCATTGAGTCTGGCTGGATAGAAAGCCTCTGGAGAAGTGACTGTAACATTTCGGTATCTTTTGGCAAATTCGACCGACAATTTAATTTCTTTTAACTATTAATTTGCTTCAAGAGAGCATTCTAAACTTATTATTATTATATTGGTTTGGTGGCTATCCAGTTAGGACGGATTCTGCCAATATCAAGTCAGTCATGGGAGAGACACATAAAAAGAGTTGTCCGGTGATTATATCAGTTACAAGTTGAGGAATCTAAAACAAAACAAACACAAAGATTAGTAAACTTACACAACTACAACATTATGGATTAGGAGTTAATACTATGTACATGAATCTATATACAAACATAAAAGTGGAGAAAGTGGGATCAACAAAGGAATTTTAAAGCTGAATAGTTAATTTTGTTAGTCTAAACTTATTTTGAGGTTATTGTTATTTGTTTATTGTTATGACATTTGACAATTGACATTAGTCTGAAGAATACAAACCGACCAAAACAAAGGACCATAATAAACCCTTATAAGCATTTGCGTTTATCTAGCTTTTTTATTTAGAAGCATAATATCGATAAAATAGTGCGGTGACAAGACAAACCACTGGAACGAACACTGGAAAGCGACGAAAGTCACCGCCACTAAAAGCGATACGCAATACCAATTTTCACTGTTGTCAGTTGCCAACCAATTTTGAGTGTTCATCAAATGTCAGTTGATCACTATAAATGTCAAAGATAGGCAATAGGCCCCCAGATCTTAGTCATTCAAGTGTCATGTTTTAAAAATAAATTTATAACGACAACTGTTTACAAAATTACAGCGACACAATTTTAATAATGACAAAGACAAAATATTCCTTGACATTGGCGGAATCGCTAAAAATTTAGCGGAGCCATATCTCAGCAAAAAAATCCGGCCAAGTGCGAGTCGGACTCTTGCACAAAGGGTTTCGTACCATCATAGCAAAAAAATACAAAAAAACACGTTTATTGTATGGGAACCCCCCTTAATATTTTCATTTTTTTATTTTTAGTATTTGCAGTTATAGCGGCAATGGAAACACATAATTTGAGAAAATTTCAGGTTAGCTAGCTAGCTATCACGGTTTATGAGATACAGCCTTGTGACAGACAGACATGGACTGACAAACAGCGGAGGCTTAGTAATAGGGTTCCGTTTTACTTTTTAGGTACGGAACCCTATATATTTTGAATCATAGATTAAAGAACTTCTCTTGTCATAGATTTGAATATGTAGCTATTCAAATCTTTGAAATCCCGCGGGATCACCTTATTTTTCCGAGATAAAAAATAGCCTTTGTACTATTCCGATTCATCACTTACCTTTGTGCCAAATTTCTTTCCAATCCGTTCAGTATATTTTGCGCGATTGAGTAACAAACATCCATCCATCCAAACATCCAAACGGTCGGATTTATAATAATATTATAGATAACTAGCTGTTGCCGGCGACTTCGTCCGCGCGGACTTCGTTTACTCCGCACAGCATCTCCCCTGTAGGTGATAGCGTGATAATATATAGCCTATATGTTGACCCGACCTGTTAGTAATATTCATGCAAAATTTGAAGTAAATCCATCCAGTACTTTTTGAGTTTACCCCGGACATACATACAGACAGACAAACAGATAAAAAGACAAACAGACAAAAATTCTAAAAACCATAATTTTGGCTTCGATATCGATTGTAGATCACGCCCCAAGTATTCTTTAAAAAAAATATTCAATGTACAGTTTTGACTTTTCTACGATTTTATTATATGTATAGATCGTGTTATTTACGTATTATTTATTATTTTATTTCGAAATGAACTTAAGCAGTTGGTCCAATGACCGCTACTGAGAAACTGGGCTTTTGGGGCGAGCAAAGTCTCAGCCAGAATTTAAGTTAAGTGGACTAAACAGCCCACCCTAAGGGTGTCTCCTGTGAGTCCGAAACTAGGCTTAGGGCAGTATCTTGACGATTAGTGTGAGAGTAAGTGGCATCAGGATTTCGACTCGTTAATGGCTCTTGATTGGAGTCTCGAGTGTTGGCGGACCGAAATAGTGGGCCGATTCGCCGCCGGCGTCGTCTTTGGTGTGTGCGTGTGCGTTTGAATTGTGAAGTGTACAATACAATTGGGATCATCAGGATCGGATAGGACGTGACGAGGCCTTCTGTATTTATTTTATCATTTATGTAATTGATATTTCTTTGACGTCACTGTATCTCAGCTATTGAACAACTGCGAAATGTATTGTGTATTGACGTCATTGGCAATTGAACATTTTTTTGTGTTTTGTATTTTATACAATACTAGCTGTTACCCGCGTCTTTACCCACGTGACCTAAAAATATTACTTCCTTTTGTCGCGTCGCGTAAAAACTAGCGTATGTTACACCGGAATTATGTTGCTTTCTAAAGGAGAAAGAATATTTAAAATCGGTTGAGTACTTTCTAAGTTAATCGTAACAAACGAACAATCAAATCTTTCGTCTTTATAATAAGTTTAGACTAGCTGTTGCCCGCGTCTATCAACGTAACCTATAAATATTTCTTCGTTTTGTTTAGTCGGGTAAAAATTAGTCTTTGTTACTCCCCCGTGTTAGTCCGGGCTCCTGTAAAGCAGACCATAGACCATCTGCCTTTCTGTCAGACCGTTCGTAAGAGGAGATCGTTTGGCTTTGCAAGTCTTTACTATCGTGGCTACTAGGTGGTAGAGTTCTGCAATATCTTACCTATATCTGCCGCAGTAGCGTCAATGCTTGTCACTGTCGTGTTCCGGTTTGGCTGACAGACAAATCAGCCATATTTCTTTAAATGTTGCAAATATGTGGTGTAGATAGCGTGAGTATTTATTAAAGTATCGTAGAACGGAGCGTAGATTATCGTGAAACTTATTTTCTCTTCGTTTATAAACGAGTAGAAATTAAAAAATAGCAACATTATAGTGTTGTCTTTATTAAACCAACGTAATAGTTTAAAGAAGACTTCACTACAGTGTTGCTACTTTTTAATGTCTACTATTTGAGTTTTGAAGATTGCGTAAGACTTCCGAGCGAAGCCGGGTTTTCATCTAGTATTTAAATATAACCATAGCTATGTTCGAGGGAATATCCATAGTAGGTAATATTATAAACGCGAAAGTCTGTTTGTGACGCACCATTAACATCTTTGGTGTCTATAGGCGCTGGTTGTCTCTTTACATCAGGAGACCCATCTGCTTGTTTACTATCTTATGATATAAAAAATACCTTTCTAACAAAAATCATTTTCTAAATCTATTTAATATTAGGTAGGTATAAATGCGAAAGTTTGGATGTTTGGATAGATGGAAATTTGTTACTCAATCACGCCAAAACTCCAAACAGATTTGAATAAAATTTGGCACATAGGTATAATGACTTGGAATAGCACATAAGCTACTTATTATCCCGGAAAAATGAGTTATTCCCGCGGGATTCACCAAAAAATTTTATAATGCAGCTGGCTGCAAGGTGCAGCTAGTAATTAATAAATGAGGGAGTTCTGAGCTTAAAAATATAAAAATATAGCCGAATTGATAAGCTCCTATTAACGTGAAGCAGTTTGGCCGAATAAAACACTTCAATCACTTTTACATACACAGTATAATTTTTGGGCAGAGTAACGCTCTCAACAAGCGATAGAATTACAATGACCCGAAAACATGTTGTCCCCGCGTATTTATACCATTCTTTATCTATTTTAGCCGTTGTTGTGACGTCAACACAAACAGGTGCATTACACAGGTGTGCCGCACATCTGGCCGGCTAGTAGTTGTCGTCAAGCGCGGTTGATAACACTCCTTTGAGAAGTCGGTTAATAATTTTTTAACGCAGTAGAACGGCAGTAAACTTCCCATTTCCTATATCTCCGAAATCCTGTGTTAGACCTTCACCAAATTAAAATGGAACCACAAGGAAGTATACCCCTCTCAAACTAAAACTAAAAGTAATTTTCAATATCGGTTCATGACAGTGTTCTCAGGTAACAATAAAAAGTAACACATCCAAATTGATAACTTTTTCATTTTGGGAAATCGATTGAAAAAGGGCCATCCATAAATTAGGTCACACGAATTTCATGATTTTTTGACCCCTCCCCCGTCCTTGTCACAGCTGGTCACATATGTGAGACCCCCTCTTACCCAGTGTGATGTCACATATTTTACAATTTTACATCGGAATAATGATCTCCTTCGATTATTTTTTACCTATACATGTATTATATCGTGAAAAAATGTGATGTCACAAAATTTGGGACCCCTCCCTACCCCTTGTCACACAATGTCACACTTTTTCGACCCCCTCCCTCCCCCTTAACGTGTTACGTAATTTATGGATGGCCCCAAAGAGCTGATAACTTTGAAACTGCGGAATACACGGCAAGTGGATATACCCTCTCAAACAAAAAAAGAATTTTGAAAATCGGTTTGTAAATTAAAAAGTTCTGAAGTAACAATAAAAAATAACATACAACCGAATTGTTAACTTTCTCATTTTGGGAAGTCGATTGAAATAAGCCAATAACATTGAAACGGCGGAACCAGTGGATGTCCCGGGCTCTTAAGAAGAATAGGCCAACTGCCGTTCTGCCTGGCAGGTCGTAAAAGGCAACCGATTGGCTATAGATACGAGTCAACACCATCGTGACTACTAGGTGGTAGAGTTCTGCATTGTCTCGCCCGGGTCCGGTACCACCGCCTTACTTATTCCTGCCGCAATAGCGTCAGCGCTTGTCACGGTCGTGTTCCGGTTTGGAGGGTAAGGTAGCCGGTAAATTTATGCATGTGGCATTAGACCTCGCCATAAAATAGCAACGCACCATTGACACCTTTGGTGTCTAAAGGCGATGGTTGACTCTTTCCATCAAGAAACCCATCTGCTTGTTTGTTATTTTATGATATTTTTTTTTTATAGTAGAGGGGGCAAACGAGCAGATGGTGCACCTGATGGTAAGTGATCACCGCCGCCCATGGACATCCACAATACCGGGGGTATTGCAGCTGCGTTGCCAGCCTTTTAAGAATGAATAAGCTCGTTTCTTGAAGGTCCCTAAGTCGTATCCATTCGGAAACACCCCGAGGGGTAATAGATTCCACAAAGAAGTAATGCGAGGCAAAAGGTGTCGACAAAAGCGCACGGTTGTGGATTTCCAGACATCGAGGTGGTGAGGATAGAACTTTAAATTTTGACGCGATGTCCGATGGTGGAATTTAGCGGCAGGCATTAGTCCGAACAACTCGTCGGAACACTCCCCATGATAAATACGGTAAAAGATGCAGAGCGAGCCTACATCTCTGCGTAACGCCAAAGAGTCAAGCCGATTAGAAATAGCCTGGTCGTCGACGATTCGAACCGCTCTACGTTGAATGCGATCAAGAGGAAGAAGCTGGTACTGAGGAGCTCCGGCCCAGAGGTGAGAACAGTACTCCATGTGGGGTCGAATTTGGGCCTTGTAAAGTTGGAGGCGATGGGCTGGCATGAAGTACTGCTTAAAAAAATAAAAAAAAGATCACCCGGTGCAGCCATTATGATGTCACTTGTCACCCCTACTCAGGAAGCTCTCCGTGTGATATCACGAGGAGAATACTCACCCAAACAAAAAAAAATTATGAACCGATAAATAAATGACCGAGCCCCGATTGAAAAGATATTGTGAAAAAAATAAAATGATTGGAAAAAGACAAGCGCGTTGAGTTTCTTCCGCCGGATCTTCTCAGTGTATGGCCACGTATCCGATCCGGTAGTAGTTTAAAAAAATGTTGACGCGTCAAAATAACTTGCAAAAATTTTATTGAATAAATTACTTCTGATTTCTGAGGTAACAAATATTAAAAAGTATAACCGAATTGAAAAGCTCCTTTGAAAGGTCGGTTAAAAACTCACCGTACTACAAACAGCCGCGCCGAAACACAAAAAACACACCACTAGGTATTTTAAGAGATGCATTTTATCGCGCGCGACTACAATGGCACTACACGGCTAACTGTCTTGACGACAGACACGAGAATAAATAAAATATTATCAGAGGGTTGGCTTGACGCGTACGCCGAATGAACATTTTTATCATCATGTACACGACTAATGGTACTGCTAATCCAGTCATTTAGTTGCTGACTAGCTGTTGCCCGCAACTTCGTCCGCCCGAACTTCCTTTTCCCGCACTGCTCCTCCTCCTAGGTAATAACCTGATAATATGTAGCCTATATGTTGACCCGACCTGTCAGTAATATTCATGCAAAATTTGAAGTAAATCCATGCAGTACTTTTTGAGTTTACCCCGGACATACATACAGACAAATAGACAAAAATTCTAAAAACTATGTTTTTGGCTTTGAAATCGATTGTAGATCACGCCCCAAGTATTCTTTTAAAAAAATATTCAATGTACAGTTTTGACTTTTCTACGATTTTATTATATGTATAGATATATTCATACTAGCAGTTAATCGCGATTTCGTTCGCGTTACCCAAAATCATTAGGGGGCGTCCATAAATTACGTGAGGTGTTTTTTTAAATTTTCTGTCCCTCCCTCCCCCCTTGGTGAGATGTCGTGAGATTTTATTCAACCCCCTCTTGAAAAATCTCACGTGAGATTGGGGGATGGGGTCCCCCAATCTCACGTGAGATTTTTCAAAATTTGGGTTTTTTAAATATGTAAACGCGTTGGATTTTTATTATAAAAAGAAAAAAAAATTTGCTTCGTGATTTTATTTACGACTAGTTAAGACTAGTAATCAATATTGCTGAGGTATGTCATAAAAAAATAACAATAGAATACTTAAATCGTAATTACTGCGATTAAAAAAAGAATGTCTACTCCTCTGACAGTGGCGCGAAAACAAAGGACGGGCTACACTGTACCGTAAATTCAGATTAAATTGAACTATTTGGTATAAAACAAAAATGATGGTTTGGCAGTCAGTAGTAATGTATAGCGTCGAAGTATGAATGAAATTATTTTCTTTCGAACGAATTAGTGAATAATCTTAATCGTATTACGATTACGCTTAAGATTAAATCTTTAGCATGCACAATCTGGATAATGGACCAAAATAGTATATTTTTTCTGTTTCAATCAGAAAAAAAATTACGTGATATTTGCCGAGACCCCCCCTCTCCCCAACGTAAGATTAGATAAGATTTGACTCGTCCCCCTCTCCCCTTAAACATCTCACGTAATTTGTGGACGCCCCCTTACTTTCTTTTCGCACTTGGGCAAAAAGTAGTCTATATTAGCCCTAGGTAACGTAGTTTTTAAAGATGAAAAAATTATTAAAATCGATTAAGTTGTTTTTGAGTTAAAACGTAACAAACAAATTAACAAAAAATCAAATCTTTCTCTATAATATTAAATGATATATTTTAAATTAATAATATTATTTTAGATCATTTTATTTCATAAAAAAGCATACAGACAGAGGTTTTCTTGCCTTTTTGCTTTTTTATGGAACAAACACAGGGTTTCTTAGCGGAAAGACATAAATCGCCTATGAATACCAAAGATGTTAATGGTGCGTTGCTATCCGTCTAGCGGTGTGTTAAAGCCACATGAATAAGTTTAGCAACTACCTTACACTCCAAACTGGATCATGACAGTGACAGGCATTCCCAAGCAGCAATCAAGCATGTTTAATACCCATAAAGCAGCTCATATAGAACTTAAAGTTCTATTGCAGCCGTACAATGGTGTAAAAAGATGCTTTTATCGGTATAAGAGACCTTTATGAGTTTTTATACAGCCTAATGCTGTACAAGGTCTTTCTTAGAGTTTCGCGTAAGCTTTAGGCGTTATATCTGAATATTAATACACTACTGTACAGCTTTAAGTATTTTGTAACTCATTAGGCTCATTTTAATCCTTAAAGCTGTACATTAGCTGTATTTTGTTTAGCACGAGAATTTATTACAGCTTTAAGTGTTATTATAGTATCACTCAACGCTAATTTCTGTAAAATGGGATATGCAATCACCGTTCTACAGCTAATATTTATGGCGTAATTGTAGATTGTTATGCAGCCAATGGTTAAAAAATCTGCATGTACAGCTGTAGTACAGCTCAAGGCTGTGTATTACTGAGTAAATTGTTATTTGCTGTTTTTATATCTGCGTAGTTGATATCATGTGGAAAAAATCAAGAGGTAGATTGAAAAGGAATATTTAAATATTATAAATTACCAACCAAGTAATCGTGATGAAGATAAAGCTGAAAAATTACTAAATCAGGTAACCTACAATCGTCATTTTTATTAATGTTCAAGGAAAAAGGTTCCATAACAAAAACATTAAAAAGTGATTGTAGGTTATCTGATTTATTATTTTTTAGGCTTATCTTCTTCATTAAGGTTACTTGGTTGGTAATTTATAATATTTTAATTTATTTAATGTCATAAGATAGCAAACAAGCAGATGGGTCTCCTGATGGAAAGAGTCAACCTTCACCTATAGACAGCAAAAATGTTAATGGTGCGTTGCTATCTTGTGGCGAGGTCTAATGCCACATGCATAAGTTTACCGGCCACCTTACCCTATAAACCGGAACATGACAGTGACTAGCACTGACGCTTTGCAGCAGGAATAGATAAAGCAGTGGTATCAGACCCGGTCGAGCCAATGCAGAACTCTATTACCAAGTAACCACGATGGAAATGACTCGCATTGCCCATCGGTCGCCTTTTACGACCTGCCTGGCAGAAAAAATCAATTGGTATATTCTTCAAAGAATATATAAAAAAGAGTTAAAAAGAGAAATAAAAATCATTACACTGAGAAAATATATATTTTTTTTACTTTTAACTTGCTACTATATGGAGTGTTACAAAAGCGGTGTAGTAAGCCGAAAGGGTGTAATTCAGAGGGTCATTCTGAACAACTTTTGTTCAACGATGTGTGAAAATTCGCGAAAAACAATTTTGTTTTTCCATTGTGAAAAGTCACGTGACCAACAAAGTTTCTATGGAGAATCAATATTTTTTTCGCGAATTTCCAAAAGTCGTTAAACAAAGGTTGTTAAGAATGACCCCCTGAGTCACCCCCTTTCGGCTTACTGTACCACTTTTGCAACACCCTGATATATGTATACTTACAATCATTTCAAAAATATTATATACTTAGATACAATTACAGGCAAGAGAGTATGTGTTTCTCTTTGACATACATACATACATACATATCTTCACGCCAGGTCCCTTACGGGGTAGGCAGAGAGAACCAAGTGCCATACATCATGATCCTTGCAGGCTTGTCTCGCTTCCTCCACATTCATCACTCTCTTCATACACAAACGCCGGTTGCGAAGACTCTTGACACCACATTCGTACAGTACTCGATGAATCTGATCGTGGTATGTCAGTCTTGGTCTTCCTCGGTACCTACATCCTTCCACATTCGCATTGTATATCTGTTTTGTTAAGCTTTTATCTACCATTCTTTCTACATGTCCGAACCAACGGAGCATGCGCTTTCTCATCTTTACACCGACACTTTCTTTCAAACCTAACCTCTCTCTCACTTCGACATTACGAACCCGGTCCGCGAGTGTCACACCACATATTTTTCTTAGCGACCTCATCTCAACCGCGTTGATTCTACTTTCATGCCCTTTCTGACATAACCAGCTCTCACTTCCATACAATAGCGTTGGGATAAGCACATGATTATGCAGAGCTAGACGGGCACCCTGACTTAAAATTGTGCTATTAAGTAATCTCCCTAACGCTCCATTCACTCTGTTCCCTGCACACACTCTTCTTTCTACATCAGCGGTGTACCTTCCATCCCTGCTAAAAGCCCATCCAAGATATACAAACTCATCCACTTGTTCCAGCACTACATCATCTAACACAACCCTTACGTCCGTTCTGGTTGCTACTCTTTCAAATACTAAAACTTTAGTTTTCTTCGCATTCAAATGTAAGCCCATACTCTTACAATCCTCATTCATAATTGTGATCAGTGTTTGCAGCTCAGATGGAGTTGAGCCTAGAAGTACAGCGTCATCTGCATAAAGCAGGCAGTTCACCACTAGATCACTCATGCGCATTCCCACATTCAATGATCTCAATCTTTGGAGACACTTATCCAGATATAGAATAAACAGACGAGCTGACAACACACAACCCTGCTTGACGCCGATATTGACATCGAACCAGGGCGATATGTTGCCGTCCACCCGCACACATGCTTTGTAATCCTAGTACATGGATTGCAAAGCACGCAGCAGACGCCCATCTATCCCATAACTGGGTAAAATGTCCCAAAGTTTCTTTCGCACAACTCTGTCAAACACTTTCTCCAAATCCACAAAACCGCAGAAAACCTTCTGGCCGACAGCCAGATGCTTCTCTACGATGTTGCGGAGTGAGAAAACTTTATCCATACATCCTCTTCCAGATCTGAAACCCCCTTGTGCCTCCCACAACATTCCCTCGGACTTCCCTTGCATTCTCCTTTCAATGATCTTACCATACACCTTTGATGCTAAGCTGATCAAACTGATGGCCCTATAGCTGTTGCAGTCTATACGTGAGCCCTTGCCTTTATACAAGGGTACGATGACCGCGCGCCGCCAGTCTTCGGGTACTCTACCGGTCCTCCAACATGTATTGCAGAGGACCCAAAAAGAGTCCCAGACGGCAGGACCACCGTATTTGATCATCTCAGCAGTCACCTTATCTATTCCCGCAGCCTTTCCATTTTTCATACTTCTTATCGCCCATACGATCTCTTGCATAGTAATGTCCCGGCATGCTTCCACCGCCTCTGAATCACTAACTGAGTCAGAGACGGAGGCAGCGTCCCGAACAACATCATACATATCTCCAAAATATTCACTCCATCGTTTTAACACGCTTTCTGTGCTTGTAAGAATGTCACCATCCTTAGATTTAATCCTATTCATTCTGGAGGCTGCCGGACAACTCCTAGACTTCTTCACCTCCCTCCAAAAAAGTTTGGTGTTTGCCTCGAAGTTGCTCGCCAGTCTCTGTTCCACTTTCAAACATTCTCTTTCACGCCTTTCTTTCACTAAGGTTTTAGTGGCATTCTTACAACAACGATACAATTCTTTCTTCTCGTCTTTCATACTATCATTCGCGTGCAAACATGATACATAGTCTAGCCATGCTTTCTTCTTTCTTTCAATCGCAGCTTTCACTTCATCATCCCACCATGCATCACCTTCCATTGACTTGCACAGTTTTGCACTACCACATACTTCTTTCGCGGCTACTATCATACTATCTTTCAAAGCTTTCCAACATTCGTCTACATCCAAGTCCGATAGGTTCACTTTCGCCAACCTATCTCGAGCCTGAATCTCATACATACTCCTTATACTCGGATCTTGCAACTTTTCGCTCTTTATCCTTTCAAGCTCTCCGAAAGGAACACGCTGTCGCCAATGCCTCCACTTCTTAAACAGACCCCTATATCGGCTTACTACCAAATAGTGGTCTGTTTCCAGATTGGGACCTCTGTAAACGTTTTCTTCCCAGTGGCGTGTCTATTAGTATTCATGTGGTCTGTGGTAGTAACGTATATAGCCAATAGTTTGCCTTTTACGAATATTACAAAGTACCTACTCTATGCCTTACCGTTGAAACCGAAACACGATACCCATTTGCTTCATGACGAAAGTGACAAACTTTGCTGCAACTGCGGCAGCAATAGGTAGGTAGGTTTCACTGGTGGGAGAGATGGGCTGTGTAGCGCTCCCGGCTTCATAGGTAACACTCCCGTGAAACAGCTTTGCTGGGTTTTATATATATATATATATATATATATATATATATATATATATATATATATATATATATATATATATATATATATATATATATATATATATATATATATATATATATAGAGGGTTGAAAATTAAGGGTTGTGTATATTTTTCAATGCTGAATCATAAAAAAATAAAAATAAAAAATTTTGTCCATAAAATAAAAAAAAAATTTTAGGGGTGGACAACCCTTAACATTTAAGGGGATGAAAAATAGATGTTGGCCGATTCTCAGACCCACTGAATATGCATACGAAATTTCATCAAAATCGGTCAAGCCGTTTCGGAGGAGTATCGAGACTAACATTTACTAACTAACTAACAATTTTTTTTGTTGTGTTTGTAATTGTAAGGAGAAGGTTCTTATAAAAGAAAATAAATTAGAAAATTTAAGAATACTTAACCCCTATATAAAGTTTAATCCCGTAGACTTATATAAATTAAGTGTCACGTTGTTTGTCCGCTATGGATTCCTAATATGTAAGGCAAAACAACGTTTGCCGGGTCAGCTAGTTTATTATAAGAAGTAATTTATTTCATATTCTCATATACGGGTGACATCTACTCTCCGCCGCTCACTGATCGGGGGAAACCAAAGAGTATGCAATCACTCGTTGGGCACACAGACAAAACGTGAGTGTGATTTCTCTCTTCTCGCCCAAAAAATCCTTTGAAACGGCATTTACCGACACCGATCGTAGAACAGGCGAGCGCGAAAATGAGAAGGCGAGAAACTCCTCACATTCACGCTTCTCGGGTGTTCTTGGGGTTGCTCGCCTTGAATTTGGATGGGTCATCACATAAACGGAACGGGGCGTCTACCTCTAGCGATAAACTTTCTAAGACAATCTTATTTGGACATTGGAAAATTATTCTATACTTTTTAAATAAAATAAAAAGATAACAAGTGACTAGCTGCTATAAAAAGTTGTGACACTAAAGAGGCGTTACTTACCATACCCCGCCGAACCAAGGGCGGATCCGGGGGTGGAGGGGGGTCACGAGGGTCATGACCTTCCCCCCTTCCCCCTAAACCGAAGGCTAAATCCGCCCTTGGGCGAGACGTTGCGGAATTTTCCCACCTTAACTTATGCATGTGGCATTAAACCTCACCTCAGGATAGCAATCCACTATTATCTTCTTTGGTGTCTATAGGCAATGGTTGACTCTTTCCATCAGTGGACCTATCTGCCTGTTCGCTGTCTTATAGTATAAAAAATCGGAGACAGTCATGAGGACTAACGACATAAGTCAACACATGAAACGGTATTTAAAAACACAGAATTATACCTAACATACATACATTTATACCTTCTTCCTACCTTTCAGCTACCTGTCCTCTACCTTCCCACTGCCTTCCCCCTACCTCTACACTACCTGCACCTACGATCCTCCACCTTCCCTTAACTTAACCCTACCATCGCCTACTTTCCAATTACTTTGCCTCAACTTCTCACTACCTTTCCATACTCTCCCCATTACCTTTCCACTACATTTCCCACCTTCACCTACCATATTTCTACCTTCCTTCTACCATTCCCTACTTTCACCCTATCATCGCCCCTCTATCACCCCTTTCCAACTATCTCCCCTCCCCCTATCTCACCAATCCCCATCTCCCACTATCTCTCCAATCCCTATCTCCCCTCCCCCATTTGCCTCCTTTTTAACTCATATTTCTCCTTCTACCCCCATCTCCCCCACCCTAATCTCCCCTTTCCCCTATCGCCCCATCCACCAATTTCCCTCTACCTATTTCTCCCTTCTCCTCATGTCTCTTCCTTTCTCCCTTCTCCTTCTACCTTATCCCCATCTTCCCCATTACCCATCTCTCCCTCTCTGCCTCATTCCACCTCTCACTTATTTAATTTTTCTTTAATTTTTTGTACTAATTTTTCTTAATTAATTTGAAAATATTTTTTAAATTTTGGTTAAAATCACGGATTAAATAAATATGCCTTTAAAGACAATTTCTTAATTTGTCAGTGTAGCTTGCATTTACACACAGAAATACAGAGTTGTAGGTACTACTTACCGACGAAATAAAATTACTTCAAGGATAATTTTTAAACCTTGTCATCCCATTCCGTACAATAAAACCGGCTATTGGCTACATGGCTTATTTCTATTTTTTCACGATATATCTACAAATTTATGACATATTTTACAGTGATAAGAGCGTTTGCTCATATGCGTGGCGACACGTTTTCTTCCCAATGGCGTATCTATTACTATTTATCTGGTCTGTGGTTAAAATAGAATATGCAAAAGAAATAAATACTAAAAAAATAATTGTCCCCATTAGGGTTCAAACCCTAGCCCTATTGATTATGTTTTCTTTTTTCTCGTCCAAAAATGGCATGTTGCTGACGCGAATCCATTTGATTTTTCACTGCCAGCAATCGTGTAACACGGCTAAAGAAATTTTCACTCCAAAAAACCTATAGGCTCAATAGGAACCACACGAAAGCCATTTTACAAACTGCCTGACAGAACGGCAGATAGCATATTCTTCAAAGGGGCCCGGACCAATGTTAAATTCTAAATAGGCGC
This sequence comes from Apodemia mormo, assembly GCA_036924255.1. Lineage (NCBI taxonomy): Eukaryota > Metazoa > Arthropoda > Insecta > Lepidoptera > Riodinidae > Apodemia > Apodemia mormo. The sequence continues at coordinate 25,532,605 of JAUPFN010000024.1, forward strand.
CATCCTTAAATTACGCCACACGTTAAGTGGGCGGGAGTGGGTCGACGAAGTGTGACATTGTGTGACAAGGGTGGGGAGGGGTCTCAAATTTTGTGACATCACAATTTTTTAAAAATATAGTATTTTATATCTAAGTATTACAACGCTTGAAAAGCCACCTGTATGGATAAAAAATAATCGAAGGAGATCATTATTCCAATGTAAAATTGTAAAATATGTGACATCACACTATGTAGGAGGGGGGTCTCACAAATGTGACCAGCTGTGACAAGGACGGGGGGAGGGAGTAGTAGGGATTCGTTGGTTCCCGACCACCCGGGTCGTTGGGTCTGGATCCCTGTTTCTGTCCCACCTGTGTTTCTGACCCACTTGGTGGTCGGTCAAAACTAAAAAAAAAAAAAAAAAAAAAAAAAATTTGGTGTCAAAATGGGGGTTTCCGGGTACGCCCGATCGATTGCAAGCATCCGTTTTTTGATATCTCGCACGGTTGCAAAGTTAGCATTCCTGGCTCTCCTTCGTTATCTAATCACCTCATTATCATTAAGCTCGAACGCCCGTCACACAATCGCACTATTAAAAGCTCATTAGGACGTCTCGCATTGCGTATCACTTGCAACTAATGAATATGGAATAAAATAAATATCATCAAGCTGATTCCCGTGTCGAGAAGGCAGAGCGAGCGTCTTAACGTTCCACTGCGATTCACCTGTTCAGCGGACAAAAGCACGATTATGGCGATCATTCTATTATCATTTTAGCAGCCTGTAAGACTTTTACTTTTTTTTTTCATAGTAATTTATATCATTAACATCGTGAGTACTGACTAGTTGGTGAGTTCTGCAACGTCTCGACCAGGTTGAGTACCACCACCTTGACCCATCTTATTACATACATCATCAGTGCTAGTCGCTGTGGTGGTGCTATTATTACTGGGTCTGTGTGCTTATTAAATATATTCCAGTACTTGTATGCATGTAAAAAAGTATCTTCACGGCCATATCCCCGAAGAGGTAGACAGAGGTACAACTAATGCTCCCACGATTAGCCGAAGATACTAAGTTCCACAACGTGATAGGTGACAATCCCGACCCAGGAATCGAACCTAGGACCTCATGTGGCAAGCATCGTCACCGCACCATTATGCCGCAGAGGTGATTTGTTTGAATGTATTTATTTAGTGTTGTTGACAAACACCCATATTGCATGATGTCTGGGCTAGCAGGATCGGTCACTTCCGGTATCAAAAGCTTCACATGCTCTTAAGGTATGTGGGTGTTTCGCAATACACAAGTATGAACTTCACTAACGATTCATTGGAATGTTGTATCATAATTGCTAATGCGAATGTGATGAGCAACAAGATTTGTAACAGAACGTGTTCGCTAATGTTAATTGCTTAAAACTTCCTATATAAACCTTGGATGAAAGCACATCTACAATATATCAAATAATTATTTTAACAGAGATAGTGCTACATTATTGTAACGTGTGTGTGTGTGTTATTGTGTTCACGTGCTACTTCGATAATATGGATGTAAGTATCTCATTTATTGCTCTTATAATATCTTATATATTAAATATGTGTAATGAATGTAGATATAATATTTTTGTCGTTTCATATTTTTACAATATTATTCATGTATTTCACCGGAGAGGAAAGTATACTTGTATGATGAACGTACACATATTTTTTCAGATTTGGTTAGAAAATAATATTTATACCTACATGCACACACAGAAATGATGTATGTGTTAAATCTATACATATGTGTACTACATGTATACTGAACAGAAATTTTATTCAGTCGTTAAGGCGTGTAAGAACTTGTAACAAATATACACGCACAAACTTTAGATTTATAACATAGTATTAGGATTTTACGTTAGCTATGTCGTAGTGTCTAATATTTGGTATTATGTCCTTTACAGAATTCCTCGAGCATCCTTGAAGAGAACACTTTAAAACATTATTATTATCCACTGTCTGACGACGACGAGTCAGATTTACAATTGACACAGCCATTGAAAATAAAAAGAACACGTAGCAGCAGCAGTTTGGACGACCTATTTGAAAAGCCAGCCAAAAAGAAGAAAAAAATGTCGTCCTGCGTTGGAAGGGCGTCTCGAGATGGTGGAATGGCATACATATCAACCAATACCGACGATGGGGCGCAAGCCACACACTTTGTAAAAATAGAAGTTTACGATCTAAAAAAACTGGCGAGGATACCCCCAACTGATCATTGGAAACATGCAACCACTCGGATTAAATATTATGCGGCAAGTCATAGGCTCAACAAAATCAATGAAGTGATCTATGATATATCTAAGGAAATAGCCGATGCACCTGACGTAAAAAAATATCACTTCGACAAAAATACTTGATATTGTTCTTTCAATGACTGATTTTTTAAGTATGCTATTGTATAAAGTTTCAATGTAATTAGAGATAATAATGTGATTGGTGATTAATTTTAGTCATCAGTTAACAATTTTAAAAGAATTTTAAAGGTCTTTAGTTAATGAAGTGGGCGTGGAAAGGTGCCATATATATATAACAGCGTTGCACTAAACAAGTGCTATTATTGTATATTTTAACGCAGTTGTCGTACAACCAACTGTAAAAATGTCTTTTATAAAAAGTTTATATTTTGAATTAAGTAACGATACTTTAGTTGAGTCACTATATGATTCGTGCTACGATGCTGAACTATATGAAATATGTTGCAAAGTAGAGAAGGAACAAGCTCAATGTAAACGTAAATCTGAAGATAATTATCAAAATGGCAATCATGAAAAACATCGCCGAATCAATGAAGATGAGTTTTGTCATGGTCACCGAAATAGATCACAGCCTTTCGTTGACTCTCAATATTTAGACTCAGAACTCTACAACATGTGTGAAACTATTGAAAGGTAAACGCAATTTATTGTTATATGAAATATTATTATTTATATACCCGCTATATGCACTTTCTAAATTATTAATAAATTTTCAGTACTTTCATCCAAGTGGGTTGTGGAGAACCAGGTGCAATACCATCTACATCTAAAGATCATACATTTCATAATATAGAGACGTCGATTCAAGAATGTACACCATCTACTGTGAAAATGATGAAGTGTACTACTTGCAACGTTAATGTAAAAAAAAGGTATTTTTCCAATCATGTTAATAGTCATTTACATAAAAATAACTTATTTAAATTGAAACACTCCTTGGAAAACGTAGATATAATTGAAACTGCATTTAAAGACCGATTACTAACATATAGGATAGGTACGAATTCTTCCAAGGATTTTACAACCCCGGAATTATATTTTTCTTCAATCAATAACAGTGTTGTGCAACTACTCTCCGAATGTATAAAACAATTTACAACATTTAAGGTTAATTTTATATTGCGGGGGAGTTTTATTCAGCAAACGAAAGATTTAAAAAATTCATTTGATTTTCAGACTTCCAACTATATTGTTTGTATGAGTACTGATGTTAATGAACTAATTACATCTGTTTATAGTATCTTAACCAATAAGATTAGTGAATTTGAAAGGAAAGATAGTGGTTGGAGCCTTCAACACCTGACCGAATTAGATTTGAATGTAGGAAAGTTTAATCCCTGTCGGGGTAGTTCTTTTATTGAGCTTCCACGTGACATACGTTCTAAAAAGGCAGTTATTAATGTGAAAAACACAGATGTTCTTTGTTTCAAATGGGCAATTCTCTCCGCTTTATATCCTGCACAAAACCATTCTGATAGAGTCACTGCTTATAGCCAACACTCTAATAAATTAAAATTTAATCAAATAGCATTCCCAGTAAAATTACGTGATATTTCAAAATTTGAAATTTTAAATAATCTAAGCATTAATGTTTTTGGTTTAGAGTACAGTAAAAAAGAAAAAAAAAATATCGTAGTTGGGCCTTTACACCATACAAAACAACGTAGACCTGTTCACGTAAATTTATTGTTATTAACACATGGCAACACTAATCATTATTGCTACATTAAAAACTTATCTCGTTTATTGTCAAAACAAGTTACTAATCGAAACAATGCAATTTTTATTTGCGATGGGTGTTTACTATTCTTTACTAAGAAAGATGCTTTAATGAATCACCAAAAAAGTGATTGTATGCAAATCCGTACGGAAATTCCATCCGTAAATGCTTTAAGGAAGGATTGGTTTGGTACATTAACACACAGCAATAAGTTAAAATTTGAAAGCTATCACAGAAAACTAAAAATTCCATTTGTAATATATGCAGATTTCGAATCATTTTTAAGGCCAATTTATAGTTGTTCGAATAATCCATGTGCATCACACACAGAAAATGTACAGAAACATGATGTATATAGCTTTGGTTATTATATTAAATGTTCATATGATGATAGCATTTCAAAATATGTATCTTATAAAGGAAATGATTGTGAGTGTGTATTTATTCAGAGTTTAATTAAAGATTTAGAAAACATTTTAGAACGTAACACTTTCCGCAAATCACCAAAACCACTATCTGAACAAAATGTAAACTTTACAACACATGATAGTAAATGTTACGTTTGTGATTTAGATTTAAATTGTGAAGATTTCACCGTGTATGATTCATATACCGGCGAATTTAAAGGATTTGCACATACAATTTGTGGTAAGAAATATGTAACGCCTGACTTTGTACCAGTCATATTACATAACATGAGCCATTATGATGCTCACTTTATAGTCCGTGCTTTACACGTAGTTGAAGGTAACATTCAAGTAATACCACAAAACAAAGAAAAATACATATCTTTTTCAAAAACTATAAAGATCAACAATCGTAGTATTAGTATACGATTTATAGATTCTTTAAAGTTTATGTCCAGTAGTTTAGAAAAATTATCTCAAAACCTAAATAATGAACAATTTATTGAATTACGTAAAAACTTTCCAAATAATGAGGACTTTGTACGTGTAAAGCGAAAAGGAATTTATCCGTATGAACAAATGCAATCATTTCATTCTTTAAATTTAACAACGTTACCCCCTAAGGAAAGGTTTTATAATTCAATGTCCGATTCTAATGTGTCAGATGAAGATTATAAACATGCAAAGGACGTGTGGCAACATTTTAAATGTAAAAATATGGGTGATTATTCCGATCTATATTTAAAAACAGATGTTTTATTGCTGACCGATGTATTCGAGAATTTTAGAAATGTATGTTTAACTACTTACTATTTGGATCCATGTCACTATTACACAGCACCAGGGTTAAGTTGGGATGCCATGATGAAATTAACAAAAGTGGAATTGGAGTTATTAACAGACTTTGAGATAATTTCTTTTTTAAAATCAGGTATACGAGGTGGTATTTCACAGTGTAGTAATCGCTATGCTAAAGCAAACAATCAATACATGGAAGATTATAATAAGGAACAACCTGATTCCTATCTGATATATTTGGATGCCAATAATTTATATGGGTGGGCAATGTCACAATATCTTCCAATAAATAACTTTGAATGGGTAGATGTCAACACAAAATTCGATGTTTCTGACGATTCTGATTATGGATACATAGTAGAAGTAGATTTGGAATATCCTGAAAACCTACATGATACTCACTCAGATTTACCTTTATGTCCTGAACGTATTTGCACAGACCAATCTATTCACCCCAAATTAGTAACAAATTTAAATAATAAAACAAAATACGTAATTCATTACCGAAATCTTAAACAGTGTTTGTCACTGGGCTTAATACTTAAAAAGGTTCATAGAATTTTAAAATTTAGACAAAGTCCTTGGTTAAAACAATACATAGATCTTAACACATCTCTTCGAACTTTATCAAAAAATGAGTTTGAAAAAGATTTCTATAAGTTAATGAATAATTCAATATTTGGTAAAACGATGGAAAACATAGAAAAAAGAGTTGATGTTAAGTTACTTACCCATTGGGAAAATCTTGGAAAGACCCAAGGAGCTCAATCACTTATTGCACGTCCCGAATTTCATAGTCTTTCTATATTTTCCGAAAACTTAGTAGCTGTTCAACTCAAAAAGTTAAAACTTGAATACAATAAACCAATATATCTCGGATTTTGTATACTGGATATTTCAAAAACCTTAATGTTTGATTTTCATTACACCTATATGAAAAGTAAGTTTTTAAGCCCAAAATTACTATATACTGATACAGATAGTTTAATATACCAAATATATACGAAAAACTTTTACAGTGATATTAAACCAGATTTAGAAAAATATTTCGATACTTCAGATTACCCGGAAAATAATATTTATAATTATAACCTGATAAATAAGAAAAAAATCGGGGTTTTCAAAGATGAAAATAATGGGCAAATATTTCGTGAATTTGTTGGGTTGCGATCAAAAATGTATTCAATGATAGTTGATAATAAATTAATAACTAAAGCTAAGGGTGTTAATAAGAGTGTTACTAAGAAATTAACATTCAAAGATTTTGAGTCCTGTTTAATGAATAACACAATCAAATTAGCGGAAATGTATAGATTCAGATCGATTAAGCACATAGTTTTTACTCAAAAAATTAATAAGATTTGTTTGTCTTCTAATGATACTAAAAGGTATTTAATACCTAATTCAACAGACACCCTCGCATGGGGGCATTATTCAATAAGATAATTTAAAGAAATTGTAAATATTTTTGTTTGTAATTTGTAATAAATGTAACGTAGTTTTAAGTATTTTTAATATTTGTAACTGTAGTTTTAAGAATATAAACTCCGTAGCACTTAAGTGAAATGACATACTTTGTATAGTAATAAGTTTCTTTCTATAAAATAAATAAATAAATAAAATAATTTGTGTAAAAATATGTATAGTATAAATGTGTTCTGAGCAATAAATTTATTTGTATATAAAGACTCTGTTTTATTTCTTCATATGCCATTATAAATTATTGTTTATAAAGAGGTAGACGTTTAATATAATACGGAATAAAAATGATTCACTTTATTCATCCATTCACATCGATAGTGGCTGGACCTAGTGGATGTGGAAAGTCTAACTTTGTTTCAAATTTTTTGACTTACATAAAAGATATATGTGATGTCAAGTTTGATAAAATATTATGGTGTTATGATGAAATGCAACCACTTTATAATAGAATAGATGTGACATATATCCAAGGAATACCTGATATGAATATGTTTAATGGGAAACACCCTCAATTACTCATTATCGATGATCTTATGAGAGAATCGGATGGTCGTATAGTTGATATCTTCACGAAAGGAAGCCACCACAGAAATTTAAGTGTATTTTACATAACCCAAAACTTATTCCATCAGGGCAGAGGTCAGAGAGATATTTCTCTAAATACCAGCTATCTCATATATTTCAAAAATCCTCGAGATAGGACACAAATAAAACATTTGGCCCGTCAGGTGTTTCCCGACAATCCAAAATTCGTGGAAGAATCTTACAGAGATGCTACTAATGAGCCTCATGGGTATTTGATGATAGATTTAAAACAAGCTACGAATGACGCATATCGGTTTAAGACGAAAATATTTCCCTTAAATGAACATTGTATAGTGTATGTACCGAAAAAAGGATTTAAATACGATTTGAACGATGAGATTCTTAATAGTATCCGATGAATGGTGTCGGTGAAACAGCGTCTACTGCAAAGTCCAGTAGAAAAATTTTATACACTTTTAAATCAAAATATCGCAAACTTTTAATACAATCTTACAGTGATAATGAATTAGATCTTATTTGTGAAAACCTTTATAAAATTTTTGATGGAAAACTTGCAGATGTCACTAAGTCTTCGGGTAACATTCTGCAGTGCAGTTGTTTTTTGATACCGTTTATAAACTATTTTACACCTTAAAATTTCTCAGTGTAGAGCTATGTCGAAAAGAGTGAAGACACATCAAGATTTATTAAGAGCTTTACATACACTGAAACCCAAACATCGTACAGCCTTATTAAAAGTCTGTAGCGATGAGGAAATAAACTGTATTTGTGAATGTATTTATAATGTTCTGAATGGTAAAATAATATTGAAGGAAACAGAAAAGTCTAAATTAAAGAAATATAAAAAGCTGTTGCGTTTGCTAGTGTCGAAGGGTAAACATAGGTTAAGAAAGCGAATCATTATACAGAAAGGTGGGGCTTTTCTTCCTATTATTCTTAGCACAGTATTAAGTGGATTATTGAATTACATAATAAATAAATAAAAACAAAATGGATACTACAAAGAAAATGATATTGATTGAACCAGACGCATTGGAGCGACTAAAGAAAAGAGAAAATATTTCTGATGATTCTTTGTCAAGATTAGACAAGGAAATGCAAAAAATATTAAAAAGTAAAATTGATGATCGTGAAAAATGGTCATTATACCTCCAAGAATTACAGAAATACTTACACTTAATACAAGAAGATAAAAAACCTTTAAAGTTACCTATCACAATTGAAGAAGTTAAAGACAACACAAGCGAGAAGCAGATGATTCCATTTGTAAAAGAGTTATCACCAGTTCAGGACGTACAGACACCGGAATCTCCGGATATATTACTAAAACACTACACGGCTGATTATTTGAAACGACTTATTCCTAAAACTTACAAAAAGAAAGGTAGCATTCTTTTAGATACTCTTTATAAAAATAACGATAAAATTTCCTGGAATGATGATGGTACTGTTGTGATCAACAAAGAACATTTACCTCAAAGCAATATAATAGATCTCATAAATATAACTCTCCGACCCTTAAAATATAAACCTGATGGGTGGGAAAAGTTTGCAAAAGCATTAAAAGATATTAAAGTACCACTAATATGTGTTGGTAATCCTGAAATAAATAAATTCATGAATGAATTGTATGTAGAAGATTTTCGTCTTAATACTCCTACAAAACTAAATACACCGAAATTATCTAAACCAGGAAGAAAAATAGATTGGGAAAGATGGACACCTTATTAGATATACATAGTACTTACTATGATATAGCAAATCCGGCGGGATATAGTAGTGTAAATGCATTAACTAGAGCAATGAAAGGTAAAATGAATCGAAAACAAGTTCAAGAATGGCTGCAAAAACAGGAAACTTATACTCTTCATAAACCTATAAAAAGAAAATTTCCAAGAAACAGATATATCTTATCAAACTTAAATGAACTCTGGCAAGTAGATTTAAGTGATATGAGAAAGTATAGTCAATATAATGATGGTTATAATTATATTTTGTGTGTTATTGATGTATTTAGTAAATATGCATTTGTTAGACCCTTAATTAAAAAGAATTCACAATCAATAAAAAATTGTTTTGAGAGCATATTTTGCGAGGCAAAGGCCACACCTAGTCACATACAATCGGATAAGGGAACCGAATTCGTATCAAAAGATGTAAGACAATATTTAATGAATAAGAATATTAATTATTACACAACGAATAACCCTGATATTAAGGCTAGTATAGTGGAAAGGTTTCAGAGAACTCTCAAAACGAAAATGTGGCGATACTTCACCCACAAAAATACATATAGATACATAGATATATTGCAAGAATTAGTCTATTCCTATAATTATAGTTTTCATTCGACTATAAAAATGCGCCCAGTTGATGTTAATTTTAATAATATAATGACTGTATGGCGTAATATCAACGAAGGACGATTACAGGGGAAAAAAATGGTACACAATAATCAGGATCCAAAATTAAGTATAGGCGACTACGTTAGAATTACTAAATATAAGCATATATTTAAAAAAGGCTATGAGACTAATTGGAGTGATGAAATTTTTATAGTGGCCTCGGTAAAACGTAAGCCTGTATTGATTTATACCATAAAAGATATTCTAAACGAGGGAATTGTAGGTACATTTTATGAGAATGAATTACAAAAAGTTTCTTATGACCCCACATCGTATTTTAAAATTGATAAAATAATAGGTTCACGTTATTCTGGAATCAGAAAAGAAGTGCTTGTGAAGTGGGTAGGTTATCCGAATAAATTTAATACTTGGGTTCCTATATCAAATTTAAAGAAAATATAATGGATAATAGTTTTTATTTAACGTTACTTAGTAACAGCTCCATGGGCTACTTTCCAGAAAACACAACAGCAAACTTCTTCACTAAACTACCTAAAACTATTAAGCTAGAAGGAGAATGGGTGGTCGGTCTAGTTGAATGTCACTATCCGTGTAGTATGTTAAATGTACAGGATCATGAAAATGTAGTATACATTTCTAAAAAAGTATATTTACCCGATTCAAAAACAGATTATGCTAACGTTGAATATAAATCCCATATACCAGCAACAAACTACGAAAATATTAGTAACTTCTTAAACGCATTCAATGCAAATCCTTTATTAAATGGGAAAGTAAAGTTTCAACACGATGAAATATCAAGACTTGTCGCCGTAACAAATATGACAAGTAACATTACTCGAATAACAGCTAACCCCAAATTGTCACTTCAACTTGGGTTCGAACCCAATACAAATTTTGTTAGGCAGAATATTGGTAAGTATCCAATAAACTTACATTTAGGTCTACCGTCACAACTATTTATTTACTCCGATATAGTACATCCACAGATAATAGGAGATGTAATGTCATCTTTACTGAGAATAATTCCATTAGATCCTACGAAATATATTTATGGAGCCTACAAAATTAATGTATTTTCTCCTGCACACTATCTTCCTGTTTTACGTAGGGAATTTGATGTGATAGAAATTGATATAAGAACGAGCATTGGTGAAAGAGTACCATTTCAATTTGGAACCTCATGTATTAAGCTTCATTTCAAAAAAATAAGTTCTTAATATTACATTAAATATATAAAAATGGTATGTCCCTATCATCACTATTACTCTGCACAAGCAGGATCTGGTGTAGGTATAATTTATAAAGGAACACCATATCAACGTGGACATGGCATAGGGAGTTTTCTAGGGGGTTTATTTAGGTCAGTATTTCCAATTTTAAAAAGTGGCGCAAAGGTTCTTGGAAAAGAAGCATTAAACGCTGGAGTTGGTCTTCTAAGTGATTTGGTTGGAGCTCAACCTCTTGATGAATCGATAAAAACTCGATTCCGAACCGCTACTTCTAATTTAAAAAGAAAAGCTGATGAAAAACTCGACTCCATAATGGCAGGATCCGGTTATAAAAATAAAAGGCAAAGACTTAAGTCTATCACTCACAAGAAGACATCAAAACAAAGAAGAACTCTTAAAGGAGCTCTCAAAAATAAAAAAGATATTTTTGGAAATTAAAAATGGCGTTCCTACACAATAATTCTTGTGAATGTGTGAAATCAGAATTGGATATCTTTGCTTTACCGACAACACAAACAAGTATAGAGAGTGGTCAATGGATGCAATATCGTCCGATATCATCGCTAACTGATGATGGCCCTATCGAGTTTTTAATACCTGGTGCTGGTGATGAATATATTGACTTATCACACACAATGATTAGTATCAGTGCACGAATAGAAAATATTGATTCATCAAGATTAGCTGTCGATGCCAATGTTGCACCTGTAAATAATTGGCTACACTCGCTTTTTAGTCAGTTGGATATTTATTTAAATCAGAAACTTGTTTCTCCACCAAATAACACATATGCATATCGTGCGTATATAGAAACTTTATTAAATTATGGTCCAGCAGCGAAAGCTTCCCATCTTACCTGTGGTTTATGGTATGAAGATACTCCAGGAAAGTTTACTTCGTGTGACGCAACTAACGAAGGATTTGCTAAGCGACAGCAACTATCAAAGCAGAGTTCAACTATTGAAATGATAGGTCATTTACATGGTGATATATTTAATCAAGGGAAATTTTTAGTTAATGGTATTGAAATGCGGTTAAAATTAGTTCGTTCGAAAGATTCTTTTAATCTCATATCGTCCACAGTAGAAAATAAATTCAAAGTTAATATAATAAATGCTTCGCTCATAATCCGTAAAGCAAGAATCAATCCATCAATATTACTTGCACACGAAAAAGTACTAGCAACAACCACAGCTAAGTACCCAGTTGCTAGAGCTGAAGTAAAAGTATTAACTATTCCATCTGGTGTTCAAGGGAAAGTTCTTGATAATGTATTTCTTGGGCAAATGCCTAAAAGGTGTATTATAGGATTCGTTAGCAATAAAGCATTTAATGGCAGTTTCGAAACGAATCCCTTCGATTTTAAACACAACAACCTCAATCTGCTTAGTGTATATGTAGATGGACAGCAAATACCACCGAAAACATTAACTCCCAATTTTTCCGACAATGCTTTTACCAGCGTTTATCATACATTATTCTCTGGGACCGGTATACACTTTTTAAATGAAGGTAATTCGATATCTAAAGAAGCTTTTGCAAACGGGTACTGTCTAATGGCTTTTGATATGACTCCAGACTTAAGTGCAAACTCTACAACTCATTGGAATTTAGTAAAACGTGGAAGTGTTAGAATAGAAGTACGGTTTGAAGGCACTTTGTCATCAACAGTAAATTGTATAGTATATGCAGAATTTGATAATGTTATAGAAATAAACAAAAATAGAGAGGTTATTATAGATTATAATAGCTAATCTTAATTTTAATTAATTTATGAAATAGTACTTATATATTATATTGCTAGTGTATTTACTGTCAATTTCATTCAGCATATCTTTAAAAATAGACGCTTTTAAAAATTAAATCCTATGATGGATTCTATAGAAATCCAAAAGTTTCTGGATATGGTTAATGGTAGCTTAAAGCTTAATGTTTTTGCAGCTAATCGTATACCAGTACATGTTAGCTTACCCTTTTATTCTATATCAAATTTAGATCCTGATACAAAGCCTGGTTCTCATTGGGTAGCAATATGCATTGATAAACATGGTGTTGGGGAATATTTTGATTCTTTCGGGAGAAAGCCAACTGGTTATCATGAGTCATTTTTGGTAACAAATTGTAAGAAGTGGAATTATAATAATAAAGTAATTCAAAATTGTTTTAGTTCTATGTGTGGAATTTACTGTCTAGTTTTTATATATTTCAGATATTATGGAGTATGTATGTTTAACTTCACTAATATGTTTACTACTAATACTGTTATTAATGATAAAATTGTAAATAATTTGTTTAAATACTTTTTCTGTAATAAAATATAATTGATAAAGAAATTTCGTTGTATTATTTTACCCTGTATGTCATAGGAATACAAAAAAAAACAAATGGGATAACAAAAATAAAATCTTTATTTAAGTATTCAAGTATTAATCACATTATTATCTCTAATTACATTGAAACTTTATACAATAGCATACTTAAAAAATCAGTCATTGAAAGAACAATATCAAGTATTTTTGTCGAAGTGATATTTTTTTACGTCAGGTGCATCGGCTATTTCCTTAGATATATCATAGATCACTTCATTGATTTTGTTGAGCCTATGACTTGCCGCATAATATTTAATCCGAGTGGTTGCATGTTTCCAATGATCAGTTGGGGGTATCCTCGCCAGTTTTTTTAGATCGTAAACTTCTATTTTTACAAAGTGTGTGGCTTGCGCCCCATCGTCGGTATTGGTTGATATGTATGCCATTCCACCATCTCGAGACGCCCTTCCAACGCAGGACGACATTTTTTTCTTCTTTTTGGCTGGCTTTTCAAATAGGTCGTCCAAACTGCTGCTGCTACGTGTTCTTTTTATTTTCAATGGCTGTGTCAATTGTAAATCTGACTCGTCGTCGTCAGACAGTGGATAATAATAATGTTTTAAAGTGTTCTCTTCAAGGATGCTCGAGGAATTCTGTAAAGGACATAATACCAAATATTAGACACTACGACATAGCTAACGTAAAATCCTAATACTATGTTATAAATCTAAAGTTTGTGCGTGTATATTTGTTACAAGTTCTTACACGCCTTAACGACTGAATAAAATTTCTGTTCAGTATACATGTAGTACACATATGTATAGATTTAACACATACATCATTTCTGTGTGTGCATGTAGGTATAAATATTATTTTCTAACCAAATCTGAAAAAATATGTGTACGTTCATCATACAAGTATACTTTCCTCTCCGGTGAAATACATGAATAATATTGTAAAAATATGAAACGACAAAAATATTATATCTACATTCATTACACATATTTAATATATAAGATATTATAAGAGCAATAAATGAGATACTTACATCCATATTATCGAAGTAGCACGTGAACACAATAACACACACACACACGTTACAATAATGTAGCACTATCTCTGTTAAAATAATTATTTGATATATTGTAGATGTGCTTTCATCCAAGGTTTATATAGGAAGTTTTAAGCAATTAACATTAGCGAACACGTTCTGTTACAAATCTTGTTGCTCATCACATTCGCATTAGCAATTATGATACAACATTCCAATGAATCGTTAGTGAAGTTCATACTTGTGTATTGCGAAACACCCACATACCTTAAGAGCATGTGAAGCTTTTGATACCGGAAGTGACCGATCCTGCTAGCCCAGACATCATGCAATATGGGTGTTTGTCAACAACACTAAATAAATACATTCAAACAAATCACCTCTGCGGCATAATGGTGCGGTGACGATGCTTGCCACATGAGGTCCTAGGTTCGATTCCTGGGTCGGGATTGTCACCTATCACGTTGTGGAACTTAGTATCTTCGGCTAATCGTGGGAGCATTAGTTGTACCTCTGTCTACCTCTTCGGGGATATGGCCGTGAAGATACTTTTTTACATGCATACAAGTACTGGAATATATTTAATAAGCACACAGACCCAGTAATAATAGCACCACCACAGCGACTAGCACTGATGATGTATGTAATAAGATGGGTCAAGGTGGTGGTACTCAACCTGGTCGAGACGTTGCAGAACTCACCAACTAGTCAGTACTCACGATGTTAATGATATAAATTACTATGAAAAAAAAAAGTAAAAGTCTTACAGGCTGCTAAAATGATAATAGAATGATCGCCATAATCGTGCTTTTGTCCGCTGAACAGGTGAATCGCAGTGGAACGTTAAGACGCTCGCTCTGCCTTCTCGACACGGGAATCAGCTTGATGATATTTATTTTATTCCATATTCATTAGTTGCAAGTGATACGCAATGCGAGACGTCCTAATGAGCTTTTAATAGTGCGATTGTGTGACGGGCGTTCGAGCTTAATGATAATGAGGTGATTAGATAACGAAGGAGAGCCAGGAATGCTAACTTTGCAACCGTGCGAGATATCAAAAAACGGATGCTTGCAATCGATCGGGCGTACCCGGAAACCCCCATTTTGACACCAAATTTTTTTTTTTTTTTTTTTTTTTTTTAGTTTTGACCGACCACCAAGTGGGTCAGAAACACAGGTGGGACAGAAACAGGGATCCAGACCCAACGACCCGGGTGGTCGGGAACCAACGAATCCCTACTACTGGAGGGGGCAAAAAATCATGACATTCGTGTGACGTAATTTATAGATGGCCCCATAAGTGTTTCAGTTATTCTGGAGACCTATGACTGTTACCACAATTAGACGCACCTGCTTGTTTGATATTCTATTGTATAAAATGTATAACATTCATGAGACTAGATAGGTGCCCGATTTGTTTAGTTTGCCCAATTGTCACATTTGGGTTTCAATACCGTTGGTTAAAATTGTGACACTATCCCAATCAGTTATAGTGCCGTAAATTGCATCATAATGGTATATATTAGCGTGAGCTGAACGCTGATGCCGTCCTGTCTACTCAACCAGCGCGAGCTGAGCGCTTACGCCGTCCGGTCTACTTATCCAGCGCGAACTAAGCGCTGACGTCGTCCGGTCTATACAACCAACGGGAACTGAGCGCTGTAGCCCTCCGGTCTACTCAACCAGCGCGGGCTGAGCGCTGTTGCCCTCCGGCCTATTTAACCAGCGCGAACTGAGCGCTATAGCTGTCCGGTCTACTCAACCAGCGCGAACTGAGCGCTTACGTCGTCCGGTCTATCCATCCGTCCGGTTATAACAGCCATTTATATTACTTTCTAAAATAACATTGAATTTAGAGTTATATGTTTAGATTTACATAAAGGTTACCTAAGATTTTGTATTTATGTAAAAACAAGTTGCGAAAATATTTGTTTTGTTTTAGACTATTAAATTTTTATCATTATCTCAGCAATTACAGTCCATAAAATCATGGAATATGTCAGCAATCACGTGTAGGTACGTAATGTATTTGAAATTATAGCAAAAAAATGCGTAGCTATTAATGACTAATAAAGTCTTGTCTCACATGACCGATAATTTAATCAGTGATAATAATTTTAAAGAGCCTAATTGCCTAATTGTCTGCTTGTTTGCTAGGCTATGGCTCTCCTGAAAGAGATACCCATCGCATATAAACACTATAGATGTTACTTATGTGTTTCCGTGTGGGAAAAGTAATGCCACTTGCGTTAGTTTACCGACTACCCTACCCTCCAAAGTCCAAATCAGAACACGACAATGTGACTATTGCAGCAGAAATAAATAAAACGATGATAACCACGGTGCCTGAGCTTGGTCAGGTGATAGGTAGCAGAATCCTACCACCTAATAGTCACAATGTAAAACTGCAGAATGTTTATTTGCAAGAATATGAATATAACAAGTTATTAAATTAATCAAAAATAGTAGCATATTCTACCATTATATGGTATTTTTTTATATCATAAGATAGCAAACTAGCAGATGAGTCTCTGATGGAAAGTCAACCATCGCCTATAGACACCAAAGATGTTATCTTTTTTATGGAAGAGGAGGCAAATGAGCAGGAGGTGCACCTGATGTTAAATGATCACCGCCGCCCATGGAGTTTCGCAATACCAGAAGTCTTGCAGTTGCGTTGCCGGCCTTTTAAAAATGAGTAAGCTCTTTTCTTGAAGGTCTCCATATCGTATCTGTTCGGAAACACCCCTGCCGGTAATTGAATTCACAACAAAGTAGTGTGAGGCAAAAAGTGTCGAAGAATCGCACAGCTGTGGATTTTCAGACATCGAGATAGTGAGGGTGGGACTTCAAATTTTGACGCGATGTCCGATGATGGAATTCGACGGCAGGAATAAGTCCAAACAACTCATCGAAACACTCCCGTTGAAGGCGATGGGCCGGCAAGAAGTACTGTCTCGCTCTGTTGAGTACACCGAGCTTTTAGGAGGCTAATTTAGCCTTAATTTCCAAATGACCGCAAAACTGAATGTAATTTGATATGTCGACTCCCAGAATTCCGATCCTAGCTGAGGCTGTCAGAAGAGTATCGCCAAATCGAGGTAATACGACAAAGGGTGTCTTTTTTGCGGTAAACACGCAAAGTTGTGTCTTCTTAGGGTTAAAAGTAATCAGGTTATGACCACCTTATTTGAGACATCGGTAAGTCGATTCTCGACTTCAGATACAGGCTTGTTTCGGTACTCCTCGACGTGTTCCCGAGAAATACCGCTACGGCCGGAGTATGTAGCATCACCAGTACTGTCATCTGCATAGCAATGTATGTTGCGGATTTGCATCATGTCATTGATATGCAGAAGGAACAGTGTCTCCTAGAGACTGCCTCGTGGTTAGTGATGAACACAACTGGTCTTGGTCTTGCAGTTTTAGTCTTGGTCTTGCAAAGCAAAAACAAGCAAGACCAAGACTAAGACCATATGAACAAGTTACAGATCAAGACCAAAACCAAGACTGAATGTGCAAAACTAAGACCTTGCAAGACTTGACGAAAAGATATAAAATATATTTTCCGTTGAAATTATAATCTCAAATATTTGTCACTACATGGAAATATACTTTCTCTCTTGGAAAAACATTTTTTTATTTTTAACTTTCCACTACGTATGTACAGACCGCGCGCGAGCTCCGAGGAATTTTGCGGAATGTTGACGTGCAGTGAATTAGTCGATATTACACAGAACACATCGCCCCTACCTCAGTCCCCGATTCCTCGGAGCTCACGCGCACTGTAAATAAGGAAGTTACTGATTTTGCCCCGATTTTCCAATATCTGGTTTTCACCAGAGTTCCACGTTTTGAGGTCCTTATTGTGAAATTAGTAGAAACTTTTTCCGACTGATTTCACAATGACGTTAGTATGTATGTATGTGAGTATGTAAACATCTCATAGCTTTTGAACGGCCCGGCTGAACTGATCAAAACGCGATTCGTGGCATTCGATTGGATTCCGCTCAGCTTAGACTTGCTGAAAATTTGAACCAAGTCGGCTCAGGAGATTTTGAGAAATTTCCAAAATATACAGCTTTTCAAAAATGAATATAAAGTACTGTCACTTTTAACAAAATAGACGTTTAAACTGAAAAAATGTATGAGTTATTTCAGTTCAAACGTCTGATTGAAAATTTATGAAAAAATTTAAGTTTATAGTTTTTACTCTTTTGAGCTTTAAATACCTGAATTTAGCGGGAAGTTTCAGGGATGGTCTGCAGGGTCAACCGCTAACACATTATTTATTTCCATATTGTTTCACTGGGTTATAACACTACGGATTCTTTGTCGTAATAATATCTTCTAGTCAAAATAAGGTTTATAATAGTTGTAGGTAATTTATATATACTTCTATGGCTGAAATTATTCTGCCCCATATGGGCGTGCGAATACCTATTACATATATAAATTAAGTGTCAAATATAAAATTGGATTTTTCTTATTCTTCTAGTTGTCCAAACATCAGTGCTTCATTAGAAAAACTGATGTTTGGACAACTCATGGTTGATAATTACTAGGTACCTATACACCTAAAGCTAATTTATTTTAAAATTGTACTTCTTTCAAGTGCGTTTTATATTCAGCTCAAATTATGAAGTCCCGAGTTCTATCCCCGGGTCGGGCAAAAGTGTTATTGTGGTTTTTTCGAGGTTTTCTCGAAAATCTATAGTCTCAATAGCAGCTCGGAGTCTGGGGCAGTGCGTATCCGAAATAGGAGATCCGTGTTTACATAAAAAATGCATATCATTATAATCCGTGGACGTGTTGCCCGGAAAGTGTCGGTCGAACATTTTTTCCCTTTTGGCTGCTATCTGTCAAACTCGTGATAAGGAACTCCGTTTTCAATACCCTCTTTTTGCTCGTTGAAATGGATAAATATAATGCTGTTAAGTTGTTAAGCACGACTCCGAATATCTACAAAAACGTTTCGCAAAACCTGGTCATTATGGTTATCTTGTATAGTTTTTGTTGCTCGTTAAGTACATTCTTATATTCTTAAAATAGAAATAATGATTTAATATTTACTAATATCTTATCTCATATATATACCTACGTAGTCCGGCTATAACTTTATTACAAATGTAATCGTTTTTTATATATATGACTAGAGCCCCGCTCCGGCTTTGCACGGTTTATATACACAAAAAAACCTTGACAAATTATGCACCTAAACCTTCCTCATGAATTCCTCTATCCATTGTTGAAAATAGCATGCAAATTCGTTCAGTGGTTTTTGAGTTTATCGCGAACAGACAGACAGACAGACATGGTGGGGTACTTTGTTTTATTACACTAGGGGACTTTCTATGCACTTTTGTGGTACCGTTTTAGTGAAAAAGTATCGCACTTTTAGGTTTTAGCTTTGACGTGATAGTTTAAATTCATATCTAGATATGATCTACCATTAAAATACAATTTTATAAACATTAAAAAAATAGAATATACATGTATTAAAATTTTATTACTAATAACGCCATCTATTGTGAAACTAACGAGTTAAAATGCTAACGAGTTAAAATGCTGCTTTGGCGTGGTAGATTCACTCCATTTTAATGCAATATTAATCTATTAATCACTTGTACTTTTTAACTTTCCGCTACGTATGTAGACAAGGAAGTTACTTATTTTGCTCCGATTTTCACAAACTTCTTTCGACTATTTTCGCGATAACGTCAATGTGTCTGTATGTTTGTGTGTATGTCTGTATGTGTATGTATGTATGTAAACATCTCATAATTTTTGAACGGCTGGATCGATCGAAACGCGGTTGAAGGCATTCGATTGGATTCCACTCAAATTAGACTTCCTGAAAATTTGAACCAAATGGGCCCAAGGGATTTTGAGAAATTTTGAAAAAACCCAAAAAAAATTTTGGCTTAAAAGATTTTCTAATATAACTTCCAGGTTAATGTACCGATTGAGTACAAAAACTAATCATCTCTATTCTTAAAAAAATTACGTCTAATGCATAAATTACATCAAATCGGTTTATCTGTTTGGAAGTAATCGTTGACGAAAATTTTGAAAGTGTTTTTTCGACATAACTTCGAAATATTTCAACGAATCATACTTATTTTAGTATTCTACGATATTTTAGTACTAAAAAATCTATGGTTCATTAATATTGTATTGAGATCAATTTCCAATTTTAGCCCGAGGGGAAAAAGCTAAAAAAAGGTATATTCATGCCCGTATCCCCGAAGACGTAGGCAGAGGTACAACGTGTGCATCTTCGATTAGCCGAAGATACTCTCGGTCTTAGTCCCACAACGTGATAGGTGACCAGCCTATCACCAACCGGGCACTTTTCCAATCCCGGGCAACGTTGTTTTTATTAGAATTAGAAAAACGCATTTTTGATTTGTCTGACTCGGGAATCGAACCCCGAGGGTTTTTGTGGTAGAAAAATTCGAAAAATTTATTCGCTGAGTTTCTACCACCAAATTTTTCGTACCTGTGGTAATTCCAATATTAATCCTAAAAATATTGAAGGTTAATTAAATAAAACATTTTTTGATTTCGAAAATCGATGTAAAACGAGGAACTTCCCGATTTTAGAAAAAACTATTAATCTTAGCGAAATGTTAAAAATGTGTTTTTCTTTTTAAGATCAACTTTTATTTTTAATACCCATTTTTCTTTGAAAACTTTTTTGCAAGAAAGCTACCATAAATAAAAATTTATTTCTAACAATATTAGGCTTTAAGAGCGAAGTAATGGATCGTGAGTTGCTACATATTATAGGTATACCGTATATTATAGGTAGATCAGAAAATACGATGTAAAATTTTAGTAGATAACCTTTATATTTTATCTGTGTAGATAACATTGACAATAATAAAAATCGTGTTTTTAATAAAACAAGAAAATTTTTAAGAATTTTTCTTGTAGGACTAAAAAAGTTTAGTCTTAGAAACATGTTTTTCTTTTTATTTTAGTTTTATTTTCCTGCGCCCTTCTAGACCAAAGCCTGACGACGCCTTTGATGGGAATATAATGTTTGGGTAAAAATACGCTGGCTTTTTTTAGATTAGATAATTATAAATAAAGTCCATACATTAAAAGATGTAATTCTCATCAAAATACTTTCCTAACAATATTACTAGGTAGTATAACTTTGCGAGCCCTTATAAAGCTTATTTATTTTATTTTATTTATTTTATGTCATAAGATAGCAAACAAGCAGATGGGTCTCCTGATGGAAAGAGTCAACCATCGCCTATAGACACCAAAGATGTTAATGGTGCGTTGCTATCTTGTGGCGAGGTATAATGCCACATGCATAAGTTTATCGGCTACCTTACCCTCCAAACCGGAACACGACAGCGACAAGCACTGACGTTATTGCGGCAGGAATAGGTAAGGCGGTGGTTCCAGACCCGGGCGAGACAATGCAGAACTCTACCACCTACTAGCCACGATGGTAGTGACTCGATAGCCAATCGGTCGCCTTTTACGACCTGCCTGGCAGAACGGCAGTTGGCCTATTCTACAAAGGAGCCAGGGACCAACACGGCGAAAAAAGCTCTGCTTTTTGCTAGTAATATAATATATAGATAACAAAGAAGCAGATGAGTCTCTTCATGGAAAGAGTCAACCATCGCCTATAGACACCAAAGATGTTAATGGTGCGTTGCTATCTTGTGACGAGGTCTAATGCCACATGCATAAGTTTACCCGCTACCTTACCCTCCAAACTGGAACACAACAGTGGTAAGCACTGACGCTATTGCGGTGGTGCAGAACTCTACCACCTAGTAAAACACATCACAACACGAAATTTCACCGTCGTAGAGTTGTAATCTAGCCAAAGCATTACTTTGCAAAGCAAAGCATTAATAGCATTTTATTGTAGCCAAAATGATACGCGATTCAGCGAATTGGTTCGCCACGTTGTATCAACTACCAACGCGAATCTTCGCCATATTTCGATAGAGTATCCGCGGCATAATACAATCAGTGTGATATTTGTTTGCGTGACCTACCTCACACAAACAGAGTGCATATTGCGTTATCTCTTATCAACTTAACATTATCAACCAATTTAAATAACTAAATCAGTGGTAATAATTTTACACCACCGAAAAGCAAATAAGCAGACGATTATTCTGTTGCCAAAAAACGACTACCCATACCATCAAAAATGTTAATGATAATAAAGTTTACTAGTAGCAACTTTATATTTTAGGCACCATTTACATTTTGATTAGTGCGAGTGCGAGTGTTTAATGCAGGTGTTTAGTATTAAACAAAAAATACGTGAAGACAGACGTTGATCAGTGCGAGTGATTAGCAATCGGCGTCTATTCACTTTTACTACGCTAATTTCTCAAACCCCACCCTCTCTCAAGTACTCTACCAAAATCCATACTCCATACTAATATTATAAATGCGAAAGTCTGTCTGTCTGTCTGTCTATTACGCTTTCACGGCTAAACCGCTAGACCGATTTTCATGAAATTTGGCATGGATATAGTTGAAGATCCGGGGTCAAACATAGGCTAATACAGCAAACGTCCAATATCAATGTCTAAGACTTAGTCATGGGATTATAAGTCATGAGCTAAGAGTTGTTTAGTCCAGTCAAAATGAGCATGAAACTAAGACTCTAGTGTCTTACTGCATGGCCAACTTTCTGTAGGTAGTATGAATACCACGAATATACTCTCAATGTAGCCTGGACAGAACACCTGTTTTTGCAGCCAGGACAACTATTGGAAAAAAATGTAAATCTGTTGAACCTGCAGGCCATCCCTGAAACTTCCCGCTAAATTGAAAAGTAAAACTATAAACATAGATTTTTTTCAGTTCAAACATCAAATTAGTTAAAAATGTCAGTAGGTATATTGATTTTTGAAAATCTGTATATTTTGGAAATGATGATTAATTTGTCTTTCGAATGGTATTCAACGCAATTTTTGAAATCCAAAATATTGTTTTAGTTAGTTAATAGATGAAAAATTTCGAAATAATGTCAAAAATATTTTTTTCAAAAATTTTCGTCATTGATAAATTCCAAATAAATTGACCGATTTTAATCTAATTTACGGCATTTTGGCGCATTTTTCAAGGAGAAAAGCTGATAAGATTTTTAGATCAATCAGTTTATTAGCCTAAAAGTTATTTTAAAAATATGTGGTAAGTTTGTTTTAATAATATGGAAAAACAAGTAACATCTTTGGTGTCTATAGCTATGCGATGGTTGTCGCTTTCCATAAGGGAGCCACCTGATCGTTTGCTATAAAAAATGGGTGTGTGTACTTATAGGTAGGTAGGTACTCGCGTGAGATGGTATACAGTGGCGTAGCTATCGTAGGGCCCCGTGGTGCAGTGCACCAGGGCCCCGGACCTCGGAGGGCCCTTTGCCCATTAACCTAAGGGGGCGCCCACAAATTACGTGAGTTGTTTAAGAGGGAGAGGGGGTCGAGTCAAATCTCATCTAATCTTACGTTGGAGGGATAGGGGGGTCTCGGCAAATATCACGCAATTTTTTTCTGATTGAAGCAAAAAAATATTTACTATTATGGTCCATTATCCAAATTGTACATGCTTAAGATCTAATCTTAAGCGTAATCGTGATACGATTATCATTAATCATTTATACTTCGACTTTATGCAGTCTTAACTAGCCGTAAATAAAAACAGGAAGATTTTTTTTTCTTTTTACAAAAATAATCCAACGCGTTTACATATTTAAGAAACCCACATTTTGAAAAATCTCACGTGAGATTAGGAAATGGGGGAGGGGGTTGAATAAAATCTCACGACATTTCACCAGGGGGGGAGGGAGGGACAAAAAATTTAAAAAAACACCTCACGTAATTTATGGATGCCCCCTACGCTTTGAACAGAGCGGGTCAGCCAACTCGCCAGGCCCGATTCTTTCTCTATGCACCGGGGCCCTTGCCCACTTAGCTACGCCACTGATGTTATACTTCTTTGGCGTCATTAAATAATAGATTGTAATTGCATGCAAATAATAAATTACAATCTATACATACATATAATAAAATCGTAAAAAAGTCAAAACTGTACATTGAATATTTTTTTAAAAGAATACTTTGGGCGTGATCTACAATCGATATCGAAGCCAAAAATATAGTTTTAAAATTTTTGTCTGTTTGTCTATTTGTCTGTTTGTCTGTATGTATGTCCGAGATAAACTCAAAAGTACTGCATGGATTTACTTCAAATTTTGCATGAATATTACTAACAGGCCGGGTCAACATATAGGCTACATATATTATCACGCTATAACCTACGGGGCAGGAGCAGTGCGGAGTAAACGAAGTCCGCGCGGACGAAATCGCTGGCAACAGCTAGTATAATAATAAAAGGAAAAGGATAGTCAAGGATTTCGAGATGTAATGACCGATTTAGCGGACAACTTCAACCTGTAACTTGCGCTACTGTGATACGCACGCTTCTTATCACTCCCATATTTTTTTCCTAACGCGCTTAAAGAAGTAAAACTTCAAAGATTTGCAAGTTCATATTATGAAAATCCTTGGTTTTTGTACTTGAGTTTGAAGTTACGAGTATTAACAAGTATATTTATAAAATGGAAACTGAAATGAATATATAAAAACAAAAGAAACGTACTGATAGTTCACGGTCACGTTATCAGTCAAATTGGTGTATCACGTACTGGCCACTCACACAACACGCGCTCGCCGTGCACCTGTCGCATATCAACAGTGAAAATCATTAATCTAATTTAGATCGTTAGAGTTTTATCTAAATACTAGCGATGGGCCGAATGTGGTTTGAACCGAATTCGAACTTCGGCCGAACATTCGGTGAAAATAAAAAATTCGGCCGAATTTCGGCCGAACTTCGGTTTAGTAGGCGCTTTCTTGAAAGCGACACGTTTACGAATTTACTTAAAATTTAGATTATTTTATACTAGCTATTGTCCCCGGCTTCGCTCGCGTAAAGTAAGAGACAAAAAGTTGCCTATGTCACTCTCCATTCCTTCTGAACTATCTCCACTTAAAAAATCACATCAATTCGTCGCTCTGTTTTGCCGTGAAAAACGGACAAACAAACAGACACACTTTCCCATTTATAATTTTAGTATGGATATATAGGATATTGTTAATAGTTTTCGCAACGCACGTGAATTAATGACGTAACGGCATAAATTTGATACATTTGAGTTACATTGTTCCAATTTAGGCACGGATCTTTATTTTTAACTTCCCTTTACGTATGTAGATAAGGAACTCTTTTTGCCCCGATTTATGAAAATCGAGTTTTCACCAGATGTCCACGTTTTGAGATCCTAGAAATCTTTTCCGACTATTTTCACAATGAGGTCAGTATGTCTGTATGTATATGTGTGTGTATGTGTATATGTAAACATCTCATAACTTTGTACATAAATAACATACATACATAAATAATTTTGTACAATCTAAGTACATAAATGTATAGATTAGCTATAAAATCTAATCAGCTCTATTCCTACAAAAACTGCGTTCAATGCATTATTGCATCAAAAATTTTTAATTTTCCGTTCAAGAGTTATCGTTAACGAAAAATTTTAGAAGTGTTTTTTGACATATCTTGGTAATTTCTTAACTAGAATTTTTTTACCTTCCACAATATTTTAGTGCTTATAAGACTGTGTCAAATTTAGTTTCAAAAAACGAAATCGAACCAAATTTTCAAAAGTTTCAACTATTTTAATATTAATATTTGTTGTTTACAGAAAACTTCATAAAATTTTTAAAATAACTTTCCGGATAATACACCGATTGATTTAAAAATCTAATCAGCTTTTCTCTTTAAAAATCTGTGTCAAATATCGTAAATTGTATCAAAATCGGTTTACCCGTTCGGAGTTATCGTTGACGAAAAATTTTGAAAAAAGAATGTTTTATTTATATAAATTCGAGATTTTTGACCAAAACTTGTTTGACGTTCTACAATATTGTGGTACTTAAAACAACTACGTGAAATATAGTTTCAAGAATTAAAATCGAATCAAGTTTCCAAAAGTTACAACTTTTTAAATATTAATATTTTGTTGTTTACAGAAAACCTAATAATTTTAAAATAACTCTTTGGCTTATATACCGACTGACTTAAAAATCTAATCAGCTTTTCTCTTTTTAAAACTGCGTCAAATAAGTAAATTGCATCAAAAATTGATATTGCTTCGACATTTTTCAGCCTGTAGATTACGTTACGTACGTTTAGAAAACATTTTAGAGGTCAAAAATTGTGTCGAATGCCATCCGAAAAACCAAAATCAATCATCATTTTCAAAATATATAGCGTTTAAAAAATTTTAAAATTACTGTCATTTACAACGACTTTTATATAGTAACGAACATTTGTGACAAATTAAAGATTTTTGAACTCTGTAAAAAATGTGATATGCGTAGATATAGATAAAGATTTAGCGAGAAGTTTCAGTGATGACTTGCCGATGCCGGGTCAACCGTTTTACATGCTTTGTAATCTCTTCGAACTCAAAAATCTATGCTGAGGTTTTTTATTTTTGTTTTTATGTTGTTTTATTTAGCGGGATGTTTCAGGCATGGCATGCAGGGTCAAGCAATTTACAGATTATTTTGGTAAGTATAATAAGCCTATGTTACTCGGGGATGATTTAATATCTTTCTAATGGTGAGAGATTTTTTCGAATCGGTCCGGTAGTTTTTGAGTTTAGTTGATACAAGATATAAAAATATAGAAATACAAATCTTTCCTCTTTACAACATTAGTGTAGATTTCAGTCAAAATAGTGCAAGTTTCTAGTGCCGAACATTCGGCATTTAAACCGAATTTCGGCCGAATGCCGAAGTTCGGTTCAAGCTGCCGAAATTCGGTTAAACCGAATGTGAAACGAATTTCGGCCCATCCCTACTAAATACATAATATGTATCTACACGTGAACTTAGTCAAGAAATCGAGAAGCTGACGTCGCATTGGCAATTAGTGCTGGACTTACCTATAGCACAGAATACTATGCGTTCCAACTAAGAATAGGATCGCGCTTGTTATCAACCTCATACCACAACTGTGAAATTAGTAATGTCAGCAAAAAAATATTTGTTCAAAAAATATTGCTGGTTTATTGAAGAACAAATAACGTTTTAATGATATTATTTTCATCAATAAAAAATAGTAAAAAGCATCAGTCTAGCTGATCATCTATATATTATACTAGCTGTTGCCAGCGACTTCGTCCGCGCGGACTTCGCTTACTCGTACGTACTTTTCGAGTTTACCCCGGACATACATACAGACAAACAGACAAAAATTCTAAAAACTGTATTTTTGGCTTCGATATCGATTGTAGATCACGCCCCAAGTATTCTTTTAAAAAATATTCAATGTACAGTTTTGACTTTCCTACGATTTTATTATATTTATAGATAGATATATTTTAAGCGTTAATTGGGTTGGTCATCTTTATTGGACTTTTAATTGGTATACTAAATATCACAAAAAATAAAGTGAACATTACCTATATTTATTTTTAAACTTTAAGTGTTACATTATCAAATGCATTGATAAGTTTCACGCATCATGTGAATGATACACTTTTTCCATTCAATGTCTGATATTATCAATGAATCATCAACCTTTTAAACATTTACATATCATAATAGCACAGATAATAGGTAAGCCATCAACTGCACCTATGTACGTTTTTATATATCATGTCACATGATTATTGTGATAGCCACAGACCACACAAATAACTAATAGACAAGGTGTTGGGCGTAAAATGCGTAGCCGCTCATATGAGCAAACTAGCTGTGCCCGCGATTTCATCCGCGTGAAAAAAATACTAAAAAAAGTAGCGTAAGTTACTCCTTATTACATCAGCTATCTATCAGTGAAAGTCCCGTCAAAATCAGTCCAGCCGTTCCACAGATTAACCGGAACAAACAAACAGACAGACAGACAAAAATCGTAAAAGACGTTATTTTGGTATATGTACCGTGTATACATCCATATGCATTTGGTTAAAACTGGTTATTTTAATATTACACAGACACTTCAATTTATTTTATTTGTATAGAAGATACAATTGGAGACACTGTGGAAAAGCGTGAGGAGTGTCCAGGAGTGTCGAAATATCGGAGGCCAAGTCTGAATTTGGGTCACTGAGCCAGCGGAAAGTATAGACGATGGTTCTCTCTTTTCATAAGGAGCAATTCCCGTGTTGGTTCTCCTTTGAAGAATAGACCAACTGCCCATCTGCCAGGCAGGTCGTAAAAGGCGACCAATTGGCTATGCGAGTCCCTACCTTTGTGGCTACTAGATGGTAGAGTTCTGCATTGTCTCGCCCGGGTATGGTAACACCGCCTTACCTATTCCTGCCGCAATACCGTCAGTGCTTGTCGCTTTCGTGTTCCGATTTGGAGGGTAAGGCAGCCGGTAAACTTATACATGTGGCATTAGACCTCGCCACAAGATAGCAATGCACCATTAACATCTTTGGTGTCTATAGGCGATAGACTCTTTCCACCAGGAGACCCATCTGCTTGTTTGCTATCTTATGATATTAAAAAAAGAAGATGATATCTGCTTGTTTGCCAAGTCAAGTTCAAGCAAGATTTTAACCTTTTTACAATAACATTTAACCTTTTCAACGCCAATGAAGGGTATGTCTGCTGTTACTTCTACCAGCAGATGATCCGGGGGGCTAGGGGGCTCAAGCCCCCCTTCTCTCCTCCAAACCTTGAAAAATTTGATGGTTACCTTAATAGTCTACCCTCAGTTTGTTCAACCCCCTCCCCAAACAATAATTCGCTGAATCAAGCTCCTCCCCCCCCCTCCCCACAGCCAAACATAAATTCTGGGTCCGCCATTGACTTCCAGGGCAAGATTTACACTTACTGCCGCTCCTGGGCATTGCTAAAATGCCATCCTATTGTTAATATATTTTGGCTTTTCTTTTTTTCATAGAAGAAGAACTAAAGGAGCAGGAGGCTTACCTGCAGTTAGCTATTAATTTATTTTTTTTAACTTACTGTTAGTACTTATCTAATTTCCAAAAAGTTTATCTTTGACGGTTTCCTAACTTTTTAAACCATTCGAATTATGCCGAACTTGCGACAATCGTCAGAAAACTTCGTGCAATGACACGATAAATGCAGATGTGACCGGCTATTATCGGCTACTTTCGCATACATTTCGGCCTGGTACACGCAGTCATATTAGCGTGCATATAACTTCGGGACGATAGACGCAAGTGTGGCTCCAGCATATAACACATACGTTATATGAGAATATAATAATAATACCTACTAAGAAAAAATATAAATAAATAGCTGACCCGACAAACGTTATTTTACCATAAAAATTGCTTTTATTGAATATTTTGGAGGGTTACTTGACAAAGGGTGGAAAGGGGTAGATATCTACAAAATTTAATTGCAGTGCTGCCACCCTAGTGCTTTCGTAGTCAGATCTACAGCTTTTTTGGGATACCTAGCGCTGAAAATTTAATATCAACTCCTAGCGGAAAATATAGCGCATTTTTATGATAGACCAAACTTAGTAGTAATTACGTCGCAATCTCAACAAAAACTAGGAAGTAAACATGTCTAGTGTAGGGTATTCTCCAAATAAATAAATTGTTTCTTGTCGCTTGAATCGTTTCTTCTGTTTGGCGTATAAAAAGTCTACCTACTTGCTTTAATTACACTCTTCATTAATTAGATCAGATCAAAATAGGTGGAAATTACAGAACCCTCAAGCACCGCAACCTGGGCCTTCAGGACTTCGGTCAACTTTAGTAATTACTCAACCTGTTCTTTCTAATATCGAAATCAATTAACCATTATGCTTATTATTTATTAATACTAAGATTTAAGATGATAAATACCTTTTGTATCGAAATAAATATAAACTTCTTACTACTATGCCTTTTTTGTTTATACAAGCTAGCGGATTCTAGCGCTATTTTTGGTTTATGCAATCTAGCGGAATCTAGCGCTATTTTCAAGCGCTTTTAGCGCTGATTGACCACAGAGAGGTGGCAGCAGTGTTTAATTGAAATTGATGCAGTAATTCAGAGTCCATCGTGGACAAACAACGTGACACGCTATTTATATATATTAAGATGACTAGCTGACCCGACAAACGTTGTTTTGCCATACAAATTACTTGTATTGAATATTTTGGTAGGGAATTGTCTCCCTAATTAAGTACTACTAAGCAATGTATGTCAATACTGTAGCAGATAGTAAATAATTTGCCATAATAAAAATCAAAATATGAGCGTTTGCTCATATGCACGGTTACACGTTTCACACCAGACACGGTGTCTATATTAGTAACCATATCGACGAATTGACGTTTCGAAACTATAAGCGCCTCGTGTACTACCATTTAGTAATACCGGATACATGATATCGACGTGCTTTAACTACAATAGTCTTTTACTTACTGACAGAAAACTAAATATTCTTCAAGTGACCGAAGTCAGGTCTATCATAAGTACGTAGTAGACTACTAATGAGTAGTGGAGTTCTAGTGAAATATTGATGGTTTCTTTTTGTTTGAAGTAATTTGTTTTAATATTTACCACCGCCTACCTAGATATCCAAATATAAAAATATTTTTATGTATATCTGATATTAATAATGCCCCCAGCGACCTGTTATCAGCTGTTATCATCAAATAACAACTTTATCTGCATTACATCATTCTCTAGAATAACATTAACAACGCTAATATCGTCATAAATCATAATGTACTAAATAACAGCATTATCGTCATCACCGTGTTATCCCGGGGTCCTTGTTATACGCTTATGACATAATTGACTATGAAATCACAAGGGGCTTATACAGCGGAATTGTTTTAGTCATTTAAGTTAGTTTTTAAAATAATTTAAAACCTAACTTAAAGACTAAAAATTGTATGTACGTATAACTTATTAACAACTTACTGTTGTATGACTGTCTTGTGGTCTAGGGGTAGCCTATTCGGCACTGAGGTCCCGGTTTCGATCCCCGGGTCAGGCAAAATTGTTATTGAGGTTTTTCGAAGTTTTTCTCGAATATCTAAAATCTCAGTACCAGCTAGGAGTCTGGCGAAGTGGTGTATTACAAACCCCGTGCCTCGGATGAGCACGCAAAGCTGTTAGAAATAGTCGATAATCGTTAACATGTCAGTAAACGCGGCGATGAGGTTCACCACTTCACTCACCAGTCGACAAACCGGTAAATCGCGGTGAACTGGAAAGCCCGATTTTTTTTTATAAAAAATAAAAAAATATGAAGATACTTCACTTTAACTTTTAACTGTTTAGATCGGTATGGGGGATTGGGACTTGCGCACGTAGG
Source organism: Apodemia mormo (assembly GCA_036924255.1). Classification (NCBI taxonomy): domain Eukaryota; kingdom Metazoa; phylum Arthropoda; class Insecta; order Lepidoptera; family Riodinidae; genus Apodemia; species Apodemia mormo. Next base: position 25,564,167 of record JAUPFN010000024.1, read on the forward strand.
TCCCAATACCTCGGAAAAATGGGGATAAAATGTAACCTATTACCCCGTGTTGGTCCGGGCTACCTTACCTTTGAAGAATAGACCATCTGCCGTTCTGCCAGGCAGTTTGTAAGAGGCTTTCGATTGGCTATGCAAGTCACTTTCATCGTGGCTATTAGGTGGTAAAGTTCGGTATAGTCTCACTTGGGTTTGGTACCACCGCCTTACCTATTCCTGTCGCAATAACGTGCTCGTCACTCGTGTTCGAGTTTGGAGAGTAAGGTAGGCCCGTAAACTTATGCATGTGGCTTTAACACCTCTCCACTAGAATAGCAACGCGCTATTAATATCTTTGGTATGTATAGGCGATGGCTGTCTTTCCGGATCAAAAGAACCATCGGCTTGTTTGCTATCTTATGACATAAAAGATTGAAGGTTTAACCTTCAATCAATCAATAGGAGGGTTTAAAAATATCATAATTATTTTTTATTTTTATAAATAGGTAGAAAATTTTCTTTATTTTTTTGATAATATTATCGACATACTTATGCTCGAACTTTCGGGTCGAACATGGTTTTTTTACACATCTTATAACCATTAAGATCCCACGTCACGTCACATTTTTTTCTCATAAGATAGCAAGTGAGAGAGAAGTAACAGATGAGTTTCTTGATAGAAAAATTCAACCATCGCCTATAGACACCAACGATGTTAATGGTGCGTTGCTAATTTGTGGAAGTCTAATGCCACATGCATAGGTTTACCGGCTACCTTAGTCTCCAAACCGACAGTGTCAAGCACTGAGGCTATTGTAGCACGAATGGGTAAGGCGGTGGTATCCGGGTGGGACCCGGATGTCACAATGCAGAACTCTACCACCTAGTAGCCACGATGGTAGTGACTCGCATAATCAATCGGTCGTCTCTTACGATCTGCTAGGCAGACCGGCAGTTCATGTTGGCCTATTTTTCAAGGGAGCCAGGACCAACACGAGGGTAAAACTAATTATTAGTTTCAACTTGCAACCCGCTGCATTATAGTTTTTGGCGAATGCCGCGAGAATAACTATTTTTCCGGGATAAAAGTATGCTATTTGCAATTCTAGGCCATCATCTACCTGTGTGCCAAATTTTATCTAAATCAGTCCAGCTGTTTTTGCGTCATTGAGTAACGCCTAATCCGCAGTGCGGATTAGGGCGTCCCCTGGAGGCGACGCGTACCGATCCGCCCCCATGGTCGGCCCGAATAGGCGAGCCCGAAGAGGTGGGTTAGAAGATAAGATGGATGAATTGATAGATGTAATGAATGAGAGATGTCTGGATGTTTTGTGTGTAACAGGGACTAAGCGTAAAGGTAGTGAAACCACTGATCTCCCCGGTGGCATGATGGCTCTGTGATCTGGTGTGCCCCAGAGCGATCATGCTGGTGCCGGAGTAGGTATTCTTCTATCGTCACGCTTAGTCTCTGGTCTGAAAGATTATGAGATGGCTGGCTCGAGACTTCTATGAGTCCGGATCAAACTGGAAATCACGAGAGCCTTTTTGGTTGCATTATATGCACCGGTAACCTCTTCGTCGTCCAGTGACCTGGAAAAGTTTTGGGATTCTGTAAGGGATGTTCTGGATATGGTTGATGACAATAAAAGAGTCATTTTGTGTGATTTGAATGGATGGGTCGAGACTAAGCGGCCTGGTTTCGATGCCGTACTTGGTCCGTATGGTGACAGTAGAGTGAACGACGCCAGTAAGCACATTGTGGATTTATGCGTGGAAAATAATAAGATAAGTGAAGATAAGATTACTTATAAAAATAATAAGATAAGTGAAGTGGATGAAATGAAGTTTTTAGGTGTTGTATTCGACAAACACTTGAATTGGAAACCTCATGTAGACTATATTACAAAAAGAATACATAAATTTGTATATGCACTTAAAAGAATTAGAAAAACGGTTGGTATTCAAGCAGCCATTACTGCATATTATGGATATATAGGGGCGCTTTTGAGATACGGGGTCGTTTCTTGGGGTAACTCCACTCACATAAATAAAGCATTTGTTGCGCAAAAACGATGTGTTAGAGCCATTTGCAGAGCTAACCCACTTGAATCCTGTAAGCCTCTTTTCATACAACATAAAATTCTTACGTTAGCGTCTTTATATATATTAGAATCATGTATGTTTGTCAGAAATCATCAAGAACTTTTCAGTAAACTCAATGACGACAAAAAGACCCTACTAAACTCAAAGTACCATCTTGCTCCACAGCTTTTTACGGGAAAAATTGCCACGCTATGATCATCAAAATTTTTAATAAAGTCCCGAAAACTATACGTGAGTTACCGAAAAGAAAATTTAAAATTGAATTAAATAAACTTCTATTAAAAAAAGCTTATTATAATATTAACGATTTTTTTTATTGACAAATTAGGGTCAGATGGTAAATTTTAGAAGTAGAATGGAGGGATATGGATTATAGATAATATATTGATAATCTATTAAATATAATTATGTTGTAAATACTGAATAATAATAATTTAATTCATATAAGTGTGTAATGTCAAAATTAGCAAATAATATATTAAATATAATTGAATGTTTTTTTACTAACAATAATATGATTGAAATAATTTTAAATTGATTTAAAAAATATGTGATTGTTTTAAAAAAATATTATAATATAAATGTGACTTTTTTTTTACAGAATCCAAAAATGATAATATTGTGCAAAGAAAAATGAATATATAAAATATACTAATAATTTAATAAGATAATAATAATGTTATAAATTCAATAATATATAGTTTTTTTTATATATGTATATAAATTTTACTAATTTCTACAGCTATTGCATGCCATAAGGTGAAATATGTTGAACAAACTTAATTAAGAACAACTTTATGTATACCATATTTGTTGCAATAAATGATTATGATTATGATTATGAAAGGAATCTTCTTGTGGCTAACACAATATTCCCTCATAAGGACATACATTTGTATACATGGAGAAGGAATGACCAAAAGAGTGTGATAGATCTGATTTTGATTGATAGTAGACTCCGCAGTTGTATAATGGATACGCGCGCCTACAGAGGTCCCAATCTGGAAACAGACCACTATTTGGTAGTAAGCCGATATAGGGATCTGTTTAAGCGTTTGATAGAGTTGTGCGAAAGAAACTTTGGGACATTTTACCCAGTTATGGGATAGATGGGCGTCTGCTGCGTGCTTTGCAATCCATGTACTGGGATCGCAAAGCATGTGTGCGGGTGGACGGCAACATATCGCCCTGGTTCCATGTCAATATCAGCGTTAAGCAGGGTTGTGTGTTGTCAGCTCGTCTGTTTATTCTATATCTGGATAAGCGTCTCCAAAGATTGAGGTCATTGAATGTGGGAATGCGCATGAGTGATCTAGTGGTGAACTGCCTGCTTTATGCAGATGACGCTGTACTTCTAAGCTCAACTCCATCTGAGCTGCAAACACTGGTCAAAGTTATGAATGAGGATTGTAAGAGTATGGGCTTACATTTGAATGCGAAGAAAACTAAAGTTTTAGTATTTGAAAAAGAAGCAACCAGAACGGACGTAAGAGTCGTGGTAGATGATGTAGTGCTGGAACAAGTGGATGAGTTTGTATATCTTGGATGTGCTTTTAGCAGGGGTGAAAGGTACACCGTTGATATTGAAAGAAGAGTGTGTTCAGGGAACAGAGTGAATGGAGCGTTAGGGAGATAACTTAATAGCACAATTTTAAGTCAGGGTGCCCGTCTAGCCCTCCATAATTATGTGCTTATCCCAACGCTATTGTACGGAAGTGAGAGTTGGGTATGTCAGAAGGGCATGAAAGTAGAATCAACGCAGTTGAGATGAGGTCGCTAAGAAAAATATATGGTGTGACACTCGCGGACCGGGTTCGTAATGTCGAAGTGAGAGAGAGGTTAGGTTTGAAAGAAAGTGTCGGTGTAAAGATGAGAAAGGGCATGCTCCGTTGGTTCGGACATGTAGAAAGAATGGTAGATGAAAGGTTAACAAAACAGATATACAATGCGAATGTGGAAGGATGTAGGTACCGGGGAAGACCAAGACTGACATACCACGATCAGATTGATAGAGTACTGTCCGAAGGTGGTGTCAAGAGTCTTCGCAACCGGCGTGTGTGTATGAAGAGAGTGATAAATGTGGAGGAAGCGAGACAAGCCTGCAAGGATCGTGATATATGGTACTCGGTTCTCTCTGCCTACCCCGTAAGGGATCTTCTGGCGTGAAGATATGTATGTATGTATGAGTAACAAATTATGGTAACAAACATCCATCCATCCATATATCCAAACTTTTACATTTATAATATTAATATAGGTTACAGATTACAAAAAGATTGATATGAGGAATAAAAAATTAGCTTTTATTCGTGATTTCGGGGAGGAAAGTGTTAAAACTACCAAGTAACATAGCTACTAAGCTCCAAGTGCCGTGATCTTTTGCACAACTCAAATGGAACAAAGGAGAGGGGGATTTTTGGGCCCAAATGTAAAGGGTTGAAGTATGTTTCAAAAAAATGATACTATTTTTCTATTTCAAAGTTCAAAATATGAGCTTAATCCGCTTTCTGAGAAAAAAGAAATCACGAAAATAAGTTTGTGGTACTATAATTGTATAATCGATAAAATTATAATCGATTTATGTAAATAATTTTAATCGAAATATAAGCTCGTAAATATATGTAAAAGTGTATTTTTGATTAATATTTAGTATAATCAACAGTAAGTACCATCATTATTTTACAAACCATTTATAATATAAAAAGAAAAAATATATTTGATACAATTTATTTAATCGATTGATTACGTTACTTCAAAGTTAATACGATTTAGTGTCTGTGGATTTAATACAGCTAAAATTGACAATTACAACTGACATCACTGACGGCTCCGCAAGAGTCGCATTCGCAGTCGCTATTTTACGTACCTACCTACAGAGAGGCATCCTTTAATTTGTGTTTTCCAAAAATCTGTGTTTTATTATTGTTTCAGTTTATAAACATGAAGCATAGTTGCCTGTATTACAAGTATCTGTTGTTTATATAATAGTAAACGGTTACAGTGAGTTAAACTATACCATAGTACCGTAACCTTACTTCTAGTGAATATCTTATATCTCTATTCTCAGATTGCTAAAATCTGTAAAATTTTCATTATTTATATAACGTTAAACTAGCTATTAATTAATATAATTTTCATCTTATTACAAGGGGGCCCAAGTTTGTATGCAACGGTATCAGTCTCCTTTACTGTAAATCTATATATATATATATATATATATATATATATATATATATATATATATATATATATATATATATATATATATATATATATATATATATATATATATATATAAATCATTTGCTGTTCGTTAGTCTCGCTAAAACTCGAGAACGGCTGAACCGATTTGGCTAATTTTGGTTTTGAATTAATTGTTGAAGTCCAGGGAAGGTTTAAAGGGTGAGGAAATATAGAAAAAAATAAGAGTAGTTAAAAAGGCAGAATAACGTGTGCCGGGTCAGCTAGTAGTTGAATAAATATATAAACTGTTTGTTTGCAGAAGCAGGACATTTTTGCTCTCATGGAGACAGCGCGACCAATAGCCTGAAAACGGGAAAAACCCGCCCATAGCAGGGCATATGGTCACGTTATATATGCCCAAAATTAAAGTCTAATTTTGTCCTAGACCAAATGAATTGTCCCCATAATATTGTGAATAATCTAGAAAAGTGAAGAGTGAGAACACTGAAAGTCTAGAAATAAAAGAAAGAGATAGCTGCTTCTATCGATAAACAATAGCTGCCTTTACCCAATTGACCTCGCATAGGGTGTAAGGGTGAAAATAGCGTGTACTAAGACTTGTTTACATCTAACTTGTTTACAAGTCATTTTCGGAACTTTTAAGAACATGACCGAACTTTACCTTGTGTAAAAATAAGGACACGTTGGCGAAAAGCAAGTCAGTTTCATAAAGCGATTCGGAAGCGACAGTTCTGACGATTAGTGTTAAGCAATATAGTACAGTGAAAAGTGATACGGAAAGTGTGTTAGTTTAGTGATTCGGTTTAGTCGATTAGTTCTTGTGTGAATATAGTGACAGTGCTATGAGTGTTAGTGTACATAGTGTATCATACATTAGTATGGTAAATACACGGTTTTAATTTAAGTGGCATTTTATCGCACAATACGAATTCTAAGCTTAATTATTCACGCTTGCTGCGTGATTCGTCGATAGGAATAGCTGAGCTAGTTTAATTCAAACTAATATTATAAATGCGACTGTATCTCTGTTACATTTGCACAATGTCTGCTGTTTCTGCCTAATAACTTCATAAGCTACAAATAATAAATATTTGTGCTTTAGAGATAAGTCTAGCTGTTGTACGCTTTTGTTTTTGTTATTTTTATATTTACTGTTATGTACATTGAAATAAATAAACCACTGAAGCAGTTTTGACGAAATTTTGCTAGAAAAAGTTGAAGAACTAGCGTCAAACATAGGCTACTTTAAAAAAAATAACCCCTAAGGGACTGAAATAGATGATGAAAATTCTGTATGCAATATCATTCACACTGGAGCGAAATTGCGCGGGTCAGTTAATCCATACTAATGTTATAAATGCGAAAATAACTCTATCTATCTGTCTGTCTCTTCTTCACACCTAAACCACTGAACCGATTTGGATGAAATTAGGTAAAAAGATAGTTTGAGACCCATGAAAAGGCATAGGATAGTTATATGTAGGAAATCCCGCGAGAACAGGAATTATGCGGGATTTTATTTTAGAATTTTTTCCACGCGGACGAAGTCCCGAAGTAAAATAAAACAATGTTTCCACTTACTACGGTATTTATTTACTATCACATAAATATTATTATACAATTCTATACTATCTATCCGTTTCAGAATTACTAATGTACAAATATTATTATACAAAATTTAATTTCATTCCTAGTATGGGGCCATCTATAAATTACAATTTATTTCAAACGAATTTCATGATTTTTTAACCCTTCCACCGTCCTTGTCACAGCTGGTCACATTTGTTTCCTTCCCTATCTAGAATGATGTCACATATTCTACAATTTTTCATTGAAACAATGATCTTAATCGATTATTTTTTATCTATACAGGTGACTTTTCAAATTTACCGTTGTAATACTTATATATAACTTATATTTATGAAAAATTGTTATTTACAAAATTTGGGACCCCCTTTGTCACACAATGTCACACTTCGTCAACCCCCTCTCTCCCCCTTAACTCGTGACGTAATTTATAGAAGACCCCTAATAACTAATATAATTGAAATGTCGACTTGACTGAATTAGAACTTATGACCGATCTAGCTCTCAGCGCAAAGAACGCTCTAACCAAACGTGTCGCTGTTCAATGTGGTGAAACTTTCAATTGTTTGATCGTACTGATCGCAAAAAAATAATGTACAGTAACATAACAGACTAAAATTTCATGTTTTTTAAATGAGTAAATTACTTCAGCACAAGACTAGTGCAAAAAATGTTAATAATAATGTGGAAGCCATATTGAAGAGTATTAAAACACTCGTCAAAGTTAAAAAAGATGTGAAATAACAATACATTATTAAAAAATAAACCAAAAAAGTTATGCACCATATATTAAGTTTAAGTCAATATTAAAAATCATAGTGTTCGTCTTCCTTTATTGTTGAATTTTAAAAAATGGGCCCACCCAGAAAGAATTCTCAAAATCGGATCACTCTGTCAAAAGTTAAGGGTAGGTGGTTTAACATAAAAAAAGTCGAATTGAGATTGAGAACCTCCTTCGTTTTTTCGTCGGTTTGAAATGAGAAGAGATAGTGAATTGATTGCATCCACAGACGACACAAATACTAATGGACACGGTGTTGGGCGCAAAATGCGTAACCGCTCATATGAACAAATGTATGTAAATGTCAAACGCTTTTAGATATATCGTAAAAAATATGCGGTATTGTGCTATTTTATCGTGTTGAATAAAAGGCTAAGGCAGGAATACCTCTGGAGTGATTTTATTTCATCGGTAAGTATTATGACTGTATTTCTCTGTGTAAATTCAAGCAACATTGACAACCTAAGAAATTGCCTCGAAAGCCATATCCGGTTTAATTCGTGGTTGCAACCAATGCTAACCCATTTACATCATTACAATGCAATGGTTATTATGCAAAACCCAGTTTCAGACTTTCATATAGGAAAGAATTTGTCCATTAATATAGGGATAGCTCCCGGCACGGTTCTTGAGCGCTGCTCTTGGCTAGGGCAGAATCTAATAATATAATACAATATAAAATAATACTCACGGGACAAATTACACTTACTGATCTAACCCCAAAGTAAGCAAATTATTTGCTTGTGTTATGGGTGTTAGTCAACGATACTAATACATAGAAATACATATATAAATACTGTTACAAACATAATAAATACCCAAACCCAGAAATACAAACATCTACACTCATCACACAAATGCTTGTCCCTGTCGGAGATCTAACCCGAGCCCCTTCTATTGCATAGTCAGGGTCGCTAACCACTCGACCAACGGGGCGGTCTCAGTATAAACATCATTGCGGATGTTATATTTCAGTATAACATATAACATCCGCAATGTTTATTTTGCCATGCACAAAACGATCCCACTTTGTAGCCGAGCACTCAAAAACCGTGCTGGAACTATACTTGACTATCTTTAATTTTTTAACCGAATTACAAAGTCGAAGTCAAAAACTTGTTTTATTCAAATGAGCCTTTACAGGTAGAGGTGTGTAATTAACAGTTTTCAAATTGTTTAACGTAACTGTTTTTCATCAATGGTTAACAGGTTAAAAAACTTAAATCGTCAACGGGTCTTCAATAATCGGATTATGCACTAAGCTCATAACAGTTTAAATAATTAATAATTGCTTCAATGTTATGTCAACTCTTGCGAGTTGCAACAACGTTGACATTGTTTAGCTTTTAATATTTTCGAAATAATCACTCCGTTGCATTGTGAAGAATTTATTAGGTTTATATTTTTAATATATTCTATACGTTCCATCGTTATATTTTTAAGAGATTTTTAAGTGGAAAAAAAAAGTTAATTCATTGACGAACATAAAACTGTTAATAAAAACAGTTTATTGATTTAACAACCATCTCTAATTGCAGGCACTTTTGATGGGTCGACAATTTTTTAGTTACTACAGGAACGGTACTAAAACTACAGAACTACGGAAAAAAGTATAAATTACAAATAGAATTTCACTAAGTACAGACAACAAAAAAAGGATAAAAATTAAATAAACATACTTGCGATCAGTGACCACTAGATGGCACTGCTACATATTTTTCAACTTTCATAGACCATCTGAAAAGCTTTTCCTATATATTTAATACCAATAAGATTTAGCCGGCACCCTGTCCTCTTTGATGCCCATTTCTTCCATGATATCCATTTCAAAAGTGCGCAACGTTGGTTTGAATGTAATCTGAAACAATAAATATTTGCAAAGCTTTAATGGTATGAGTGAAAATAGTTAAAGAACAAGGAAGAAGCCCGCGTTTTCCCTGTGTTGTTTTGGCTCTTTTGAAGAATAGGCCAACTGCCGTTCTGCAAGGCAGGTCGTAAAAGGCGACCGATTGGCTACGCGAGTCACTACTACGGATGTAAAGCGGTAAAATTACTTTCGTAAAATTCGGTAAATTACAATACTTTACGTAAAATATTACATTCTACGGTAAATAACGGTAAGATTGGGTAAAAACCAAATTAAACTTCAACAAGCGGACGGGCGACAGTTGGTTGTGAGTTGTGACTCTGGCGAGTGCACCGCTAGGAGTGCAAAATTAAAAAATATGTTGAATATAACATAAATAATATGTCAAAACCAAAATTAAAAATATGTTAAATATAACTAATAATAAGTAACATGATGCCTAATAAATCATGATTATAAAAAACAAATAAATTAAATTTAGGAAAAAATGTTTAGCAGGGGAGAATTATTTAAGTCCAACTTGTCGTTCAAGAGGTAAGGGCTATTTTTCAATTTGTTTATTTCCAGCGCTTCTAGAGAGTTGAGTTTTCTGCCTATACAGAAGTGGAGTGTTTTTATATTAATAGGGTCAAATGTATGATCTTCCCCTAATAAATGTCTCACAAAAGCAAAATCACTCTATCCCGAGCGCCAGCTCCTAACATGCTCTCTAACTCTCATTGTAAATGATCTCCCCGTCTGCCCAATATATACTCAATCACAGTCTTTACATTTTAATTTATAAACACCACTTTTACTCATGTCTGGTATTTTCTGTTTGTTATTAAATAATATTTTTCCTAAAGACTTCGTAGGATAGTACACTGTCTTCTGCTCCTTTACTAATCGTGAGCACTTATACTACCTACGTTTGTTTGTGTTTATTTAACTAATAGCTACACTACCTAGTAATTAACTACAAAATTCCAATGGCGGCGGGGAACCAAGTAAATAGGTTTGTTTACTTAATATTTTCATGTTTATATTTGAAAATTTTACTTTTTTTACAATTCATAAAAAATACCTATTACCTAACTTGTAAGTACACGCAGTAGGCACGCAAGTTACACCCCGAACGCCATACATCCATTCACCATACATTCGTCGCCGGTAATTTTACTATATAATATAAAATACCGTAAAATACCCGTATTTTACTAGTGTTTTCGGTAAAATTACGTAATTTGCAACCCTGGTCACTACCATCGTGGCTACTATGTGGTAGAGTTCTGCATTGTCTCGCCCGGGTCTGGTACCACCGCCTTGCTTATTCCTGCCGCAATAGCGTCAGTGCTTGTCACTGTCGTGTTTCAGTTTAAAGGGTGAAGTAGCCGTTAAACTTATGCATGTGGCATTACACCTTGCTACAAAATAGCAATACACCATTAACATCCTTGATGTCTAGGAGATGGTTGACTCTTTCCATTAGGAGATACAACAGCTTGTTTGCTATCTCACATGATATAGAAAAATACTAAAGTACTCTTCACTCAACTAAAATAATAGCACAGTGCTAACTAGGCTTTACAGTAGGAAAACATTACGCGTTGGTGCTTAACCTATGAAGACCTTCCGTACCTCTAACACCTAGTACCGTAAAACGGGGTGAATAGGAATCACGGTCTGAATAGGAACAAAACCAAAAAGTTTTTCAAGCCCACAGATCCAAGTCGCATTAGCGTAAAAATGCCATGTGTTTTTTTCTCTGCACACCATTATTTACTCTGTGAATTGGCAACACCTGATTGTCTATGAAATAAAAGACAAAAAGAAATTAACGTCTCAAAGTTGACTGTGTTTTTGCGAGGTTAACAGGCACAAAACGGTGTGAATAGTCACAAAGTGTGGGGTGAATAGCGTTTCTATTCACCCCGTATACTGGGTAAATAGAACCAGTCTATATTTTGTCAATTTTCTTCTTAATGCATGGAAAAACTACTAAATAAAATTTTCGATAGAAAAATAGACTGGTAGACTCATCAAAAAAAACGGGGATAGTGGTATGCAGTCCTTGAAACTTATAAAGAAATACAAGTCTGAAGTTTCGAATTGTGCCTATTCACCCCATTTTACGGTAGTCATAATGTTAGTGACACATTTGTCCATCTGTTCTCCGACCTGCCTGTCAGGAATGCTTATTTTCCATTCTTAAATAAAGTCCCAGACTAACACCAGTATTCAAGGAATTATCTATATTATAATTTTTTTGTTGTCTGTACTACTTACTTTATTAGCAGCAGCTGCTGTTGTGTCCTTCTCAACATTTTCTACATACAACTCTCTACTTTTATAATCTGCAGTTTCCTCTGCTGACTTTGGTATTGGGATGATACGACTACTGGCCAATGAAACACGCACCTGAAAACAAAATGGTTGTTGCTTAGTTTTTATACTTTATAGACGAGGAACCAAACGAGCAGGAGACTTATGATTGATAACACCATCCCTTAGACATCGGCAATTAAATTAAATATTAAATATTCATGGAACAAATTACACTTACTGATACCCCAAAGTGAGCAAATTATTTGTTTATGTTATGGGTGTTAGTCAACGATACTTATAGATAGAAAAAAATACATGATAAATAAATCCTAGAATATATTAAATAAACACCCAAACCCGGAAATACAAATATTTATGCTCAACACACAAATGCTAAGGATCAAGGTCAGGATCGAACTCCAGCCCCATCGATTGCATAGTCAAGGTCACTAACCACTCGACCAACGGAAGGGCAATACTAGAGGTTTTCCAATTGCATTGCCAAGACCGATGAATTATTGACAATACATATGCAATACGAATTGAATGGATGTAATTTACACTTTCCATCGTCGTCTAAACATGAACTCTTGCACTGTTCCACAAATGTAAAACAGTGCAAATGCTCTGTAACTGTAATACACGCTCAAGCAACTTAGTGCAGTAGCAGAAGCTAAGTACTACTTATTTCCCATCCAGACTCAAGGCGAGAAGTCTCCCCGAGAACTCTCGCTGAGACTTTTTTCCAGACAAGAAATTTTTCCACACTCTCATTTTTCTCACTCATGTTCTGGATTCTATCCGGTATGGACGATATTACTCACGATATTCAAAATGTAGCTGGTTTGGCTCTGTATGCCGTTGTATACTACATATTTGTGACAGTTGCAACTAAAAATAAAGTAATAAAAATATAGAAAAGAGGGACAATGGTGGGTAAAGCAAATTCATCGAAAAGGAACAGGATTGGTAATTTATTTCATACTCTCATATACTAGTGACGTCTACTTTCCGCCGCTCATTGAGACAAAACGTGAGTCTGATAGTCTTCTCTCTTCACGCCCGAGAAATCCTTTGAATCGGCAAAATTTACCGATACCGATCGGAGAACTCGAGAGTACGAGAACGAGGTAACTCCTCAAATTCAAACTTCACGGGTGTTCTCGGGTTTTCTCGCCATGAGTCTGGATGGGACATTAAATATACTTAAATAACTATTGTAATATACAATTACTAAATGTTTATGTTAATGTCATTTATTTATCACAATCACTTTCCAAATTTAAGCCCTGCCAGTTTTCCACATGTTGGTCCAGGCTTCTTTGAAGAATAGGCCAACTGCCATTCTGTCAAGCAGGTTGTAAAAGGTGACCAATTGGCTATGCAAGTCATGGTTACTAGGTGGTAGAGTTCTGCACTGTCTCGTCCGGGTCTGTTACGACCGCCTTATCTATTCCTGCTCCAATAGCGTCACTGCTTGTCGCTGCCGTGTTCTGGTTCGGAGGGTAAGGTAGCCAGTAAACTTATGCATGTGGTTTTAGACCTCATCACAAGATAACAACGCACTATTAACATCTTTGGTGTTTATAGGCGATGGCTAACTCTTTCGATCAGGAGACCCATCTGCTTGTTTGCTATCTTATAATATAACAAATAAACCTATTAGAGCATCATCAGAGTTTACATTATATTATTTTAAAACCATAATTATTGTACACACACAAAGACAACAATTTAAATGCAAGTACATCAGGTAGACAAACAACTTGCATTTTAGTTGTTGTCTTTATGTGTGTTTGTACAATAATTATGTTATTATTATAGATTATAAAAAATCATATTGGACCGACCAGCAAGGTGACATCTTGTTGGTCACTAAAATGGTCACCTTGCTAAGTCGGTAGGGTTGAGGCGGAACTTAGGATCAATAACTGGTAAGAGGTAACCAGGAATGGTGTTAAATGGCGAACTCTCGTAATGGAGGTCAAGACCCTCTTTGGGGCGCTGACACAATGGAGGAGTAATAGAAGAAAATAGTACAATATAGTAAAATAGTAGAAAAAAGTACAATGATCAAATTGGTCACGTGCTGTCTGAAAGTGGTATTGAGAGCATTGCCTCACATTAAATTTACCTGCCTTACCTTCAAATTCAGAACACGACAGTGACAAACATCCGGTTGCAGGAATATGTAAGAGGGGGTAACAAATCCAGATGAATTTCAGAAATCTTCCACTTAGTAGCCACCATGGTAGTGACATATTTGGCCCACCATTCGCCTTTTACCAACAGCTGGTAGTTGGCAGATATGTTATTCTTCAAAAGTGCGCCGAACCAACACAGATCAAAATGCGTAAAACTTACTTTTTCCCCATCTTCAGTAAATCTCCATTCCACTTCCGTGGGCTTCATGGTTTCTGGATCCACAAGTTTAACTCCAGTGGTTACCAACAAAGGTGCTTCTGATTGAATAGTTACTCCTGGGAAACCTTTGTCTTTACCCACCTGAAACATTTATGGCAAACTTTGAAGTTGACTGACAAAATAAGAATTATGCCCTCATAAGCATTTCTGGCTGGCTAAAACAAATATTATAGAACAATATGAGTTTAATGTAAAAAAATCAAAATGATGCTTTTTCAAAAAGTGCTTTTGATGGAAATCTATACATATAATAAAATCGCAGCAAAGTCAAAACTGTACACTGAATATTTTTTTTAAAAGAATACTTGGGGCGTGATCTACAACCGATATCGAAGCCAAAAATATAGTTTTTAGAATTTTTGTCTGTTTGTCTGTATGTAAGTCCGGGGTAAACTCAAAAAGTACTGCATGGATTTACTTCAAATTTTGCATAAATATTACTAACAGGTCAGGTCAACATATAGGCATACATATTATCACGCTATCACCTAGCGGCCAGGTGCTGTGCGGAGTAAACGAAATCCGCGCGGACGAAGTCGCTGGCAACAGCTAGTTATAAAATATAGCCTAAAGAGCTGTGACAATATGCTAGCAAGCAAACAGTGCCGTCACAGTTAAAGTTTTGGCTCCTAATATATATCTATATCTATCTATACATATAATAAAATCGTAAGGAAGTCAAAACTGTACATTGAATATTTTTTTAAAAAAATACTTGGGGCGTGATCTATAATCGATATCGAAGCCAAAAATGTCGTTTTTAGAATTTTTGTCTGTTTGTCTGTATGTATGTCCGGGGTAAACTCAAAAAGTACAAAATGGATTTAATTCAAATTTTGCATGAATATTACTAACAGGTCAGGTTAACATATAGGCTACATATTATCACGCTATCACCTACGGGGGAGGAGCTGTGTGGAGTAAACGAAGTCCGCGCAAATGAAGTTGCGGGCAACAGCTGGTACAATTTAAATCATAAATTCTGTTTACATTACATGTGAAAGGTAATTTACGTAAAGCACAATAAACCAACATCTGTGTCATCTATCAACAGGTCCACTTGCCCCAAACTGTTCCAATACTTTTTAAATAAATTTTACCATATAAAAGTCATTTTAAAGGTAGTTAAATAGTTCGATGTAAATAGAGCTAAATGTAAATCATTAGTAGTTAATTAAATCTGTACATTAATATGTGAAGGAAAATCTTTGTACCCCTTTTTAAGACAATTACAAACAATTGCTAATTCTAAAGGTCCTAGTAAAGATATTGAGACGTTTTACTCATATTATTGCATTGTCATTGGTCCTTGATAAATATGCAAAAATTTAAAAAAGATTCAAATTCAAAATTGTGTGAACTATGAAATATGAATATGACAAAATTTACATTGAGGAGGAATGCACAAACTAAGTAATTTTTAAATAAAATGCATAAGAAATGAAATTTATGTAAATAAACATTACACACACTAAGATCATGTGACATACATGATACTATACACACATACATACAGTTTTCTTTACGGCTAAAGTTTGTTGTCAAGTACATGATCTAATTTCAGCCACAGGTAATCACTAGTAGCTGCAAATCTGCCTGATTAATAAGTCTAGATAGAGTTATCCTGAACTAATGACACTAATTGTTCGCAATAGATGTTATTTAAATAATTATTAGTTAATAAAATAGCTGTCAGTATGTCTGATCAAAAAGTCTAGTCAGTAATTCTGACGTAAACACAATAATTATTAGCAATATATATGTTAAACTAGCTGCAGCTGCATTATCCGTTTTTGGTGAATCCCTCGGAATCACCTAATTTTTCTGGGATAAAAAATAGCCTATGTGCTATTCCAGATTAACTCTGTAACCTGTGTGCCAAATTTCATTCAAATCCGTTCAGTAGTTTTTGCGTGATTGAGTAACAAACATCCATCCAAACATCTAAACTTTCGCATTTATAATATTACTAGCTGTGCCCGCGACTTCGTTCGCGTGAAAAAAATTCTAAAATAAAAACCCGCATAGTTCCCGTTCCCGTGGGATTTCCGGGATAAGAACTACCCTATGTCCTTTTTTGGGTCTCAAACTATATTTGTAGCAAATTTTATTCAAATCGGTTCAGCAGTTTAGCCGTAAAAGCGTAACAGACAGACAGACAGACAGAGTTACTTTCGCATTTATAATATTAGTATGGATTAATTAATTAATATTAATAATTAATATTAATATACATAGATGTAAGTCATTATTAGTAAATTAAATAGTTGTAAGTTTGTCTGATTAAAAAGTATGATCAGTAATTCTGACCTAAATATGACTGTTGTTTACAACAGATATTAAAGGTAATTACTATTAGTTGATTTAATAGCTGTAAATTTGTCTGATTAAAACTTCTGGTCTAGTTAAATACAAGTTGGTACTACTTATTAGTTAATTAGTTGTATGTCTGTAAGTTATACTACATAAATAAAATGGATAGTCAGATCTGTGCAAGCACTTACAATTCTCAAATGAGTATTCAGTCCCTCCACTATGACCCAATTACGTTCCTGTATAACTTGTGATACCAGACCTTGTTTACCCTTATCCTTGCCAACCATTATTTCAACCCTATCGCCCCTGAAATAGAAATGATACACACAATATAACTATAAAGGTATATTAAAAAATTATGGAACAATTTTAACAATGTAAAAATAAAAAGTTTTCTACCTCAGTAGACAGAGTTACAAAACTTTGATATAATTTTTGTATGTGTTCTTCCCCTGTTGGTCCCGGGCTCCTTTGAAGAAAAGGCCAACTGCGGTTCTGCCAGGCGACCTGACTTTATGAGTCTCTACCATCTTGGCTACTAGGTAGTAGTTCTGCATTGTCTCGCCCAGGTCTGGTACCTCCGCCATACCTATTCCTGCCGCAATAACACTGTCGTGTTCCAGTTTTGAGGACAAGGTAACCGGTAAACTTATGCATCTGGCATTAAACCTAGCCACAAGATAGCAACACACCATTAACACCTTTAGTGTCCATAGGTGATGGTTGACTCTTTCCATCAAGAGACCCATCTGCTTGTTTGCTATCTGATATATTTAAAAAAATGTACATATATATCATGAGATAGCAAGCAAGCAGATGGTTCACCTGATGGAATGAGAAAGCTTATTATCAACTAGCTGTTGCCTGCGACTTCGTCCGCGCGGACTTTGTTTACTCCGCACTGCTCCTCCCCTGTAAGTGATAGCATGATAATATGTAGCCTATATGTTGACCCGACCTCATAGTAATATTCATGCAAAATTTGAAATAAATCCATGCAGTACTTTTTGAGTTTACCCCGGACATATATACAGACGAACAGACATACAGACAAACAGACAAAAATTCTAAAAACTATATTTTTGGCCTCGATATCGATTGTAAATCACGCCCCAAGTATTCTTTTAAAAAATATTCAATGTACAGTTTTGACTTTCCTACGATTTTATTATATGTATAGATAACAGTGGTCTTAATCTTTTTATAACGATGAGCCACTTTATCAAATATCTGTCTCATCATGAACCCCTACTGTTTGGAGGTAATGTACTTGAATAGTAAATGAATAAAAGGTAGTTCTAAAGATAGATAGAATAGCTATAAATAAAACACTATCATCAGACTGTACCATGGAAGGTAACAAGGTGACTAAGACAACTGATGGGTTGCAGTTATTTATTAATTAAACTTACAAAACAGTATAGGTCTTAGTCTATACAAATACCTAGCTACGTATGTGCATACAATATCTTTCACTAACGTGAGCTTAAAGACGGACAGCATAGGCTTTCTCATCTCGTACCCACTTCGGTATTCACTTGAGGATAGCATAGGCCGTCTATCAAGCTAGACCGCTAGCTACGGAATGAATTGATGGCTGCTCCGTCGGCCTTTATATGCTTCCGCGCGGTGCGTTCGGGCATGATCGGACATCTTCGGGCCGTCTCGGCTGCCACACGTTTGCTATGATGATTCATGTGATTTACTACACCGCTTCAAGACCACTTTTAGTACTTCTAGGGACGATTGGTGGTCTGCGGACCTTTGGTCTATAGACACCAAGGATGTTAACGTTGTTGCTATCTATGAGGTAGGGATGTGTGGGTTCCAAATTTTTTTTCTTATATCATAAGATAGCAAACAATCAGATGGGTCTCGTGATGGAAAGAGTCAACCATCGCCTATAAACACCAAAGGTGTTAATGTTGCTATCTTGTGGCGAGATCTAATGCCACATGTATAAGTTTACTGGCTACCTTACCCTCCAAACCGGAACACGACAATGACAAGCACTGACATTATTGCGGCAGGAATAGGTAAGGCGGTGGTGCCAGACCCGGGCGAGACAATGCAGAACTCTACCACCTAGTGTGGGTTCACTTGAAACCTTACTGTCCAAATCAGAACAGAAGCAATCATACAATAGTAGTGACAATTTTAACCTTTTCTAACCTTTTATGAGATGCCTAGCACTAAAGCAGTTGATCTTTTCTTCAAAACTAGATCAACATGGGAAATCAATAAAATAAATCCTAATTAAAAACCTGGATACTGAAGCCTACAAGAAAACATTTAACATATTACTACCATCATGATGACAAGGTGGTAAAACTACATCTTGCTCAAGTTTATCTCATAACACTATAAAACTTATAAAAATACTTATAATACTTGTAAAAAACAACTTATAAAACTACATCTTACTAAAACATGCTATCATTTTGCACTGCAGAATTGCACAACTTAATTCCCCCATCCCCATTTTTCTATCGATCATCGAGGCGCACAGATAGTAGGCATCGCCATATGGTGGACGTTCCACGTACCCAAACGAAGCGGTTCGATTTGACATTCTTGATCCGTACCGCAAGGGTCTGGAATATGGAGTCTGTGTTCCCCGACTGGTACAACCTAGGGATCTTCAAGAGAAGAGTGAACAGGTACCTTTAAGAGAAGCACGTTCCATCTTAGGCCACACCTTAGCTTACCATCAGGCGAGATCATGGTCAAACGCTTCCCTATCGACAGTAAAAAAAAAAGTTTCATACAATCCTCTCTATTTCCACAATAACATCAGTTCTAGTTACTGTCAATATCCCATTTAGAAGGTAAGGTAACTTGGTAAATTATACCTTTGGTATAATACACACCTACCTACTACATGGACAACAAATAGAAACAGTCTACTTTTTTTAACCATTGCTTTATTCGCACTAATAGCCCTCTGGGTCACTATTATGTCGATATAGTAAAGGTTGTTTCTTTCCATCAGCTGTATCTTGTATGTTACAAATATATTTATTAGTAATAAAATTTATCTATTGTGAATTCAACTACTATTTTCTTACATTTTGACCCATTTAGCATCGTTCTTTACAGTAATTCAGATATTTTCAAGAGGTTGTACCATATAATTATCTGATTAACTTTTATTTTAAAGCATGTTAACACTGTATGAAATTTGAGAACTTTTCAATTAAACTTACTTAAAGAAGCTCCATTCTCCTACAGGTTCCAAAAACACCTTTTTCCTAAGTGTCCCGCGCTCATTTTGCTGTCTGAACTGACCGGTCCAAGGCCTGTTTGTTGTAAAACGAAACTTCTTTCTAGCTATTTGTGCCGTTGGATATTGTGGATATCCAGTAGGATTCTTCCAATATACCTAAAAATTAAATGAGTTTATAGATTTAACTAAAACATTAGGTTAGGTGTGGCATATTCTAATTAACTACTTTACAATGGTCTTTTTTACCTGTTCATAGCTTCTTTTAATGTAAGATTCGGGAAGATTTGAATATTTTACAGTCAAATCACCCACTTTTTTGGATAAAAATGTAAATATTCGCATTTTTGTTATTTTCTTACAATTTTTATTATTTATGGTAATTATTGCAGTGTTGCCAACCCCTGTGAAACTTTCCCCCCAAATTCCCTATAAAATCCCCCTAAAACCGCCTAAGTATTTTTTTAGTATACTTAGAATAGTTTATTTAAGTTTACAAATATTTTTTATTGGTATATCAAATAAGTTTTCATTATTTTATTTCATTTATTAAAATACAGATGCAATAAAACAATCATGCAATATTATTGTGTCTAAAACCAGCATCGTCATTAGTGACAGAAAAAGTGCCTAGCACTAGCACTTCCGCTGGAGGTGCTAGTGCTAGGCGCCTTTTTCTTGTAATAATACATTTTTCAGCTGTTTTTAACATATTTTCTGAAGATGAATTTTTTGCAAAAATTGAATTTAACGTTTAATGTGAATCTTACTCATCATAATGTCCATGCGCCATGTCCAGCGATATATTTTTTTATTATTTATAATCACGTATATAGGGAAGAGGACTGATTTGTTGTCAACTCTTTTGCAAGAAACTTTACTCTTGATGTTGGGACATACCACACCTATCACATCCGATTGTAGATATTTTGTGTCGGAAATAAGCCTAACATAAAAAAATGTTAAACAAGAGCTGCTTTCCCTCAACATCAAAGATGTGGAGTACATTATAAATAAACGACTCCTACATTACCTGGAAGAGTGGCAGCTCATTAACGGTAAACAATACGATTTCCGTCATGGCCTGAACAATTGTTAAAAACAACATTCAAATAAAAAAACGCATCGACATCGGTTTACCCGTTTATAAGCTACAGTACTACAGACAGACATATACAGGGTATAACAAAAATAAGCACTAATACTGAAGGAGCGTTCAGGATGTGTGGTTAGCTCTTTAATTATACATTTTTAATAAATAAAAACTATGAAATTTCTGAGAAAATGAATGTCAAAGTTTTTTTTCAAAATGATCTGTGTCAGCCCTGAAGTATAGCACGCAGTAACGTACGCGCACGGTTTACGCAGCTATGAAAGGTCACAATCATATGATAGATGTCAATGAACTGCTAGACGCACAACAAAGTACTAATTACTTGACAGAGTAAATAATGTAGATATTATTTAAAGAGTTTTTTTATATTTTTTTCTACCAGGACTGATGTTGGAATAAACCCATGAGGGTCCTTAGTTTGATTACCAGGCTGGACAATCTGATTCATAGGTAACTTAACTGGGTTTTGATAGCCATAATTATTACATTATGTTAAAAAAAACACTGTCCGACTATTGGTGTCACTCGATAGCATATTACGATCATATTAAAATAATTATTAATTACTATACTCATATTCAATAAAAAAAATCTCATAAAATTTTATTAATCGTAAATACCTACCTAGTAGTCTCATACCTAGTTTACGTAAGGCAAACCTGCGACTATTAGGCATTTCATGCAGGAAAATCTCCCGCCTGGCAACAAAATTATATCAGCTGTGTACCTAAAATTTATTGTGACCTGGATTATTATTTCTAACTCTGAGTGAAACTATTAGTTTGGTACATACATTCTAAAACAATCGTGGCAAATAATCCAATATAACTAATTAAGGTATCTTTTTGTTATGAAAACACATTACATAAATTACTTCATCACACAATATCCACCTTCAAAGTCAACTATTCACATGTGTTTTCAGTGTAGGTACCTAAATCTATTCCGTGATTCATAGGCATTTTACAATGTATTATCTGGCATGGTTTCAACTTACAAACTGTTTTAATGGCATAATACTTACCTCTAGTACCTACCCTGTTTGCTTCTAACTTCACATAACAAGGTGTCTAAATAGGTAATTAGTTTTTGAGCAGGTAAATCATAGCTATTATCACTTTTTTTACACACAATTCTAAAACCTTAGTAAAACTTTCTCGTTGATAACACGACACTTCGCAAAATAAATATGCATTATCATTAAGAATTAAGACACAACACAACCTTTTATAAGCATTTTTGACAAATAAACCTACGCATTGATTAGCCTAGAAGTCCTTTGATTTGAAGTATTACCGACATCGCGCTAGGCGTCTCAACGCGGCGCAACGCGGTCTCAACCAAGCGCCCGACTTAAGGCCTTGCTCACACACACTACTGAATATTTTCCGCGGGAATTTTAATTGCGCAAATTAATTTTCGTTACATATGAAATTTGACATGGCTAGCACTGCTAAAAAAATGTCAAGAATCGGAATGTTCCCGGTGAGTTGATAGGCTCGTTTGTCACTATCACTACATGGCTGATGAAACTTAGTACCTACCTAAAGTTTGTTTTAGGTGCGCCTCTTCTTACCTTTTTTTATGTTATTGAGATAGGCAAACTAGCAGACGTGCCACCTGATGGTAAGTGGTCGACGTCGCTAATGAACAAAAATGGGATACCTGGGCTGGAACTAGCCCAGGTATTCCATTCATGTGTTAGAGACATAAGATGTTAAGATCCTGAGACATAAGATGTTAAGTCTCGGTGCCAGTAATTACAGTGCCTGTCTTGCCCTTCTCTCCGAAACACAGCAAAGCTGTTTCACGGGAGAAATTGGCAAGACCTTTCTAAGTAGTAGTTATTTCAGGAAAAAGATAATTTTTGACTACGTTTTTTTGATTACATTTTAGATCAAAGATTTTATAAAATACTAGCCGTTGCTCGCGGCTTCGCACGCGTGGTTAGAGTTTTTTGTGAATGTCAAAAATAAACCACGCAAGCGAAACCAACGAAAACTATTGCTAATTTTAGCGATTGCCGGGATTACATATCAACCTGTTCATTCATTCAGAAAAATTAATCTTTTTCATCAAAATATTGTTTATCATACTGGAAATGAAAAAGTATTAAGTTAACTTTAAAGCCGCCGCCGGTCGTTTGTACAGGCCTTTAGAACTTACACGTGTTTTGCGGCTTATACAAAGTGCAACGAAACGCTTTGATTGGCGAAAAGACCACTTTCGGAAAGAGACAAGACACTCCCTTTTTTCTGCCATTTTGTTTTTATGTAAAATCATACTAATATGTAGTTCCGTATAGTTTTAGTCAACATTTTTGTCACTTTTATGATAAGAGTGATGCCGGTTTAGGCGTTTCTTCGTAAGGTACTGGGTTCGATTCTCAGTTCGCCTGGTAGAATGGAGGGTAATTCTTCTTAAGGCACTCAAACTAACACGGGAAATGATTTTTTTTTATTTATGGTGCAAGGGGTCCCACCACCACCTTCGGGACCCAAGACAACCTGACTGCTGTACAATGAAAGAGGTCCTGGCACCGGCTTCCTCCAGAGAGGTTCGGAGGTTAGACGACAGTCGCTACGGCAAACTCAAACTCGTTCCTAGCGCAAGCGTGGAGAATAACCGGAATAAACTCTAAGATGAAGAAGATTATTTTTAAATTTGTTTCACTGAACCCTAATTAGTTCGGAAAAGTACCTAGATAATTGTAAAGGAATTTTTATTTTTTTATTCAGTTGCCGTTTGTCTTTGGAGAGCGTAACTATTGCTATTATTGCCGATTTTTTATGAATCTTACTTAATACCCATTGATTGGAAATCGCGATTTTAAAAATGCCACGTAGAAATAATAATGACCGTCACCTTTACACTAATAGTGAATTTTATGAAATGATGCTATGTGTTGGTGCTGCTAGGAATGGTAGCATTAATGAAGCGAGGGAGATTTACCGACAACGGTTTATTGATGGAAGGCCACCAGCAGAACAACGTCATTTACCTCCGTACTCAGTATTCCGTAACATGTGTTTACGACTTCAGCGTACTGGTTCCTTCCACCGCGAACGAAACGTTGGACGTCCTAATTCAAGAGTAGGTACTGCTATTGAGACTCGAATTCTAAATCATTTTGACGAGAATCCTCGGACCAGCACACGCCGATGCAGTGCTATGTTAAATGTAAACCATATGGTGGTGTGGCGTACTCTGCAGGATGATGGACGACATCCCTACCATTTTTCAAGGACTCAGGAGATAGGACTTGCAGACCATATGCCCAGAATGGACTTTTGTAGGTGGTACCAGAACCGTGCTGAAGCAAATCCCGAATTTGCATTTAATATTTTATGGACAGATGAGGCTTCTTTCACAAGAAATGGTGTGCTCAATTTGCACAACGAGCATGTGTGGGCACATAATAACCCGCATGCCTCGAGTGAAAGTAGCTTTCAGCACCAGTGGAGAATTAATGTCTGGGCAGGCATCGTTGGGGACTATGTTTTGGGGCCGACTATTTTACCTCAGGGTCTTAACGCTCAAAGGTACCTACAACACCTGAGAGAGGATTTAGAAGAACATCTGGAAAATCTTCCACTGAATGTATATCGTAATATAATTTTTCAGCACGATGGAGCACCCGCTCACTTTGCACGCCCTGTGCGTGATTATTTAAACGATCGATTTGCAGAGTGGATAGGTCGAAGTGGCCCGGTGCCTTGGCCACCTCGTTCTCCAGATCTCACGTGCCTAGACTACTTTTTATGGGGTTATGTGAAAAATAAAGTTTACTCTGTGGAATGTCATACACGTGAAGAGATGGAAGGTAAAATTAATGCAGCATTTAGGTCCATAACCCCACATATGTTGCATAATGTAAGGTTATCAATGTTACGCAGAACTGCTCTTTGCATTGAGAAGGGTGGTGGTCATTTTGAACCTTACTTATAAATTAATTTGAAGACAGTGTTGTTTTATTATTGCCTGTAAATAGTGAATTTGGATTAATGTATAATAATTAATCAGTGACGAAAGTGATATGTAAAAAATTGCTTATTAAATGTGTGTAAGTACAAGTACGCGGTATTCTTCATGTCTATGTGTGCGTCACGCTATTCATTCAACGTGTTGCTGACGTCACATCACTTCCATCTTCAAGGTAGGGGTGTGAAAATAAACTTTAATTTCTTATTTTACTAAATTTATATGAAACAAAAAATGTGTGCCTTTTGGTATAATATTTTACCAGGTGTTTGTTTAGTTCATGTACACGTATACCCTTGAAAGTTAGTGCTTATTTTTGTTATACCCTGTAGACACACAGACAGACATATAGACAGACACACACAGCAGTTGCACTTATAACACCCCTCTTTTTGTGCTGGGCGTTAATAAATAACCAATAAAAATGAGTAAACATTTGCGGCCCGTAAGTTTGATCAGCATTTATTTCTTTACTATTATTTATTTTATTTAAAAAAAAAACTGTAAATAAAAAACTAAAGCGGACATTAGATAAAATTAATTAAAAATATCTGGTTTTGAAATCGCAGTGTGGCGGGCGTGGGCTGAATATCATAGTATGAGCGCGCGTAATCTCGGAAATTCAAAAGAACTTAAACTTTTCATCGTTTTAACCAAAGACCTACAAAAAAGTTGTAATTTCCAAAATACTGCATGGATTAAAGTGAAGTAAAAACTAATGTAATGTACATGATCTATGCTCCGATATAAGGTGCATTTGGTAATATTATTTTGACCATCTTGTGTTCTCCATTATTATTCTCGTTCCTTTCTTGTACCCCCGCCGCGTTACTTTGTCGTGTTATGTCAACGTGCCGCACAAATACCTGCAGGTCGCAGTTTGTCGACCTCTGCAGTAATGCGATTACAGGATGCGATGGACGCTATACTTTTACAAGAAAAAGATAAGGACTTGGCATTAATTTCCTTAATAAATAAAAACAATAAAATTGGATGCATTCCAACGGTGAACATATAAAATTGGCTTTATCTCTGTCTAACACGTTTTCATAATAGATAAAGCTATAAAAATTTTGTCAGTGCTCTAATCACTACATAGTATAAAACAAAGTCGCTCTCTCTGTCTATCCATATGTATGCTTAAATCTTTAAAACTACGCAACAGATTTTAATGCAGTTTTTTTGATAGATTGATTCTTGAGGGAGGTTTCAGTATATAAGCCTTTTCCTACGGGAACAAAAGCTACGCGGGTGAAACCGCGGGCAAGTCGCTACTTTCATATAATTTAAGAAAATAACGTCATCCTAAACATCTTACGGCAAATACGCCATTTCCAAATTACCCTGTCAATGTAGGTACGTACAATCGTACACCTAGATAAAGAGAAGCACAACTCAAAATATATCATTTTTCATGAAGAAAAAAACGATTTATTGTATTTCTATATCATATATTAAGAATATTCCTATAAGACCTTGAATTTAAATTATCGAAAATATTTATTTGATCACTGAGTTCTTATCAAATAACTGTAACAGTAATTTTATTTTTTCGTGTTAACTTAGTATTCATGATCAAATCCTGGTCCTATAATTTTACCAACTTAAACTGTGTTCAGATTTCTGAAAATTTTTCATCTAAGTGGGCGAAATGTCAAATAATCCTTTGTTTACAAAATATTAAATTGATTTGAGCGTTTATTTGTATTTTTCTAAATTTTTGTGTGTGCCTTACATCTAAAATAAAAAATAATTGTTAAAATAATATGCCCAATTGCAATATATCAATTTTTATGTAGACAGTAAACAGCTGTTCATAAGTCCGCCATTATTAGAGATGAAATTACACGGTTTTCATATGGTTATTTCATATCTAGTACTTAGTAGTAAGTAGTTTCCTTTATCTAAGACACTTTAACGATGCAGCTATATATTATAAGTTAAATTTATAGCTGCAGCTATATATTATAAATTAAATGCTTGATAGTACACGATGTATATCCGGGGTAATCTACCATTTCGACCTTGTAGCAACACGTAGGAATTTCCGTGTTTTGAAGCGATTTTGTCATACGTACTACTAAAAGCAGAATTAAGCAAGCCATTTTCGTAGGTCCTCAAATACCTAAATTACCGTGGTGCAATAGCAATCAGGCTTAACCTGATTTTGAACACTGAATATCGTCGGCACTTGGTAAAACTCCATGTTAACTTATATTTATATCGTATTAAAAGCACTTGTACTGTTTTACTTGACTTTTTATTTATTAAACCAACCGGTTTCGCGTTTTAACGCATCATCAGGGCAAAAGTTATTATTGTTTAGTACAATTGACAATTTTACAATTAACAATATATACTGAAGGCAGTATGAACATTTTAAATTTATAATTATATTTCACAATATCGGTGTTACCCACACATCATAATTACCCTTTTAAGCAGGGAGAATTGTGTATAGTATTTATTAATTCAATAGTATGTCGATGTCAATAGTGCAAAGTAATAGTACAATTGGATTGATTAATATGTACAAATGTAATGTCAATTAAAATAAATATGATACATTTCCCATATAAGATTAATATAAAATAATTATTCAAAATTCTAGTATTAAATTATTATTATTGAATGTCAATTATACGTAATTATTAATTCAAATTATATAAAGTAATAACAATAATAAAAACAAAAACATAATAATAAAAAATAAAAGCGGTAACTTATACATTAATCATTAAAAATATTCAGTAAAGGAGATACGTTTAGTTCTCTGCGGTCATTTAGTAGTTGGGTCTGATGTTTAAGTCTATTTATTTCCAATGCCTCTAAAGCATCAAGTTTCTTCTCTTTATCACATATGTGTATAGTTTTTGTATCCCTTGTACAATCAAAGTCATGGCCTTCAGTAATAAGGTGTTGTGCGAATGCAGGATCTCCTTTTTTCAATCGCCAGCCCCTGTCATGTTCCTTAATTCTGGCTGTAAAAGATCTGCCTGTTTGTCCTATGTAGGTGGCATCACAGTCACTGCATTTTAATTGGTAAACTCCACTTTTAGCCATTTGTGGGATTTTTTGTTTATTATTAATTCTCGTAAAAAAATTACTGTTTAATACTGTAATTATAGTTGATTCGCTGTAATTTAGCTTTTTTCTCGTTTTAACTGTATACTGTATTAAAAAAATACAGTATACAGTAAAAACGATACATTCTATGTATTAATTTACTTTTGGATATATCTGTCAAGTGTCTATAGTCCGTAACATTAGCTTGATACCTTTTTTGAATGACATTCATTCAGACACAAATGTCATATTTCATGGGACGCAAGACGCGAATAGTGCCGGTCATGTATTGATTAAGCACAGACAAAATTATCGATTTGAATGTACACGTTTTTAATAAGTAACTCTTACTTATAATAAATTTGTTTTATTTATTTTTTTGTTATGTATTTATTATTATGATGAATTTTAAATAACTCCAAATAATAATCTAAACAAAACATCTTTTTGTAGTCTATGCTACGAAATTGCGGGCAAAAGTTGCTTATAAATAAACAACATAACATTGTGAATAAACATCAGTACTAAATCTGTGTGGTTCTTGCTTGATTTCTTTAAAATAATATTATGTGAAATATGTACAATCCATGGAACACGGAAAACAAGTGGAAGTGGGAAGTACAAACATTTGTATCAGGACCGCGATCGCCATACTCACACATAAAATAAGCATTATTGGAAATAAACTACTAATGCAAACATTGTTTCATTGGTCGTTTTCATTTTAAACAACAATAATCCGAAACACACAAACAGAACTTTTAAAAATATACCAAACTGTGTTACAATAAATTTTATTTTACTACAAAAAAAGATTTACGTCCTTTTGTAGTCTATTTAAAATAGACTCATCTATTGTACAAACTATAATCTTAATAGTTTCGCTATTCTACAATAGATGGCAGTATTGATTTTTCCGTATTGTTCAGTTTGTCATATTTGAGTAGAGAACTTTCCAGAACGATATACGTAATGACTATCATTATCATTATCATCGTTCTAGAAAAATTAGGTCAACCTAAAATGAACTTTATATGTATGTATGCTGATTTTAGCTTGACTTTCTATTATATCATTAGCGATCATATTAAATCAGGAATTTTATTAAAATAAAATGAAAATTATACTTTCGGATGATATGAAATATCTCCATTTTTAATCATCTGTATTCTACTATCATTTCTGCATTCAAGGAAGGCACAATATGGCAAATTCAGTGTGTAATAGATTTTCGCACGACGACTATCTCCTAAAGATATGTTAAAAATCACTAAGGCAATTTAGAGTAAAAGCGCATAATAGTGGTGCACGCAGCACGCTAACTTTTCACTTTCACTTGTTTTCTTTGTTTCATGGTACAATCTATCAATTATCTTTAAATGAAATCGAAGAAGAAAAAATTAATGATCAAAACAAACCATCTCTGAGTGAAACGGACAGTGATTATTAGAAATTTTATTAAAAATATATAGTTTGATTACATTATGGTGTATTTTACTTTTATTTACTGTAAAAGCGCTGTATTTAACTTTGAGATTTACTGTATTTTTATACCACACTACTGTATTTTTATTTTTTTATCCAAAACACTGTAAATTTACAAATCTGACCTGGTAGCACTGTAACAAATTCAAAAATATAATATATTGTAATTTGTTATCTATGGCCATTGGCCGTGTTTTATTAAAATCAATACTTGTGCAATTTTTTTTAAATTACAGCGTATAATACTATAATACCAATGATTTTGTATTTATGACTCTAAATTTAATTTTTATCTTTAAAATGTTTAATAAGCTGTAAATTAATAAACATTAAAACAGGCAAAACAATTTTTTATCGAAATTGACTATGTTTTCCATAGACAATTGACGTAAATCAGCTGTCTGATATTAGTTGTTGTAGGTGGCACCACAGCATCACGTGAATTTTCATGGCGGTGTTGTAGGGCTAGTCCCGTATCGTCTTGTGATTTCACCTAAAATTTGCTGTTTTGGATTTTTTTGTGGTAAACAGCAAAAAAAATTAAATAGAGGGTGAGTTGAATACATGTTAAAGGGACTATATGGCCTTAGAGATGCCTTTAAGTTCATTTGCGCGCGATTTTAATTGTCAAAATTGATGAGTCGGGTGTATTGGGGTGGCTAATATAAGGGTGGATTCCGAGAAAGGTTGGGCGCCTAGAAGTCTGGCTACAGGGCGGCGCCGTTTGCCTGGGACTCAATATTGATTTCAGTGTACTCTACTTACGGTGCGAAAATTACGTATACTTACTATTTCAACAAGGTCTCATGGACCAACTACATGAAAAATCGATTTTTCAGTCCAGATTAAATATATAGTTAATGATTACAATATACTAGTCATGGTATATCGTATATTATACGTTTATTTTTTTTAGATATTTCAAGGTCGTGCCTAAGAATTAATGACGGTGATTTCAGTGATCAACATGACTGAGTATTGGTTGATAAGCGCCCCTGGCGACAAAACCTGCCAGCAAACCTGGGACACCCTGAACAATGCTACGAAATCTGGCAACCTTAGTGCCAACTATAAATTCCCTATTCCAGACTTGAAGGTAAGCTATTAATTACCATACTTCTGTATAATTTAATGTGACATTGAATAGCTATCATTGATAGCTAAGACCAAAACTACTGCTTTTATTAAGTTCAGTCATTTTACTTAAAAAAATCAATTAATGTGACATTGAATAGCTATAATTGATAGCTAAGACTAAAACTACTGTTTATAAGTTTAAGTTTAGTCATTTTACTTAAAAAAATCAAAGGAATAGCTACTAAATCTTGCTGTGGTAATAGTTTTATTAACCTTTTCTATCTGTTACAAGTACAAAAGGTTTGTATCACAAGTAGAGTAATTAAGGTATTTAAACCTATGGTATTTACATGCAGGCGTCTTGTCCTATAAGATGACATGAATACCTTAAACTACAGACATTATTGATCAGTCGTCAGTATCTATTATAAATATCTATTATAAACAGTTTTCAAAGTTGTTTATAATAGATATAAGATATTATAGATAATAGGCTTGATATTTTGAAATTCAAAAATGTTATTATCTTTATGTCTTTATAGAGCCGTATAGGTCGGTAAGGAAAAATGTACTTATTAAATCTTATTTTAGTAAAAAACTAGATTGGTATATTACACCTAAATAATAGATTAAAAATTTAAATGGAAAAGTCAATAATTCATAGGATGTTTTAATTTTATCACAAAAATATTTTTCATTTTATTTGAATTAATTTACAGTATTATTTTTGCTCCTATTGTCTCATCCCAAAGTTGCTACCCTGGGCTAAAAAATTCTATATTTCTTTTTCAATAGTATTAGATAGCAAACATTCAAGTGGCTCTTTTATTAGTATTAGATAGCAAACATGCAAGAAAAACCTTTGCCTATAGATACAAAAGTGATACATTTTAATGGTGCATTGCTATCTATATGACGGGATGGTAATGCCACATGCATAAGTCTACTGGCTACCTTACCCTCCAGGCTGGAACACAACACTGATAAGCATTGAGGTTATTGCAGTTAGAGAAGTTAGTGTGGTGGCACCATATATCCAGATAAGATGTTGAGGTATTGTACCTCCTAGTTATTATTAGTGATACATTTAGCCAATTAGTTGCCGCTTATGACCTGCCTGGCAGAATGGCAGATGTATATTCTTGAAAGAGGGGCCCAGATCAACATGGGGTATTTCATTAATTTAGTAAAAATATGTTTTCTTTAAGAAGAAAAGTTAGAAAAGTAAAATATTATGGTCGATCATCTGTAAATAATATTGAAATGGCATTTTTAATTATAGACAAATTGCTCTTACAGCTTATGTTTTTTGTGATAAATTACATACTTACTACCAGTTTCCAAAATGCAAATTAATTTTTACAAGCAGTTAATCTGTGTTTAACATAATTTTTACAAGCAAATGAGGTTAAAATAATTTGCGATTCGGAAACCGGCCGTTAGTAATGTATTTCAAAATAAATAAAATTGGACGGTCTCATTGTAATATTAAAATAACTGGTTTTAATTAAATGCATCTAGATGTATACACGGTACATATACCAAAATAACACTATGAAATTTGTCTTTCTGTCTGTTTGTGGCGGCTAATCTCTGGAACGGGTGGCCTGATTTTGACAGGACTTTCACTGGTAGATAACTGATGTAATAAGGAGTAACTTTTTTAAAACAAAACACGCGGATGAAGTCACAGGGGCTTCTAGTTCCTAATATAAGTAAAACAAATTTAGTTTTTTATATCATAAGATAGCAAACAAGATGCCTCTCCTTAAGACTTAAGATTAAGACCTCTGATGTTGCACATCTGTAAGTAAAACTACTTATTATCAGAGATGTGAAAAGTTCTATTGTGATCCTTTCTATTAAAAAAAGTTCTGATTTAATTCAACTTATTGAAAAATTAGAAAAAGAATTGACCAATAGTCTCAAGTAAACCTCTTTTTAATTAAGTCCCAGGTATTTATTTACAATTTATCTTTCAGTTGCTTAGGTCACAGAAATTAAAATGTGTTTATAGCTAATGTTATGTAAGGAACTACCCCTGAAATATTATTTCAGGACTGTAAACCATAATTTGTCAGTCGAAATGTTAGTGTAGTATAGTTTTATGATAATTAAAATCACTTTTTTTTTCAAATTTAAAAACTTGCTGTGTATTACAGTGGGCTTACATTTTTAAGTGTATTGAGAAAAAAAAAATAATGCCACTGGATAAATGTAAAAAATAATTAAACTAGCCAAGAGTGAGTCAGACTCATACATGAATGGTTCCGTACCATCATATATAAAAATGGCAAAAAATCGTGGTTGTTGTATGGGAGTCCCCTTAAACATTTACTTTATTATTTATTCAGTATTTATCATTATAGTGGCAACAGAAATCATCAAGAACAAACAAACAAAAACAGTATCAAACATCATCTGTAAATATTTCAACAGACTGTCAGACAGTGATCTGTAATAGGGTCACATTTTACCTTTTGGGTACAGAATCCTAGAAACTAAACAAATTATTTGCTCATTGTTGAAAAGTGTTAGACATACATACTGATAAGGGTCCTACAGGATATAAATAAAAAGTGGACTGTAATAGGCAACTGGTATACTGGTATGTTAACAAAATTTAAAAATTAACATAAACGATCAACTGTCAGCAATGAGTACAGTCTATCGTCTCGTATGTCGTCTCGCGGCGCTTGAGACACCCTCTCCTGTGACACCCTCCTCCGGCGCCTTCCCGCGCAGCCAACGCCGCTCGAGTCTAGCGGGCGGCGTTGGCTGCGCGGGAATTAATTATGTGAACAAATACTGATTTATAAAAATACATATTATGTAAATCTATATAAATATTGTAAATGTGAAAGTTTGGATATATGGATGGATGGATATTTGTTACTCAATCATGCAAAAACTACTAAACGGATTTGGATGAAGTTTGGCACACAGGTAGATGATGACCTGGAATAGTACATTAGCTACTATTTATCCCTGAAACATGAGTTGTTTCCGCGGGATTCACAATAAATAATAAAGTTTTATAATGCAGCAGGCTGTAGTATATTTTAATATGTTTAATAAGTTCCTAAATCTAGAAATATCAACATGTTTATATCATAAGGTAGCAAAAAAGCAGATGGGTCTCCTGATGGAAAGTGTCAACCATCGCCTATAGACACCAAAGATGTTAATGGTGCGTTTCTATTTTGTGGCGAGGTCTAATACCACATGCATAAGTTCACTGGTTACCTTACTTTCAAACTGTAACCAGATGTCTCTCCCAGTGGAAAGTTTTGTATTTATATGTTAATGCGACAACCTTGTATATTAATATTATGCATTAGTTCTGAATTTTACTTGACACAATTTTGCATTGTTTTTTTCTTTTAGGTTGGAACACTGGATCAGTTGGTGGGCCTGTCAGATGACCTGGGCAAGCTAGACACTTTCGTAGAGAGTGTCACAAGAAAAGTAGCACAATATTTGGGAGAGGTTTGTTACATAGTTGTTTCTATAACTATACTTTATTAGCATGTTTAGCTGCAAGTTCCGGGTTAGGCAAAATATTTCTTAGAAGATTTTCAATTTAGAAAAGTCTTAGTTTTAGGACTCTTTTGTTTATCATCATCATTGTGTCTTTGATATAAAACCTGTGTAGTTGCTGGTCAAGTAAGAGTCAGTTAATCAGTCTGTAAAGGTGCCTAATGTTGAAAAATGAATCGCCATTTAACTCATTAGATAAACGACGTGACTCATGTAGAACAAGAGAGCTTAACAAAGGGAGCTGGATTATGAAGATCGAATTTATTTTTATTCAACGTCTGTGCATTATTATCAACACTCATATACTATTGATGTATTTGATTGTTTCACAAATCCCTTTCCAGTTATAAGAAACAGGAAAACAAAAAGTAAATAAATTGGCCCAATTTCCAACAGTAATTTTGAACATAATTTTAAATTGCCTAACAGTAATTTTGTATCAGTTATGACAATATATCAGTTGGATTAACTACGATGCACTAAAATTTTTACGCTTAGTTTTAAGTTTTTTTTAAAGTTATTTAAACAAATATTATAACATATGGTAACAATTAGCTTTGCAAAAACCGTATCCCGGGTTGTCTGCAAGCTTGCACTTGTCTCGCATATAAAATATAAATACTAAATATGAAGAAACTTTTATAACTTAACACTAGCCGCTACTTCACAATAAAAATAACAATTCATATTATATTTAAGTAAACTATTTGCATACACTAACCTACAACATAACCAAGTAAATTAATTATTTTTCTATCTAAGTATAAGCTAAAAGTTAAAAGTAAGCTGTCTACCTATCTACAATCTAGGGAAAAACATAACAAAAAGCTAACTATCCAGGTATTAAACAACGTAGAGCCAGAGAACACCAAATAACACTACTTTCTAGCTAGTTAAAGGTACATAGGTATACCTGAAAGTATGTAGCTGCAAGATGAGCTAAGTGATTAATTTAGTAGTGTGTAATGGAGACTTATGAATACAGATAAAATAAGAATTGTTATAACATACTTCATTTTTGGTACACAATCTACAGCATTGCTTGTGTAAACTTGAATTTTAGTTGTTCTTCATGCTTCTCGTCTCGTGTCTAATTACGTTCCTCGGTGTTGGTCCCGGACTCCTTTGAAGAATAGGCCAACTGCCGTTCTGCCAGGCAGGTCGTAAAAGGCGACTGAGTGGCTATGCGCGTCACTACCATCGTGACTACTAGGTGATAGGGTTCTGCATTGGCTCGACCGGGTCTGATACCACCGCTTTACCTATTCCTGCCTCAATAGCGTCAGTGCTGGTCACTGTCGTGTTTCGGTTTGGAGGGTAAGGTAGCCGGTAAACTTATGCATGTGGCATTAGACCTCACCACAGGATAGCAACCCAGCATTAACACCTTTGGTGTCTATAGGCGATGGTTAACTTTTCATCAGGACACCCATCTGCTTGTTTGCTATCTTATGATATCTATACATATAATAAAATCGTAGGAAAGACAGTTTTTGCAAGATTAAGTCTTCATTATTCGATTTATTGCAGGTTCCAAATTTGATCGGCAAATGATTACATGCGAGGATTTATAGTGTTTTTAAATTACTTCTTCTGCTTAAATGAGTTCATATAACGGACTGAAAAAAAATCAGTATATTGAGTATTACTTTAACTGACATATAATAAATATTTTAGGTTTCTATTAAAAAATACTTACTGGTGAAAAAAAATTTTTCACCAGTAAGTATTTCAATTAGTTTTTAACCCTCCATTGGTAATGTATATGTCTGAGAGACCGGGTGATTCAAAAGTTTCGAATAAATTTTTCATCCGCCGTCAATTTGAGTTGCGATTTTGATTAAGTGCCTCATTTTAAGCCCTACAACGTTGGTACCACTCATGAATTTGCCATGTATGCACGTTCACGAGTATCAGCACAATCCCGGTCCATAAGACCAGCATCACCAAACATGTAAGTAACATATTTATAATATTTTCATATTGTAAAATACATGTAATATTTTTTTATTACAAGGATATATATTTTTGTTTCTTTTCTAATAGTTTGCAATGTCCTAAGATTGACAAAGGCTGATTTTAATTAAAAAAATAAACATTTTTACTAATTTCAATTTTTTAATAAACATATACGTAAATAGAATATTTTTAGTGTCGTGAGTATAATTTTTTAATAAGTAATAAACAACCTGTGATCGACTGAATTTTTGTATTTTATTTTCGTAAATGTGTTTATAATTAAACCTAAATTAAAAGTAGAATAACTAGCCCATGGTTGGCAAAATCTTAGGTTGAAAACCCTGGTATGTGAGACCGGCGTCACCAATGTTGTAAGTGAAATTGACGTCACCAATGGCGGGTTAATATCTAACAACAATATTTTCGTAATTTTGGCTCTGTGTTGCACTTTACGACCATATACCCTGTTGGAAAATGCATAAAATAAAATAAAATATTATGGCACATTACAATGGTTGTATTTGTCCTGAAATATAGCTCTGATGCCTATTTTCGTAAAACACTATGCAGGGATTGTCTTCATTAAAAAACCGTTATCAAAAATTATATTCTTGCTCTGTAGTGCACTGAATGAAGATTTATTCTTGCAAAAACTGTAATATCCTTTAAAATAATCAGCTCACATTATTACGATATTGCTCTTGAAAAAACTTGAAACATGAAGTTTTCGTTGCAAATCGAATACACGCTCTTAAACACAGATTAATTGCTTGTTAAAATTGATTGAGTTTTGGAAACCGGCCATTAGTAAGATAACTTACCAGTACCATGGAGAGCATGGTACTCTGATGGTCCCAGCTATCTCTATTACTGTACTACCAGTAACATTACGCAGCTCACATATGAGTATATTAAATTGAAACATTTTGTACTGTTCCACGATCTATTTATTATATATTACTAGCTGACCCGGAAAACGTTGTTCTGCCTTTTTAACTACTCTTATTTTATTTTTTTTGCAATATTTCCTCACCTTTCAAACCTTCCCTGGACTTCAACAACTAATTCAAAATCAAAATTAGACAAATCGGTTCAGCTGTTCTCGAGTTTTAGCGAGACTAACGAACAGCAATTGATTTTTATATATATAGATGTATTTGTCACTAATTAAATAGCCAATCAATTTCATATTTTACTGCTTCATCAAGATTAGACTTGAATTATAGCCATGATGCAGTGAAATGTGAAGCTAGCTATTTAATTTGTTAAAAAAAATATTTTACATTATAATATTTGTTAAAATAGTTTACAAATACTATGCTTTATGATATTAATTATTATTAAATAATTATTTGATATTAACAGGTACTAGAAGACCAACGCGATAAACTCCATGAGAACCTCATGGCAAACAATAGTAAGTCAAAATTTTATTATTTTTATATTTGTTAATTTTATGGCACTAAATAAAAATAATAAAAAATAGGACTTTGTAGAACTAGGATTTTGCTTGTGGATTTAGTAAGACTATTTAGTGCCATTATATGCAATTTGAATAGAATTACATAAAGAAATCTATATATACAAAAATATATTCATAAAGTTGCATGTAATAAATGAGGAAAATAGATGAATTATACATTAGCATGTGTGGGATATTTTGATTAGCGAAGGATTATGTTAAGTTTAATAAAGGTGGTATTGCCAGCATGAAAAACTAATTAAAGATAGGAATGAAGTTTTAGGAATAAAATTAAAAGCACAGAGTAGTGCGAAACATTTTGGCATGATTGCTGGATTTCAATGGTCTATTCATTACTTTATTTTAAATTTTCGTTTATTTGCATGTCGGTTTTTGTTAGACACTGGTCAAGGTGTTACCAGTGGACGATTTTACCTTTTGATGTTTATTTGCGTCATCCAATTTGTATTATATTTATATAAGTATTTTAACTATTACATAACATAGCACCTCATTTTCAACTAATTTTCACCTATAAATATTCTGCACTAATTTGTTATACCTTGTATTGTGTAATTTTAATATGTACATAAAGTAGTCAATGAATTTTTAATTCTTATATTATCTACACCAAGAGAAATAATTAAATTTGTTTGGAAAGTAAATGATAACACCACATTACTATTAAATTTATAATGACAGTCATGTAAATGTTAACATGTAGTGCAAGAATTAGTAACTTTGTTGCACGGATTAGACGAGTATATTTATGGATTTATAATATTTTTTGAGTATTTAATAACGGTCTACTGCGTGCAGTTTGTGCTACAAAAATATTGTGAAATAAAGAAGATACAACTGGTGTAGATAGATCTAATAACATTCTGAAATTTGTTGACTGATTATTTTTATAAAGCTAAGAATGTGAAGTGGACAGTGCTATATTCTTTGTAGTGGTTCTATTATTTTTGTTTTCACGTTACAGTTATAGTGTTATTACACAAATTTGCACTATATCGTATTTAATATAATTCTATATCGTTTTTTTTCGTGTAAAATTAGGTGTATTATATTAAAAAAAATGATTATTTTTTTATTAAAGTTCTTACAGTTATATCATTATATATTCCAAAATGCACAATATTTTAAGCTTCTTACTATTAGATATTTTTCTAGTTGTGCTTTTTACTGCATTTTTCAAGGTATGACCTGTTTTAGATGATATGATCTTCATTTAGACTGTAAATGCTAGTTTTTGGATTGCATTTCAGTGTCTGAAAAGTGGAAAAAAGTTTGCGGCAGTGAGTAATATATTGTTGTTTTAAAGTTGTGTGTATTAAAGTGTAATTTAATTTGTAAAGGCTTTATTATATTTAGAGCTTTTTAATAAAGTTGTCTATTTAAAATATTTAAATTGCAATAATAAAAAAAAACAGACGAAATGTTTTTAATTTTCATAAATTATATGCGAAACAAACAATACTAAATATCAAAATATACTTTGTTATTTTTTTGAGCATTCAAACAAATAGTGTTATTTTTATTAGTAAATAAATATATTTAAATAAATATATTTAAATATTATCCGTAATAATCAAACCTGTAAAACATAATTTACTTTACATATAAATCGTGTTGTGGAGGACAAGCTATTTATACAACTTAATCTAGTAGGACTTCGTCACAGCCTCGCCATTATTTCGACTGGACTACAAGGATTCAAACTAAAATAGTAGTATTGAAAAATATTTAAATGTCATGGAATTGTTATAATATCGAAAATATATTATAGAATCCTAAATTAATTTTATTTTGAGATTATACTCCGAAAATTGTGTACCATTAAATTTATTTGAGCAGCATCTTTGACATCGTTCGAGCTTGTGTAGCAATATATATTTATATAAGAAGTACCCTCATGCATAAGTTAAGAAGGTTCCAATTGAAAATATTATCTATTTTCTTCTTAAGTAGATATTATTTTCGTGGGTGACAACAATATTTGTTACTGTTATTTGATAAAATGTGTTATGTATGTCGAATGGTTATGGTGTATTTTCTGCACAGTCATAATTTAAAATAGATTGTTTAAATAGATATTCGCAATCACTGCCTCACAAACATTCATAGCTTACATAAAGAGGCTTCTTACATCTATATTATAAACGCTTTTTGCTTCTTTATTTTTCATCGTGATTTTATTTTATTCCTTTTTATGTTTATTTATTTTATTTTCTCCTTTATTAATTTCCTATTCACGTCAACATAAGTGTAGGAGTTAGGATTTAAAGCCTGGCGATTACGATTTAATGTCAATAATTTTATGAATACGACTTGACGTAATTCTCACAAGGGCAAGTACAAAAATAGCTTTAATAATGCTATTTAAACAGGATTGGCGATGGATAAGTTTAAAGGATTAATATTTTGCAGAGTTGGTATCAAACTCGCAAAATCGAGATTACAAACAGCATGATCAATACAAAGTCGGAAAGATTTTTAATATAAGTAAATCGAAGTTGAAGGCGTCTGCTCGGTCTGCCTGTGTGCAAACAAGTCTGCCGAATTCAGGCATCGAGTCATACGCCGACCCCGGCGGGGGAGAGCCGCCGCCCACGCCCACGTCTCCGGTGTGCGACTCCGCGTTTTCCGAGCACCACGGCTGCTGGCCGTGCGAGCACCGAGAACACTCGGATTGCGAGGCCACCCACCACCACTCACAACCCTCGAGTGGACGCAGTTCACCCCGATGGGATGACGATGAGGAAGAGGAGCGAGCGCATCACATTTTAACGCAAGGTCTAGGGGTCGTCAGCTCCCTCCTAACCCGTAATCTCCTGCCCTCTTAAAACAGGATTTGAGGCTTCGCTTAACTAAATGTTCAATATTACTAACTTATGAGATACAATTTTGAAATTGAATATAAGTCTCAAATACTGCTTAAAATTATGAATATTTAAGCTAGTTTTGCGTTTCGAGTATTGTGCTAGCGCTGCCTGTCGGTTATTTATTCTGTATTTGAGGCAATATATTATTTTATTATAATAGAGGCAGTGATTGTTGAAAATAATATTTTTGTAATACATAAACAGGTGGCGCTGGTTCTTAAATAATACCAAAGCGCCATCCTGAATTACAATTAAGCAAGATTTTAATTACATATTATCTTATAATTATCTTGATTTTTTAAGGAATTTTATTATTCCACGTTAGACATTAAGTGAAATTTATTTCAATAAGTTTATGATGACGCTATATACATATAATTTATTGTCGACCCCCCGTAAAATGCTACATTATGAAAATTTGTTGTAATAAATACTCCTAAATAGCTTTTAAATACAATGTGAAAATATGATTATTTAAAAGGAATATTGATAGTTTGTATTTACAAGCTAATAACTAAAGATTTGTTGTTCCCCCATTTTTTTCCTCTAATTTTATTTTTTGATAGTATTTAACAAATCACCAAACCTGTAATGCTTCCAGTAGTATTTTAGTTCGATTGCGATTTTAATTTCGTTGCTGTTATAATTTACTTAAGTGCGCTATCGATGTTGTTGTTTGTTTCCAGCGTTTTTTTTTTGTACTCTTATACTGTTATTATTATATATATATATATATATATATATTATTACGTTCCAACAACAGGATGCTTCTGGAATAATTTCATGTCATGGTATATATAGATTTGGCCTCGATAAATATTTTATATACGTCCGAAGCGATTTTAGTTTTTTACGTTTTTGAGAATAAACGTTATGGCTAACTTCCTCAAAACAGTATGGTTTTACTGCGCATAGAAATGTTAGCGTTTATAATTACTTGTGCTGCTGATTTTTTTATAGCACATTAATAGGCCATCTGGCAAAATATTGAACCATAGCGAATAAATCGTGTAACGTATTTGAAATTCATTGAAATTCGTTCATTCATTCGTTATTCTCGAAATAAAAAAATCCTGAAATGTTTTATAAACTCTTTGATATACAAAAAAAATGTACATTTGCGTTAACGCGCAAATAATAATGTAAAGAAAGAAATTAATCACCCGCAAAAATAAAAATATACATTTATAAATTTTCGAAAACTTATTAATATTTAGAAATTAAAATATGTATCTAGCAATTACATAAAAAAATCGTTTAAAAAACTAAAACTTACAGATAAGAATTGTGATTGTAGTGTTTTTTAGATTAGTCATAATTTCCCATACTTTAAAAAAGTATCTTTACGACCATATCCTCAAGGTGGTAGGCAAGGAGGTACAAAAAGTTCACAATGAGATATTTAGCACTCCTATCGCTAACCGGACACTGTCCGATCCTGGGCAACATTGTTTTTATCTGAAAACTGAAAATTCACATTTCTCAGTTTTTTCGTAATTATAAAATCAAAGTTGTTTTACGGTAATATGGAATAATTTGATTTTATTTCAGATATTGACTAATAATGTATTTATGCTTTAAAAATTTAAAATGTAATGAATCTAATAACAACATTACTTTTGTCAATAATAAATTTTTAGTTTAGCCTAAAAATAACAGTTAAAGATATTGAAGCAACTTATAAAAGACACGTCTTGTAATGCAGTAGAAGACGCTTTATATTATTTACCCATTATATTATTAACCCAGAGAACCAGAAAAAACAAGATTAAAGTAAATCTAATTAACTAATTAATTTTAACATACAATTACCGTCTGGATTGAAGATTAAACTTAAAAGTACTATCCAACCTTCCATAAAGCAATTTCATGAAACCTAAAAGAAAGAAAAATCCGGTACTAATTACATCTTTAGCCTTAAATGTAAGGCTATTGTTAAATTCTGTTGGCTAATCTTAATATATGCTCATTACTAGTATTAGCGAGAAATGTGTTTAGAAAAAAAATTTAACCGGTTCTATAGAATAAAAAACAATGTGACTAATAGTAACAATGTAGAAATTCTACATTTCTCGTGGTAAAAAAGTAATAATTTAATGTTTTAAAATAAAATTAGAATATTAAGAAAATTACTTATACATATAAGTTTACACGACACCGAATGAATAACTTAATAAATGAAAATCAGCAAATTATATTTCAGAAGCTGTTCTTCGTGAGCAATGGTCGACCACTAAGTGCATAGTTGTTTGATTAGAATAAAAATATGTATTTTTGTGGTTGTGTAGTTTTCGTTTATTCTATGTTGATAGAAGTCATATGAGCCCTCAGATAGTTGTTTTGTTTATGTATGTATGTGTCACATGTATAGAATAGAATATATTTTTATTTGCATGATGAATGTATTGCATTTTTTGGATATTTTGAATTTTTGCATGGTGAATGTATTGCATGTATTGGTTTAGATTGATTTATGGAAATTTATTTCTAAATGCAAAGGAATAGCATTGTTCATGCTATTTCTTATAGTTTTATGTTATGTCAATTTCTGTTAACAATTAATGTATCTATCTAATTGCCAGTGGTCAGTGATCAATAATACCATATTGAGATAATCTAGTTGCAATTTTTTTATTCGTTGATTTCCGTTAACGGGTCATAAAAAATCAGTATTACTAGACGAACCAAATTAAGTCTCCAAAGTATACCTTTTGTGAATGCTATCCGCTCCGTTCTAGGGAAAAATAATTTATCAATTATAAATTGGTTACTTAATTAGACTTAATTTTTTCATGAAGTAATATGATTTTGAATAAATCTACTGCATGTATATATAGCATACGTATGCTGTGCCGGTTTGTTAAATTTATTTTTGTTTTTTTTTTATAATTTGCTTAAGTAGGTTTTTACAGCAATAAGAGATATAATAATGCAATTTGTGAATGCGGTGTATCATTCATTAGGCATATATTATTTGTTTTATTAATATGAGAGTACAACTCTCAAGAGTTGAGTCTCTGCGGTGTAATATTTCTACTAAAATAATGAGAAGGAAAAGGTTCTATTATATTCATTCGCCTTCGGTTTTGGTTTGGTAATAACTTATATTTAAATATGTCTTTGCCATTATATTCATACATGATTGTTTCTATTAATTGTCACTAATAAACACAAGAGTTAAATTATTAGATTTAATAAAATTTATAGCCTTATATAAATATATTTTTGTTGGTCAAAGGAGTGATAAATTATAAGTTACATACTGGCAATCCAAAATAATACAATTACAAGACTAAACAGTCAAAAAAATTGAGCAGAATATGTTGATATTATTAAAGTAAAACACCACCGTGTGAAGATGTAAAAATTAATATTATTTATGTATTTAAGAGAGAAAAATGAAAAGTGAAACTTTGAAAATAGAGATATGAATTGTTAAATCAAATTAAATAATAAAAAAAACATATTGCTACCGGTTTAACACGCCATTTTATACTTGGTAGAGTACATGAACAACAATGATAACATTTATATTTTTTTACTAACTAGCTGTTGCCTGCGACTTCGTCCGCGCGGACTTGGTTTACTCCGCACAGCTCCTCCCCCGTAGGTGATAGCGTGATAATATGTAGCCTATATGTTGACCCGACTTGTCAGTAATATTCATGCAAAATTTGAAGTAAATCCATTCAGTACTTTTTGAGTTTACCTCGGACATACATACAGACAAACAGACAAAAATTCTAAAAACTATATTTTTGGCTTCCATATCGATTGTAGATCACGCCCTAAGTATTCTTTTAAAAAAATATTCAATGTACAGTTTTGACTTTCCTACGATTTTATTATATGTATAGATTACTGTTATTTTT
The DNA here is from genome assembly GCA_036924255.1 of Apodemia mormo. Taxonomy (NCBI): domain Eukaryota; kingdom Metazoa; phylum Arthropoda; class Insecta; order Lepidoptera; family Riodinidae; genus Apodemia; species Apodemia mormo. Next base: position 25,608,396 of record JAUPFN010000024.1, read on the forward strand.
ATTCCATAGGAATATTTCTAACGTCTGTATATTGCTGTGATTTGCTACTTTGAAAGATAATATTAAATTGAAATTTCTAAGATAATAAAATAAGATAATAAAAAAAATCTTAAGTTGAAAAATAGGTAATAAATACCAACTCCGTTCACGGATCAAATAATATCATAATTTGAGGCAAATACATTTATTTGTATGCGATTTTATAGCTATGACTTGCATGTCTAGAGATACGTATCATGTACTGTTGTGGTTTTCAAGTAGTTACGTGTTGTCTTTTCGTTTTATTTAAATCTTTAGTGATATTAACATGTGGTTATTAAATGACCAAAAAATACTCACCCTTGCCGTGTTAAAAAAAAATACAAAAGCGCACATAAGCGTATAATTTCAAGAGATCTTTTTTTATTGTTATTGTGTTATATGTGCGGGCAGGATGGATATTTTTAAATGGATGCCAGAAGAAAAAACCCCAAGCTTAAGTAGGTTGATGACATTTGTAGCTATAGGTCTGACATTGTTTTATAATTTTACAAATTTTTGAAATATATTGCATATTCGAATTGTGTGTGTGTGTAAAAAGTGCTACATTGTGTACGCATGGCCATATACTGTTTTATTTTATTTCGTTTGATTTTGCTTATTAATTTAGCACATTAAAAAATTAGGATTTGTTACTTAATACATTTTGGCAAAAGTCCATGTTAGTTAAAAGAAAATATTTTACCAGTGAAAAATATTTTCTCATTGATTTAGTTCATACTATAATATAGGTGTTTACAAAATAGTCTCATAGAAGTGCATGATTTTAGATTCTTAGTTATAAGATGGACAGTTTTACGTGTTTTTGCCAGTTCGAAGTCTTCAATATACTGAAGAATTCTATATGCTGACAATATTCCTTTATTTAATTTGTCTGTTATAAGATGACAACGTCTTGCTTTTATATCTTGATAGAATCCGGTTTGAAGTAGGAAAAAAATTTAGCGTACGTCCAAACTGACAAAAATTCGACGGTTCCTTTGCGTTTGCAAAGGAATCGTGCCTACATAAAGCCACTAAAACTTTGCCTGATACGGGAGTCGGTATCGTAACCTCACAATTTGTGACGAACAGGCTATCTACGAGTATTAAATAATTTGTTTTATATTAAATTCTGGTTACAATCAAATAGAAAAAACACCTTTATTTGAAATCAGAATAAGGAAATCAGAAACATTGGTGTATCAGAGTACTAATATCCTACAAAGCTCTGTAGTTAGTTTTGTTTACTGAGACCTGACGTCATAGTTCATAATAAAGAAAAAATAAAATAAAAGGAATTAAAAAATCCTTTATATTAAACCGACTTTAAATATCAACTATACCCATGTCTCAAAAACTACTGATCCGATTTTAATGAAACTTAGACTGTTCCCTGAGCTGGAATATACCTGATTTAAATAAAAAAATAATTATCTCGATATGGCTTTTATTTCCCGAGAATCTCGTGGACAAAAATATGAACCTACAAACATACATACGCTTGCGAGATTTAGTACACGTGATTGGATGCCTAAATAGGTCAATCGTTTTCAAATATTATATCTACAAATACAACAATATTACATACATGTTAAACTGATAAGCTCCGTTTTTTCGTCTTTTGAAAATGTGACATGATACATCATGTGCTGCCTCAGAACTCGGTCTGGTGCGGAGTAAACGAAGTCCGCGCGGACTTCGTTTACTCCGCACAGCTCCTCTCCCGTAGGTGATAGCGTGATAATATGTAGCCTTTATGTTGACCCGACCTGTTAGTAATATTCATGCTAAATTTGAAGTAAATCCATGCTGTACTTTTTAAGTTTGCCCCGGACACACATACAGACAAACAGACATACAGATAAACAGACAAACAGACATACAGACAAACAGACATACAGACAAACGACAAAAATTCTATAAACTATATTTTTGTTTTCTATATCGATTGTAGATCACGCCAAGTATTCTTTTAAAAAAAATATTCAATGTAAAGTTTTGACTTTCCTACGATTTTATTATATGTATAGATTTAGACAATTCTTTTTTATTTGAATCTTATTCAGGTGATTCAGAAATTAGCTGGTAATTGTAAAAAAAAAGTTATTTTGGTATATGTACCGTGTATACATCCATACGCATTTAGTAAAAAAACTGTTATTTTAATATTACAAACAGACACTGCAATTTTATTTATTTGTATGTATAGATGTATATTTTATTTCTGATTTAAGTAATTGCTATCTATGAGACTATTTACATTATACTGAGATATTCCAGATTTTAAATGGTTGATAATTATATTTTTTTATTTAACGAAAACAGAACTAAACCGTATTTTACTTAAATCTTACGTATTTTACTTAAATCTTAAATTATTTTACTCAATGTATGTAGTTTTTTGTATGATATGAAAAAAAGTATGTTTATGTCCCTATTCCGGAAAGGGTAAGCACAACAACAAGTGCACCTTCAGTAGCGGAAGATACTTAGTCGTACAATGTATTGGTGGCAAGCCTATCGCCTACCAGGCACTTACCCAATCCCGGACAACGTTGTTTTTATCATAAAACTAAAAAAACACTTTATTTGGCTGACCCGGGAATAGAACTCGGGACCTCATGTAGTCATCATCGACACTGGACCAATAGAACAGAGAGGCGAAGGATGTGGATATCGACGCTGCACAGCGAAAACGTAGTAGTCCACAAGTTACGAAAATAAGTTTTATTGAACGGTTCGAATTAAAAAAAATCCAGATTGCGGCGACTTTTGAACTAAATTATTTTTTTAATATAATTTTATTTACTGTTTATCGTACATCTACGAGATCGAAATGACGCAATTTGAATTTTTTTAATTAGAATAGTTAAATAAAACTTTATTTCGTTACTTGTTAACTACTACGTTTTCACTTTCCAGCGTCGGTATTCCTAGTTATTCTAAATTCAATTTTGTTTTATGTAATCTCGCATAAAGATACATGCACTATACAAACTTGGAATACATAAATTCGAATTCTATTTCATAATTAATTAAAGTAAAATATCGTATATTATGATTTCGATAAAATTAACAATAAACAGTAAATAATAATAGCTACATATTATGTAGGACGTCTAAGAAGACGTATTCGTATTGTGTACCTACATCGTATCAAGGATTTAAAACGTTATAATATCGATATGTTTGCGCGTTTCATGCTGTTTCGTGATTGGTTCGCCGCGTTTCATGCTGTTTCGTAATTGGTTCGCTGCGTTTAATGCTGTTTTGTGATTGGTTCACCAACTAGCGCTAGAAGACAACGTCATAATATGATACACCATAACGTTAATTCACTACAAATTAACCAATCACCAAACAGCATGAAACGCGCAAACATATCGATATTATAGCGTTTTAAATCCTTGCCTTGATACCTATACGTCTTAATCCCTATGTATACTCCGGTTCTCTATTAAATTTGCATAGCTATATAACCATGCGTAAATCAGGAATATCTGGAGTGTATTTCTTTGAATAGGATTATTCTTTTTGAGGAATCTTGAATTAGTGATTAGTTAACGGTCAAGATGCTACCGGGCGGCGGTCTTATCTGAATAAACTATTCACATACAAGCAATTTTATATAACCTCAGCCTTGGAAATGTAAAGTAATAACAAAATGTCGTACGCTTAGTTATAAAATTATATGTAATTTTTTAGGAAAGCGCATAAACCTGTCATTGGAGTTACTATTCGTTCCAACTAAGAATAGAATCGCGCTTGTTATCAACTTCATATCATAAATGTGAAATTAGTAATGTCAGCAAAAAAATATTTGTTCAAAAAATATTAATGATTTATTAAAGAACAAATAACGTTTTATAATATTATTTTCATCATTAAAAAAATTAGTAAAAAACATAAGTCTCGTTAGTTACACCACTTTTAGGTCAAGAACGACGGGGCCAATTTTGTTGCGATTTTTGTGGGTTTAGGTGGTCTTTGTCCAGAATAGGCTAAAAATTAATAAAATATAATATTCATCAATACAAAAACAGTAAAATATATCAGTCTAGCCTTTCATCTATGTATAAAGTGTCGTGTTAGTAATTTTACGCCTTATTTTAATACATGGTAACATAATCTGATGGGAAACTAAATAAAAAATATACCAATTATAATGAAAATATATTTTTTTAAAGTATTTCTTTGTTAGATTTTTTTTTGCACACCTTACTAGTGCTAGTCACTGTCACGTTCCGGTTTGGAGGGTAAGGTAGCCGGTAAAATAAAGCATATGGCACTAGACCTCACCACAAGATAGCAACGCACTATTAACATTTCTGGTATCTATAAGCGATGGTTGACTCTCCATCAGGAGACCCATCTGCTTGTCTGCTATCTTATGATATATTAAAAAAATGTCATGACTGGTCATGAACTGGACATGAAGTGTTAGATTTCTGCAACGTTGGGTTCCTATTTGTACAGTGGGTAACCGGTAAACTGATGCAAGTAGCGTTGTAACCCTGCGGAAAGCACCGCACCGTTAAAAATTTGGTGTCTTAAGGTGATAGTAATATTTTACTATCAGGAATAATCTGCTTAGATGCTATCCTATTATTTTTTCGATTTATCAAAAGCCACTTGTTTTGTTTCTATTATTTGAATCATATTCGAAAAAACCTGGTATACATTTTCAAAGGGCGTTTATATAAAATTGTAATTACAGTAGATTTTTGCAACATTTGAATTTAAAATTTATACTACGAGATGAATCCAACTTAGTACGCGATACGTGCATCGCCTTGTGGCATCTGGTTCATACATTAACACTTCCCTAAGTATAATAAAATGTCAGTTTCACGCGATAATTCAGTAACAAGCGTTATGGTATAAGAACTTTTTAAGTTATAATCAATCCCTAATTTTTAATAACTGTTTTTTAGAAAAACGTTTTAAACGTTAGCCTGCAATAGTTGGATTAAAATATGAATATTTGGATAGATACATATTAAGCCTTCAACGCACATTATCTACCCTCAATTTTTTTTATAATTTAAAGCACTGTTTCCATTGTTCATTTAGTATTCTACTAGGTTCATTTAGAGTGCGGCCACATAGACACAAACCCGTCGCTCACGGGGACTAATTAGAAGTTTTATTTTACTCTCGGGGAAGTGTCAATTTGTAATGACTGTGTCAAATATTCTGTTAATATATTCCGTAATAAGTAACTACATAAACCACTGTTCCACAATTTTAAACAAGTTTCTTATAAAAAATTGTTATATTTATTTATTTCTGGTTTGAATGAATACATACAAAAAATATTAAGATGAAGCCATCGAAGCGAACGCTCCATTAAACATATTTTTTAATCGAATCTTAATAGAAAAAATATTCATTTTAGTTTTGAAGCGCATCATTTCCACTGATTTGGATGAAAAAAGTGAAGTTTCTATTTCCTTCAAACACTAAAGGAATTGCTTTAGTTCATTTTTAGTCAAGCAGAGTCTTTTGTTTCTAAAGTTAAAGACGAGTAAGCGACTTATGCATTAAACGGAATGTATTTTAACAAAATTTTGCTAAACAGCGTATTAAATAATAATGCCTCCAAATGATGCTCTTAAACTATACGGACTATGACGCGTGTGTCATTCGTTATGTGCTATTCGTATTTAAATTTTGTAGAATTTATTTCCCATAATGTAATTTAACATTTATAGTTCAATGATTTATATTGAGCTGATGTGGACAAAATACAATATACATAAGCTATGATTAAAACGACGAGAATCCGCCGCAAAATAAGTTTGAATCGACGGACACGAATTGTTCGCGCCGGTTTGTCTAGAGTCTATATTCTTTTTCATATCAGAATATTTGTCACATTATTATTAAACAATAAATAACCAATAGCTTTAATTTTAATAATGATATTATTACAACTTTTAACTCTCACGTTACAGGCGACTTGCCCACTTATTTGACCCGTTTCCAATGGGACATGGCCAAATATCCCATAAAGCAAAGTCTTCGCAACATCGCCGATATCATCAGTAAACAGGTTGGTTATATACATCTTTCTTTCGATTAAATAAAATCAGAATTGGCAGAGAGAACCATATAAATGGAAATATTTCATTATTTGCCGAACCTTCAGTAAGTTCTATTTTTTTGTTTTTCATCTATGTGTGTGTATATGTATGTGACTGTCTGTCGGTGATACCATAGCTCGTAAATGGGTGAACCGATTTGGATGTCGTTTTTATGTAAGAATGCTGGTTGTCCATCAATATTTTTTTAAATCAAAAGATAGCAAATAAGCAGATGGGTCTCCTGATGGAAAGAGTCAACCATCGCCTATAGACACAACACGACAGTGGCAAGCACTGACGTAGGTATTAGGTGGTACTGGACCCGGGCGAGACAATGCAGAACTTAGCCGTTCAGTAACCACGATGGTAGTGACTCGTATTGCCAATCATTGATCGCCTTTTCCGACCTGCCCGGCAGAACGGCAGTTGGCCTATTTTTCAAAGGAACCCGGACCAACATGGGATAAAATATGAAAAGTTACGTTATTCCGTGTTAAATCAGGTTACTTTTTTGTTCCACCAGACAAAAAGTAGTATAATGGTTTTGGGTCAAGCGAACAAAGTCGAGGGAAACTAGTTATTGACTATGCAATCAATGGGGTTTGGGTTCGATTTTCGATAAGGGCAAGCATCTGTGTGATGAGCATAGATGTGTGTTTTTCTGGGTTTGGGAGTTTGTTAAATATATTTCAGTATTTATGTATGTATTCCTATCTATTAATTATTATCGTTGACTAACACCCATATCACAAGCAAATAATGTGTTTAATTTGGGATTAGATCAATCAATTGATAATATTTGGAACTTATATCACTTAATTTAATGGCAGCATTACCTAAAACATATTAATTATAAGATTTCCTCTACCTAAAGGTTGTCTGGCAGAGATCGCTCTTTAGTGATAAGACCGCCTTTGTGCACCCCCTATATACATAATTATTAGCTATACTTATTCTGATTTTGTAAATTTTGGTGTGCAATAAAGAGTATTCATTCATTCATTTATTCATTCAATCAATTTATCCCCGTGTTGGTTCCGGGCTCCTTTGAAGAATAGACCAACTGCCGTTCTGCCAGACATGTCGTAAAAGGCAACCGATTGGCTATGCAAGTCACTAACATCGTGGCTACTAAGTGGTAGGATTCTGCATTGTCTCGCCCGGGTCTGGTACCACCGCCTTACTTATTCCTGCCGCAATAGCGTCAGTGCTTGTCACTGTCGTGTTCCGGTTTGGAGGGTAAGGTAGCCGGTAAACATATGCATGTGGCATTAGACCTCGCCACAAGATAGCAACTCACCATTAACACATTTGGTGTCTATAGGCGATGGTTGACTCTCCATCAGGAGACCCATCTGCTTGTTTACTGATATAAAAAAAAACAATTCGTGAAATGTGTAATAATATTTATTTAATTAATCGTCTCTGTGGCCTAGTGGTCCGGTGTCCTGGGTTCAATTCCCGGGTTGGCCAATCCAAAATGTGTTTTTTTTTTCAGTTTTCTAATAAAAACAACTTTGTCCAGAATTGGCATAGTGCCCGGTTGGCGATAGACTTGCCACCTATCATTGTCGGACTAAGTATATTCAGGTAATCGTGGGTGCACGGGTTGTACCTCTGCCTGGCTCCTCGTGGATACGGGTGTGGAGATGCTTTTTTGATATTTTTTAATTTATAATTATTTGTGTTGTATAATTTTTAATGAATATGTTGCAGGTGGGCCAAATTGATGCTGATCTGAAGGTCAAATCAGCTGCCTACAACGCTCTCAAGGGTAATCTACAGAATTTAGAGAAAAAACAAACGTAAGTATGTCATAACTACTCTAGAATATTTATTGACTGGGAATTAATTAGCGATGTGCACACACATGTATATATAATAATGTATCGCACGTGATGTAAGCTTGCATGCTGTCAAATAAATAGAGGATACTGAAATCCAGTGTTGAGATTCACCAAGCCTCAACAAATATTTTTCGCCGTGTTGGTCCCGGCCTCCTTTGAAGAATAGGCCAACTGAAGTTCTGCCAGGCAGGTCGTAAAAGGCGACCGATTGGCTATCGAGTCACCATCGTGGCTACTAGGTGGTAGAGTTCTGCATTGTCTCGCCCGGGTCTGGTACCACCGCCTTACCTATTCCTGCCGCAATAGCGTCAGTGCTTGTCGCTGTCGTGTTCCGGTTTGGAGGGTAAAGTAGCCGGTAAACTTATGCATGTGGCATTAGACCTCGCCACAAGATAACAACGCACCATTAACATCTTTTGTGTCTATAGGTGATGGTTTACTCTTTCCATCAGGAGACTTATCTGCTTATTTGGTATCTTATGATATATATAAAAAAATACTGAGTTATTCCATTATAATGGATTCAAATTTACCACGAAAACGCTCTGGACTGTCATGGTGTTGTAATGACATCACGCCGTGGTCACACATACATACTCTGTGGTTTCTATGAAAATGCCAAAAACAGTATTATTATGTTTTACCACACTGTGACGTAACACTTCCAGATTTGCACCACGGATTAAATGGTTACGCCTTACAAGATCATTTCTTAGTTTGGCTGACTAGTTTGCATATGATTTTTCTTTTATTCTGTTTTATTGAATTAAAATGAGCTACTTATTTTGTTAAACTTATGATTGAAATAAGAAATTATCGAAGTTATGAAACAGTAATCGTAAATTTTAATATGAACATGTGATGCATGTTCTTTTAAAATAATAATTTTTAATTCTAATCCAATTTATTTTAATTCTGATTTGACATTTATTTTTAAATCTATTCTAATTTCACATTTTTTTGGAGTTTTATTAATTTTAAAAGTATTGAATACATTATTTGTAATTTTATGTATATTTTATATAAAAATAAATATATTTTTTTGTTTTTGCACCGCATTTAATTGGCAAATCAGTCTAAAAGTACTTATATTTAGAAATAATCATCACCATATCGACGGGTCCTACGTATACTGGTGCAACCCGCAAAACTACGGAAAACATTTTTTTTGCACCAAAAGCCTTAAAATTACGTATACTTTTCCTAATGTAGTAAAGTAACGTAGTAAAGTTTTTTTTATATCATAAGATAGCAAACAAGCAGATGGGTCTCTTGATGGAAAGAGGCACCCATAGATTATAGACACCAAAGGTGTTAATGGTGCGTTGCTATCTTGTGAGTGAACTTATGCATGCCACATGCATAAGTTCACTCACCGGCTACCTTACCCTCCAAACCGGAACACGACAGCGACAAGCACTGACGCTATTGCGGCAGGAATAAGGCGGTGGTACCAGACCCGGGCGAGACAATGAGGAACTTTACCACCTAGTAGCCACGATGGTAGTGGCTCGAATATTCAATCGGTCGCCGTTTACGACCTACACGGCAGAACGGCACTTGGCCTATTCTTCAAAGGAGCCCGGGACCAACACAAGTATTTGAAAATTTCTACAAAAGTACAAATTTTCAAATACTTGTACTTATACGTGTTGATTTATGTCAAAATTACAAGCTATAGAACCTTTAATCCGCTCTCCTGTAAAGTTGTCATTGCGCTTTTGATTTATGTCAAAATTACAAGCTATAGAATCTTTAATCCGCTCTCCTGTAAAGTTGCGTCATTGCGCTTTTGATTTATGTCAAAATTACAAGCTATAGAACCTTTAATCCGCTCTCCTGTAAAGTTGTCATTGCGCTTTTGATTTATGTCAAAATTACAAGCTATAGAACCTTTAATCCGCTCTCCTGTAAAGTTGTGTCATTGCGCTTTTGATTTATGTCAAAATTACAAGCTATAGAACCTTTATTCCGCACTCCTGTAAAGTTGTGTCATTGCGCTTTTGATTTATGTCAAAATTACAAGCTATAGAACCTTTAATCCGCTCTCCTGTAAAGTTGTGTCATTGCGCTTTTGATTTATGTCAAAATTACAAGCTATAGAACCTTTAATCCGCTCTCCTGTAAAGTTGTGACATGGCGCTTTTGATTTATGTCAAAATTACAAGCTATAGAACCTTTAATCCGCTCTCCTGTAAAGTTGTGTCATGGCGCTTTTGATTTATGTCAAAATTACAAGCTATAGAACCTTTAATCCGCTCTCCTGTAAAGTTGTGTCATTGAGCTTGCACTAGTATACGTAGGACCCGCCGATATGTAACCCTGATTTATGCAAAATAAATTATTTTGAATTTTGGCAATAGCCTGCAATTACATACAGAAATACAGAGTTATATTACTTATCAATGAAATAAAATCATTTCAAGGGTAATTTTTAAACCTTGTCATCTCATTCGGTACGATAAAACAGTACAATATGGTTTATTTCTATTTTTTCACAATATAGTATAACCTACAAATGTATAAAATTTTTGACAGTAGTAGGAGCGTTTGCTCATTTGCGCGGTGACACATTCCCTTCCCAATGGCGTGTCTATTAGTATTCATGGGGACTGCCGTTTACTGTCACATGACTGAATCTCTGTTTTTGTTGAAATTATATCCTAAAAATATGTTTAATCCTTCTTTTAAAATAAATATTCCAGATTTTTGTTATTTCCATATCATAATCATTAACACTTTGACAGCTGATCACGACCTGGTGGTGGTATGTTCTTTTTTCATACATACGCCGATCACAACCCGCAGCTAGTGATTCGTTTTCCTTGAATTTTTACTAAAAACACGACTGACGACGCTCTGTCGTTATTGGCGTTCATTGCAATGTGTAGCTCCGTTGTTTAGCTACACACACATAGGCAATTCATTTTCGTGGACATAAAGACGGGGCAAGGAGGACCAAATTGTCGAGACCGATTGCCTGCGCAATGCGAGACGAGTTTCAGAAGGGTGCCCCATTATTTTTTTGGCGCGAAATGTCGAAGGTTATGTTGGGTTGATTTTATATCTTGTTATCTTTATTATCTTGTTTTATTTATTACTAGTTGTTGCCAGCGACTTCGTCCGCGCGGACTTCGTTTACTCCGCACAGCACTTCCCCCGTAGGTGATAGCGTGATAATATGTAGCCTGTATGTTGACCCGACCTGTTAGTAATATTCATTCAAAATTTGAAGTAAATCCATGCAGTACTTTTTGAGTTTACACCGGACATACATACAGACAAATAGATAAACAGACAAACATTCTAAAAACTATATTTTTGGCTTCGGTATCGATTGTAGATCACGCCCCAAGTATTCTTTAAAAAAAATATTCAATGTACAGTTTTGACTTTCCGACGATTTTATTATATGTATAGATAATTAAAATATATTAGTTACTCTAACATATACAATAAGAATCGAATGCATTACTATTATGGTTTTTTTGTGTATAGAATTAACAATAATGTCGACTGGCGCACGGGGAAATGCGCGTAATAAAATAGCACGCTGTCAGATTGTTAAAACTACATTATATCCGATTCATTCTTAGTGGAAACAAGGCTAATGTGTTTGTAAATTTTGAAATTCATATAAATATTTTTTTTGATTTTCAGTGGCAGCCTTCTTACCCGTAATCTGGCTGACTTGGTGAAAAGGGAACACTTCATCCTGGATAGCGAATATCTTACCACACTTCTGGTCATTGTGCCCAAGTAAGTATCACTACATAGTATAAAACAAATTCGCTTTCCGCTGTCTGTCCTTATGTCCCTATGTACACTTAGATCTTTGAAACTACGCAACGGATTTTGATGCGGTTTTTTTTTAATAGTTAGAGTGATTCAAAAGGAAGGTTTATATGTGTATAACGTCCATTATGTAGTAGAGAAATACTGTTATAAATATATTTAGCAAAACAACGTTTGCCGGGTCTGCTAGTAATTAATAAAACTTACTAGAGCTTACTATGTATGGGGAATTATAATAAGGGAATAATGACAGTTATCGAATATGTATAGAGTGTGGTAGAAATATACATTGAGAAAAAACTACCTTGTTCGACCCGAAAGGGTATATAGGTAATTTAATGACATCACCGAAACTTCCCAAAAAAAAAATTAAATCTTAAAGTGTTTGTGACTAAAAAGATATGTATTTCTAAATATATAAAAAACAAATCCAATTATTTGAGAACATCCTCAATTTTGAAACACAGTTAATGAAGACATTTTGCTGATTAAATTATCTTACGGGACATTATATACGGAAAGTCGTTTTATTAAGGAAAATTGCCTGTAATTCTGTAAATAAAAACAATAATTAAATATTATAATACGCATGTAGTATGACATTGCAACTCACGTGGTATTGTCACGCGAGCCGAAAGCGAGGGTGATTATATGCGGGATGCAAGGACGTACATACTTTCCTCCACTGGTGCGTGTACTATTTATATCTAAGCTGGATTGAAAGTTGCATAATACACAGCTCTATATAAGTACTTTAAAATTATTGAAATAAGTCATTTTTAAACTGACATGACATTTAACATTTTACAGAGCTTTTGATATTAATACACTAGCTGTTACTAGAGACTTCGTTCGCTTGACCAAAAATCGTTACCTCCCTTTGTTCAGTCGGGTAAAAAATTAGCTAATGTCACTCCTGCATATTATAGCTCTCAAAAGGCTTAAAACATATATCAAATAACAAAAAAATGAAGTCTTTTCTTTATTCATACTATTGTTACGTACTTCGGGTTCGTAATTGTAAGAAAACGCCACTTATATTAAACCGTGTATTTATAATACAGATACACAAAACACAAGACAACACAATGTAACACTAAATACTCTGATTAACACTAGTCACTTACTGTACTAACACTAAATTTAGAACACTCGCTTCGTACTGGTTACTTTAAGTATCGCTTTCGATCGCTTTATAAAAACTGCCCTGTATTTGTCAACACATCTCTATTTATACCCAGGGTAAAGTTCTACCTGGATCCAGAAAAATCTAAATGTATCGGGAAACAATGAATCACTTCTTATTGTAAACAAGTTATGACTCATAAATCCTAGTACACGCTACTTTCAACCTTATGCCCTAAACCACAAAGTTCATTATGGTATAGCTTAGCTCAACTATTTGCTTGTCAATAGGAGTAGCTATGTCTTTTTTTTATTTCTAGATCTCTCCAGCGTTCCAACTCTACACGTCTCTTCACGGTTCTTCTGCAGTTAGTTAAATCTATACATTTACGCATGTGCAAAAAAGTTTTAAAGCATGTGCACTAATACATTCAGACGGGAGACAATATGCCACTTTTGCCTCTGAAAGGATTGAAATATAAATTTACGATCCAGTTTTGATAAAAAGTGACATTTATTACAGATCCATGTTCAACGATTGGAACGCTAACTACGAGAAAATCACCAGCATGATTGTTCCCCGTTCAACTCAGCTCATCCATCAAGATAATGACTACGGGCTCTTCACAGTCACACTATTCAAAAAGGTTTGTTTTGTATAAAGATTGTTGTTTTCATATGATTCTTTTATGTGGAGAGAGAAAGTTTAAAGGTCCTGGTCCTGCCATATTAATGTGCAGTTTTTTAGCGCAGGCTATTGAAGGGTAAATTTACAGACAAACCGCTATGCACTGAACACATTTAATATATGTATTTATATCTCACTTTACTCATTTTTTTTTATATCATAAGATAGCAAGCAAGCAGATGGGTCTCCTGATGGAGAGTCAACCATCGCCTATAGAGACCAAAGATGTTAATGGTGCGTTGCTATCTTGTGGCGAGGTCTAATGCCACATGCATAAATTTACCGGCTACCTTACCCTCCAAACCGGAACACGACAGTGACAAGCACTGACGCTATTGCGGCAGGAATAGGTAAGGCGGTGGTACCAGACCCGGGCGAGACAATGCAGAACTCTACCACCTAGTAGTCACGATGGTAGTGACAAGAACAACCAATCGGTCGCCTTTTACGACCTGCCTGGCAGAACGGCAGTTGGCCCATTCTTCAAAGGAGGCCGGGACCAACACGGCGGTTATTTTGTACCTTGCACATTCATATTTTATTTTATTTTTTTACTTTTGCCCGTGATCTATTTTTCATCACGAAAAGGAAATGAAAGAGATTGTCGCTCAGATAGTTTGTATTTTTAAGAGAAGGATTAACAGTGTCTTTAGAGGTCGTCATCACATCAGCGGCTAGTTCCTTTTGTTGCCGATGACCATAGCAGTGATGACTGCTTCCTAACAGATAGTCCATTGCTCATATATTGTCAATTTCCATAAAAAAAACAATATTTGTTTATAGGGTATGTTTATATCTTTCTGAAGAGCCATCGGCTTGTTTGTTGTCTTTTATATAAAAAAACGACTTTGTAAATTATGGGCAGAGTATAAAATTATCGAAGAAAAATATACTTCCTCATAATTATCGCGATAATAGGCTAATTGTCTAAATTTAAAAATCTGTTTAATAATTTACCTTACAAAAATATATAGTTTTTTGCTTAATGTACCTACATCTAAACTACTACTATTTATTTTTGTTAAATAACATACATTTAAAAAAAAATTACTCTAAACGCTCTTGACTGTCATGGCGTCCTAATGACGTCACGCCGTGGTAATATCTACATTATATAGATACTCTGTGGTTTCAAGATATTATCATTGTGATACGACATCAAACAACGGACTCACCGTTGACGATATAGGTGACCGTTGTCTTCCAAAATTTTTGGTCGACATATGATGCTAGTCGTAATATTTGAAATATCATGGAAGATTAATTATTTTAATTAGGGTAAATTTATCTTGCTGTATCCACAAGATAATAAGACAGAATATATGACTATCTGATCCAAACAGGTGTTGCTGTGTGCGATATAGTAGTTTAATTTAAATTTGTAATAAAAATATCGCGGTCATTAACGGAAATAAATTATAGCCTATGTTTAAGTTAGCCAAAGTTACTTATCTGTGCAAAATTTCTTTAAAATCGGTCCGGTAGTTAAGATTAGCCCAATTTTTTCGAAATTTTTATATATTATGAGTACATTAAGCTACCAAACAATACCTTTGACAGAGAGATTAATGTACTACGTGTAAGAGAAGCTATGCTGAGCAAAAGTCGTGTTCCACTTAGTGATGGGACTCAGTGACTTTTTTCACTCGAGTCACTCGCCAGTTAAAACCGGGGTAATCGAGTGCCACGAGAGTGAAGGTGAGACTCGAGTGTCTTTTTTCCACTCGACTGAAGGATATGATTCTGTAGTAAAGGTGTGATTTTTTATAGCAAATAAAATACAAAACTAAGTAAAATATTATAAATCAAACAAACAAAATTTTTAATTTTTGCTGTCTTCTTCTGTGGCTTATAGTCGCTATTAAAATATATTATTACATAAATTGAAAAATACATAGCCTATAGTATGTACCTATTTTTAACATAATTTTTTTTAGGCTTTCGCATAATTTTAACATAGCCAGGTATTAAAAATAATGAAATGAAATATTTTACTATATTAGTCGTCGTCCTCGAATTCCGCATGGAATATACATCGGCTAAACCTGTCATAACTTAAAATTCTCACTCGATTCGGTATAGGCCACTCGAGTGGTCCTAGTCATTCGAGTAGACTCGAGTCACTTGTAATCCGACTTATCATATATTTTACTCGAGTGCGAGTAGAATAAAAGCTACTCGAGTGACTCGAGTGAAATACGGCTGAGTCCCGTCACTAGTTCCATTTCGTTAACAGTGTAGACTAATGGTCGCTGCAGCGCTGAAATAATAGTAAATCGTCCAACCAAAGTCATAATTAAGTAGCGCTGCAACGTGTAATGCTGACGAGGGTGTAAGTTTTTTCGCGACCAAAAGATCGTAAGCGCCAAATTTACGGCGGATTAACGAAATTTATTGATTTTTCTATACCATTCACTCCGATTAAAATGGCGTGCCCGGAAAAGAGAAAGCTAGACAAAATAAAATTCTTATTAATTGGATTAAACAATTTACGTGAATTAAATTTGTAATATCATAGTGTATTTTTAACGTTGTGTTGCGTGTTTGTAACACGCAGCGCGTCTCACCGCGGCCCACAACGCATGAAGTAGGTGCGGTCCATGATTTGCACTAATAGAACACAATGACATGCCTTGTCTAGTATGTTAGTACATAGAAGTCATACATACCTTTGATGATCGGAGAGGGTTTTCTTATGGTCCATTTAGACTCACGGCGAGAAGTCTCGGCGAGAACTTTCGTTGAGACTTCTCGCGAGAACAAGCAATTTATCCAAACTCTCATTTTTCTCACTCATATTTTGAACCCTATCCGGCATGGACGACATTACAAACGATTTTCAAACTGCAGCTGGTTTGGCTCTGTGTGCCATTGTATATTATAACTTTTTTGTCCTCGCGCTCGCCTGTTCTCTGCTCGGTATCGGTAAATTTTGCCCTTCAATGAATTTCTCGGCCAAGAAGAGAGAAGACTATCACACTCAGTTTTGTCCAGTGTCAGCAGACGTACAATAATTATTGTACGCGAACCATAAGTTCATGAATTTTTCGACCCTCAATCCTAAGCGTACAATCTTGACAAAAAGTACAATAATTTCGAATGATAGCAATTTTCTATAGAAAAAAATAAAAAACTATTTTTAAACATAATATATTATGCCGTCAGGAATGCTGGGTAAATGTTTTCTGATAACAATCGCTCTTTGACTTTTACAAACCTACACCTCCCCCCCCCCCATCCACCCCCCGTTACAACTTCATCGTTTACTTACATTTACACATACATTTTCAATAAATAATGTCTTAAAATAGAAATTAAATATAACTTTATTAGTGTACAATAATTTTCTTAAAAGTACAATGATTTTACGGCTTTGGCTCAATAATAATTTATCGCGGATCTGCTAACACTGGTTTTGTCTCAGTGTCTATCAGTGAGCGGCATAGAGTAGACGTCACCCGTATTTTTTGTTCGGAAAATTTTGTTTCATTTTCAAAATGTGGAATATCGATCTAGAATTAATATTTATTGAATTCTTTCAATCCGAGGCTATTTTATGGGATGCTAAACGAAATTACAAAGATAAAAGTTTAAACCATCATGCGTGGAACAGACTCAGAGAACCAATGGAGATAGCAGTACCTGAACTCGAAAAGAGAAAATAATTCAGTTTTTGCGAGATACAGAAAATACAGGAAAATGGTAAAAAATCCTCTAAATTGGGAGCTGGTGAAAACGAAATATACAAATTGACATAGTTTGCATATGTCTGTTGTTAGTCTTAATTTGAATATCGTCTGAAATGTTGTCCATACCAGATAGGATTCAGAACACGAGTGAGAAAAATAAGAGTGTGGATAAATTGCTTGTTCTTGCGAGAAGTTTCAGCGAAAGTTCTCGATGAAAAATCTCGAGAAGAAGTCTCGCTGAGACTTCTCGTCGTGAGTCTGGATGAGCCATCACATTCACGCTTACGTGGGTGTTCTCGGGGTTTCTTCCTGTGAGTCTGGATGAGCCTTTACACTATGTATAGGTAATGTATATTTATGTGTAATACAATTACAATGCGCTGAGTATTAGTGTTGTTACAGGTGATCGACGAGTTTAAGCTTCACGCGCGCGAACGCAAGTTCATCGTGCGCGATTTCTCATACAACGAGGCTGACCTGGCCGCAGGCAAGAACGAGATCACAAGACTCGTCACCGACAAGAAGAAACAATTCGTAAGCCTTCTCACTACCTTACACACCTTACACTTTTATTTTCACCATTTTATTAGGGTTCCGTACCTAAAAGTTAAAAACTTGACTCTATTACTAGGCCTCCGCTGTCTGTCCGTCTGTCTATATGTCACCAGGCTATACCTAATAAACCGTGATAGCTAAAAAGCTGAAATTTTCACAAATTATGTATTTTTGTTGCAGCTATAACAACAAATACTAAAAATTTAAAAAAATACTAAGGGACCCCATATAATAAACGTGTTTTTTTCGTTTTTTCGTACTCAATATTAATAACGGTAACAGCTAGACGCTTAAAATTTTCACAGAATATTAGTTGTATATTATCTTTCATAATAAATAAATAAAAATAAAGTAAATATTAAAGAGAGCCCCCCTTTAATATTTAAGTACATACCCATACAACAAACATAATTTTTAGGCAATTTTTATCTTAATGAACAAGTAGAAATTGATTTGGGATGGTACGGAACCCTTTGTGCGCGAGTCCGACTAGCACTTGGCTGGTTTTTATAAGAAGTTGTAGTAGTAAGAGGTAATATTCTTTGATAAAGAAAAAAGTATCTTCACGCCCATATCCCCGAAGGGATAGGCAGAGGTGCAACAAATGCACCCACGATTAGCCGAAGATACTTGGTCCCACAATGTGATAGGTGGCAAGCTTATCGCCAACCGGGCACTTTCCCATCCCGGGCAACTTTGTATTTCTCAGAAAAACTGAAAAATCGCTTTTTATGTGCCCGACCCGGGAATCGAACTCGAGACCTCTTGTGGTAACCGCCAACGCTGGACCACTAGACCACAGAGGCCATAATAAGTTTGGAGGTGCCGGGCAGTTCAATGTCTAGAAACATAAAGAGATTTTTAGACGGATTGATTCGAATCCTTTCTTGAAGAATAGACCATCTTTCATTTTGCAAGGAAATTCGTAATACGGAAACAATTTATTATACATATCACTAAAATCATGACTACTATATGGCAAAATACTGAGACGTCTCGCCTGGGTATATGTTACCACCTCCTTACCTATTCCTGTCGCAATAGCGTCAGTGCATGCTAGTGTGGTATTCCGGTTTGGAGGGTAAAGTAGCTATAGAACTTGTGGCATTAAAACACTACTACACGAATAACTCACTATTAACATCTGTGGTGTCTATAGGCGATTGTTGTATCTTTCCATCTGTCTTCTGCTTGTTTGTTATGATAAGAAAAATGATATTCCATATATCAATACGTGAAATGAAAACTTTATACCCCTTTTTACAACAATTACTTAAACGGAGGAGTATAAAATTTGGCACATTCAAAATTTACATTGCACCGGAGTGCAGACAGCTAATAGTTTTATATAATATTATTTAAATTTATAAAACTAAAAATTACGAACACGGCACACTATTATTCATTTTTGACATGGCACCTTTCACAAGTAGCATGTGAAATTTCATATGAAATACATTTTCATACATCACGTTTGCTATTTCTCTTGTTCTGTGAAATTTCATATTCAGTGTATTCTTCCAAATCATATAGGAGTCGCAGTGGTTATAATTAATGGTGGTTAATATAACGCATAGCGTTAAATTATAGCGCGCTATGTACACTCCACGTATAGCGTACGCTATTTAGATTCGCATTCGGCGCTATAATATAACGCCACACTATATACCTAGCGGCTAGTGTAGGTCGTAGTTATAACATTATAACCTACGAAGTTACGAACTACGCGATCTAACGAGTTACGTGCTAGACCGTATACGCTAGACATTATTATATAGTTTATAGCGTTATAGCGGTCGGTCGTCGCACGCTATATGACACGTCGCGCGCTATCTCGGCCGACTTGCGTGATTAGTGTTCCAGTTACACGTTATAATGTAGCGCGCTAGAAAAATATAGTTAATAGTCTATAACGCGCTATAATAAAATAGTTTATTTGAACAATACTAGTTATAATTCATACTTCATATTTAATAACTCACTGTCATTTGACGTTATTTTTATGAGTGAAAATCATTGCCAGTAAAATATCACATGTGAACTCATTGCCAGTAAAATATCACATGTGAACTCATTGTGATTATTTGTTTAATTTTCGCCGTGTTGGTCCCGGCCTCCTTTGTAGAATAGGCCAACTGCCGTTCTGCCAGGCAGGTCGTAAAAGGCGACCGATTGGCTATCGAGTCACTACCATCGTGGCTACTAGGTGGTAGAGTTCTGCATTGTCTCGCCCGGGTCTGGTACCACCGCCTTACCTATTCCTGCCACAATAGCGTCAGTGCTTGTCGCTATCGTGTTCCGGTTTGGAGGGTAAGGTAGCCGGTAAACTTATGCATGTGGCATTAGACCTCGCCACAAGATAGCAACGCACCATTAACATCTTTGGTGTCTATAGGCGATGGTTGACTCTTTCCATCAGGAGACCCATCTGCTTGTTATGATATAAAAAAAAAAAAAAAAATTTCATCCAATGATAATTAATTAAAAGTAGCACTAATTTCGATGCCTAATTTATTATTTGACACGCATTATATAGTATTTTGTTTATAGTTTGTCAGTTGTCAAAATCAAGAGATCAAATTGTTTATGGTCACACGGCGTCATAGAGTTATGCTTAAATTTCGGCCAGAGAGCGATCTATTATTTGTTAATATGTATAGGTAATCACTATTTGTAATTTTTTTATCCTTTGAAATTATGAATTCGGTTCAAAAAGCAGGAACATTGACAATTCTGCTCTCATTTTCATCATTCCATCTAATTTGGCGTTTCTCGGCTACATTAAATGTATTTTTTACAGGGTCCTCTCGTCAGATGGTTGAAAGTTAACTTTTCGGAGTGCTTCTGCGCTTGGATCCATGTCAAAGCTCTCCGAGTGTTTGTTGAGTCTGTACTAAGGTGTGTATTTTTTGCTTATTATTTTGTATACACGATGTTTTTTAATCGAATAAGAAGTTTTGCTGACGTGATGTGTACGTCGCAGACAAATTTTAGTCCGTATATAAATGACGTTGTCGATTACCAAGATAAATAGGTTTTAGAAAATACCTAACGCCAAATGTAAGATGTCGTCATTATATAACATGCATGACATTTACCGACAGCGTTACCTAACAAATTGCCGCCGCGTTTTATTTTAATTACATGTTATGTAAATAAATGGGTAGTTTATTTAGAACTCTATCCGGCTTCTGACAAAAAAGAAGTAGATTTGATAGGTTACTTTTAGGTCCCACACCTGGAAAAAAGCCCGGGCTTCGTCAATCTTCCACCGCATCGGATTTTATGGCAGACATTGACGCAATTTATGTCGTCAACAATTTGCAATTTGTATCGAACGTTTGTGTTTATCAAATGATGCCGCCGTTTGTATAAAGACAAAACTTACCAATTGACTGCGACATGTACACGTACTATAATGTCACTTACCAAGTACAAGTAACAAAAACAATCGCGTTGTTCCTGCATTATTTATGGGTCAATGTATATGCTGTCGCAATAAGCTTTTCGAACATATAATAGATTTACCAATTGGCAATTTTTAAATAAAACAAAAGTGTGTAAAAAGGTTATAAAATTTCAGATAGTTTTGAAGATAAATGATTGGGATTAGCTGCTTCGTACCAATTCCTAATAATAGTTACTGTAATTGATTAAAAATTGTACATTTTATGTGTTATTTAAAGCATATAGATAAAAAAATAAAACACATTTAATAAATTTATTCCACCGGATCTTCTCAGTGTATGGCCGCGTTCCAATCCGGTAGTAATGACTCTACCCATTAGATAGCAAACAAGCAGATGGCTCTCCTGATGGAAAGAAAAACCATCGCCTATAGATACTAAATGTGTTTATGGTGTGTTGCTATCCGTGTGGGATGACAATGCCACATGCATAAATCTTCCAACCCCAATATCCTCCAAACCAGAACACAACCATGACAAGAATGACGCTATTGCGGCAGAAATAAGTACAGCGGTTGTACCATATACTCGGGTACCATATACAATGTTTCCTTGTGGAACTCTATTTTTTTTTTAATATCGATAGGTAAGCGCTTGACCTCGATCTCGCCTGATGGTAAGCTGAGGCCTTAGATGGGACGCACTTCCCTAGAAGGTACCTGTTCACGCTTCTCTTGAAAATCCCTAGATTGTACTCGTCCGGGAACATAGACTCAGGAAGCATGTTCCAGTCCTTTGCGGTTCAAATGAAGAATGTTGCGTCGAACCGCTTTATCCGGGTTTGTCTATCACCTAATAGTCATGCTGGCAATGATACGTATAGCTAAGCGGTCGCCATTTACTTGTAAAAGTATGCTTTCCCACATTCTAACGTTCAAGCAATCTACGATACAATACATAAAAGTTCAAGTACCTAAATTGCGCTGTATACAAGTTTCAACACAGAAGTTTTAGCGGACTTTGGTCTCCGGGTAGAATACCTTGCCTGGCTGGAAAGATTTTTCCTTTTCCACGTCCTTTATTTCGTGATGTCATGACTTTGTAATATGTCGTGACTTTACCATAACATAATTCTACCCAATAGTGGTGATCCCGACATGGTATTTTCATTATCACCACTTACAGTAGTGACCTTGCGACCACAACACACAACTACCTTGTGATTATCAGTGTCTATTGATACCTCCGTCATCAGTGACGGCACCAACAACACACTTTTTTCAGAGTCCAGCTCAAACTTTCAACATTCATTGTATTTATTAAGCAGCAACCATGTCCCACTAGTTCCAACTCATGAACTCACGCTCATTAGTGAGCCACTCATGTATAAGCGGCACTCACTCTGCTTGTCACGGCTCACCGCAGACTTGAGCACTCAAGGCAAATACACTTCCTGGCTTAACTAGATCGAGCTTCGGTCTTAGGGGAAAGTACTGTATCCCTCAAGTAGTTTACTAAGCTAAAATACATAAAAAAATCAAGTAAATCCTAAATCGCGCTATTATAACTGTTACTGTGTTACTCATATACAAGTTGCAACGATCCTCAGACGGACTTCCTCATCAAGGTACCATCTTCATCACAATAACTTGCCTGGTTGGGATCATCCTTTTTTCTCTTCCTTTCATGACGTCATCAACCTCCACAGCGTTGACGTCAATCCAACGTGATTCTTTTCCCAACTACATAAACGTCTCTCAGTAAATGAACCCGAGCCCCACCAATTTTTGAAAAATTGAAAATCAAGGTCACCAGCTACCCTTTATAGGTCGTAAAATGTCCTAGGACCTCAAAACTGGTGAAGAATCGGGCAAATTAGTAACTTCCTTATCTACATACGTAGCGGGAATTTAAAAGGGCAAACTCGTTAATTTTTTGTTCGTTTAACAATTCAATTTAAACGTGTTTTATGGGCCTGACTTCGCTATGATCCGGTGTAATTAACTGTGGCATTACGTAATAAAGGCGAATTCGTTAAGTTTGCCCGTTTTATAGTTCAATTTCAACTTGTTTTATAGGCGCGATTCTACTATAATCCGGCGTTATTTAATGTGGCATTGTGTAATAAAGGCGAATTCGTTAAGTCTTTTTTGCTCTTTAACAGAGTAATTAAAAAAATTATCGACACGCGTTCATCAATTTCAGCAATTTTTTAAATTGTGATGATGATTTGTGGTAGATACGGGCTCCCAGTAAATTTCCAAGCGGTGCTGATGGCGCCATCGCGCAAGAGCATGAAGCGGCTGCGGGATGTGCTGCAGACGCTGTACGCTCACCTCGACCACTCCTCGCACCACGGCTCCGCGTCAGACGTGAGTACACACACACACACACACACACACACACACACACACACACACGTGCTGCAGACGCTGTACGCTCACCTCGACCACTCCTCGCACCACGGCTCCGCGTCAGACGTGAGTACACACACACACACACACACACACACACACACACACACAAACACGTGCTGCAGACGCTGTACGCTCACCTCGACCACTCCTCGCACCACGGCTCCGCGTCAGACGTGAGTACACACACACACACACACACACACACACACACACACACACACGTGCTGCAGACGCTGTACGCTCACCTCGACCACTCCTCGCACCACGGCTCCGCGTCAGACGTGAGTACACACACACACACACACACACACACACACACACACACACACGTGCTGCAGACGCTGTACGCTCACCTCGACCACTCCTCGCACCACGGCTCCGCGTCAGACGTGAGTACACACACACACACACACACACACACACACACACACACACACGTGCTGCAGACGCTGTACGCTCACCTCGACCACTCCTCGCACCACGGCTCCGCGTCAGACGTGAGTACACACACACACACACACACACACACACACACACACACAAACACGTGCTGCAGACGCTGTACGCTCACCTCGACCACTCCTCGCACCACGGCTCCGCGTCAGACGTGAGTACACACACACACACACACACACACACACACACACACACACACGTGCTGCAGACGCTGTACGCTCACCTCGACCACTCCTCGCACCACGGCTCCGCGTCAGACGTGAGTACACACACACACACACACACACACACACACACACACACACGTGCTGCAGACGCTGTACGCTCACCTCGACCACTCCTCGCACCACGGCTCCGCGTCAGACGTGAGTACACACACACACACACACACACACACACACGTGCTGCAGACGCTGTACGCTCACCTCGACCACTCCTCGCACCACGGCTCCGCGTCAGACGTGAGTACACACACACACACACACACACACACACACACACACACACACACACACACACACACACGTGCTGCAGACGCTGTACGCTCACCTCGACCACTCCTCGCACCACGGCTCCGCGTCAGACGTGAGTACACACACACACACACACACACACACGTGCTGCAGACGCTGTACGCTCACCTCGACCACTCCTCGCACCACGGCTCCGCGTCAGACGTGAGTACACACACACACACACACACACACACGTGCTGCAGACGCTGTACGCTCACCTCGACCACTCCTCGCACCACGGCTCCGCGTCAGACGTGAGTACACACACACACACACACACACACACGTGCTGCAGACGCTGTACGCTCACCTCGACCACTCCTCGCACCACGGCTCCGCGTCAGACGTGAGTACACACACACACACACACACACACACGTGCTGCAGACGCTGTACGCTCACCTCGACCACTCCTCGCACCACGGCTCCGCGTCAGACGTGAGTACACACACACACACACACACACACACACACACACACACACACACACGTGCTGCAGACGCTGTACGCTCACCTCGACCACTCCTCGCACCACGGCTCCGCGTCAGACGTGAGTACACACACACACACACACACACACACACACACGTGCTGCAGACGCTGTACGCTCACCTCGACCACTCCTCGCACCACGGCTCCGCGTCAGACGTGAGTACACACACACACACACACACACACACACACGTGCTGCAGACGCTGTACGCTCACCTCGACCACTCCTCGCACCACGGCTCCGCGTCAGACGTGAGTACACACACACACACACACACACACACACACACACACACGTGCTGCAGACGCTGTACGCTCACCTCGACCACTCCTCGCACCACGGCTCCGCGTCAGACGTGAGTACACACACACACACACACACACACACACACACGTGCTGCAGACGCTGTACGCTCACCTCGACCACTCCTCGCACCACGGCTCCGCGTCAGACGTGAGTACACACACACACACACACACACACACACACACACACACGTGCTGCAGACGCTGTACGCTCACCTCGACCACTCCTCGCACCACGGCTCCGCGTCAGACGTGAGTACACACACACACACACACACACACACACACACACACACACACGTGCTGCAGACGCTGTACGCTCACCTCGACCACTCCTCGCACCACGGCTCCGCGTCAGACGTGAGTACACACACACACACACACACACACACACACACACACACGTGCTGCAGACGCTGTACGCTCACCTCGACCACTCCTCGCACCACGGCTCCGCGTCAGACGTGAGTACACACACACACACACACACACACACACACGTGCTGCAGACGCTGTACGCTCACCTCGACCACTCCTCGCACCACGGCTCCGCGTCAGACGTGAGTACACACACACACACACACACACACACACACACACGTGCTGCAGACGCTGTACGCTCACCTCGACCACTCCTCGCACCACGGCTCCGCGTCAGACGTGAGTACACACACACACACACACACACACACACACACACACACACGTGCTGCAGACGCTGTACGCTCACCTCGACCACTCCTCGCACCACGGCTCCGCGTCAGACGTGAGTACACACACACACACACACACACACACACACACACGTGCTGCAGACGCTGTACGCTCACCTCGACCACTCCTCGCACCACGGCTCCGCGTCAGACGTGAGTACACACACACACACACACACACACACACACACACACACACGTGCTGCAGACGCTGTACGCTCACCTCGACCACTCCTCGCACCACGGCTCCGCGCCAGACGTGAGTACACACACACACACACACACACACACACACACACACACACACGTGCTGCAAACGCTGTACGCTCACCTCGACCACTCCTCGCACCACGGCTCCGCGTCAGACGTGAGTACACACACACACACACACACACACACACACACACACACACACGTGCTGCAGACGCTGTACGCTCACCTCGACCACTCCTCGCACCACGGCTCCGCGCCAGACGTGAGTACACACACACACACACACACACACACACACACACACACACACACGTGCTGCAAACGCTGTACGCTCACCTCGACCACTCCTCGCACCACGGCTCCGCGTCAGACGTGAGTACACACACACACACACACACACACACACACACACACACACACACACACACACACACGTGCTGCAGACGCTGTACGCTCACCTCGACCACTCCTCGCACCACGGCTCCGCGTCAGACGTGAGTACACACACACACACACACACACACGTGCTGCAGACGCTGTACGCTCACCTCGACCACTCCTCGCACCACGGCTCCGCGTCAGACGTGAGTACACACACACACACACACACACACACACGTGCTGC
Organism: Apodemia mormo; assembly: GCA_036924255.1. NCBI lineage: Eukaryota > Metazoa > Arthropoda > Insecta > Lepidoptera > Riodinidae > Apodemia > Apodemia mormo. Next base: position 25,635,346 of record JAUPFN010000024.1, read on the forward strand.
AGACGCTGTACGCTCACCTCGACCACTCCTCGCACCACGGCTCCGCGTCAGACGTGAGTACACACACACACACACACACACACACACACACGTGCTGCAGACGCTGTACGCTCACCTCGACCACTCCTCGCACCACGGCTCCGCGTCAGACGTGAGTACACACACACACACACACACACACACACACACACACACACACACACACACACGTGCTGCAGACGCTGTACGCTCACCTCGACCACTCCTCGCACCACGGCTCCGCGTCAGACGTGAGTACACACACACACACACACACATACACACACACACACACACACACACACACACACACACACACACACACACGTGCTGCAGACGCTGTACGCTCACCTCGACCACTCCTCGCACCACGGCTCCGCGTCAGACGTGAGTACACACACACACACACACACACACACACACACACGTGCTGCAGACGCTGTACGCTCACCTCGACCACTCCTCGCACCACGGCTCCGCGCCAGACGTGAGTACACACACACACACACACACACACACACGTGCTGCAGACGCTGTACGCTCACCTCGACCACTCCTCGCACCACGGCTCCGCGTCAGACGTGAGTACACACACACACACACACACACACACACACACACACGTGCTGCAGACGCTGTACGCTCACCTCGACCACTCCTCGCACCACGGCTCCGCGCCAGACGTGAGTACACACACACACACACACACACACATACAAACACACGTGCTGCAGACGCTGTACGCTCACCTCGACCACTCCTCGCACCACGGCTCCGCGCCAGACGTGAGTACAGACACACACACACACACACACACGTGCTGCAGACGCTGTACGCTCACCTCGACCACTCCTCGCACCACGGCTCCGCGTCAGACGTGAGTACACACACACACACACACACACACACACACACACACACGTGCTGCAGACGCTGTACGCTCACCTCGACCACTCCTCGCACCACGGCTCCGCGCCAGACGTGAGTACAGACACACACACACACACACACACACACACACACACACACACACGTGCTGCAGACGCTGTACGCTCACCTCGACCACTCCTCGCACCACGGCTCCGCGTCAGACGTGAGTACACACACACACACACACACACACACACGTGCTGCAGACGCTGTACGCTCACCTCGACCACTCCTCGCACCACGGCTCCGCGTCAGACGTGAGTACACACACACACACACACACACACACGTGCTGCAGACGCTGTACGCTCACCTCGACCACTCCTCGCACCACGGCTCCGCGTCAGACGTGAGTACACACACACACACACACACACACACACACGTGCTGCAGACGCTGTACGCTCACCTCGACCACTCCTCGCACCACGGCTCCGCGTCAGACGTGAGTACACACACACACACACACACACACACACACACACACACACACACACACACACACACACACACACACACACACGTGCTGCAGACGCTGTACGCTCACCTCGACCACTCCTCGCACCACGGCTCCGCGTCAGACGTGAGTACACACACACACACACACACACACACACGTGCTGCAGACGCTGTACGCTCACCTCGACCACTCCTCGCACCACGGCTCCGCGTCAGACGTGAGTACACACACACACACACACACACACACACACACACACACACACGTGCTGCAGACGCTGTACGCTCACCTCGACCACTCCTCGCACCACGGCTCCGCGTCAGACGTGAGTACACACACACACACACACACACACACACACACACACACACACACGTGCTGCAGACGCTGTACGCTCACCTCGACCACTCCTCGCACCACGGCTCCGCGCCAGACGTGAGTACACACACACACACACACACACACACACACACACACACACACGTGCTGCAAACGCTGTACGCTCACCTCGACCACTCCTCGCACCACGGCTCCGCGTCAGACGTGAGTACACACACACACACACACACACACACACACACACACACACACACACACACACGTGCTGCAGACGCTGTACGCTCACCTCGACCACTCCTCGCACCACGGCTCCGCGCCAGACGTGAGTACACACACACACACACACACACACACACACACACACACACGTGCTGCAAACGCTGTACGCTCACCTCGACCACTCCTCGCACCACGGCTCCGCGTCAGACGTGAGTACACACACACACACACACACACACACACACACACACACACACACACACACACACGTGCTGCAGACGCTGTACGCTCACCTCGACCACTCCTCGCACCACGGCTCCGCGTCAGACGTGAGTACACACACACACACACACACACACACACACGTGCTGCAGACGCTGTACGCTCACCTCGACCACTCCTCGCACCACGGCTCCGCGCCAGACGTGAGTACACACACACACACACACACACACACACACACACACACACACACACGTGCTGCAAACGCTGTACGCTCACCTCGACCACTCCTCGCACCACGGCTCCGCGTCAGACGTGAGTACACACACACACACACACACACACACACACACACACACACACACGTGCTGCAGACGCTGTACGCTCACCTCGACCACTCCTCGCACCACGGCTCCGCGTCAGACGTGAGTACACACACACACACACACACACACACACACACACACACACACGTGCTGCAGACGCTGTACGCTCACCTCGACCACTCCTCGCACCACGGCTCCGCGTCAGACGTGAGTACACACACACACACACACACATACACACACACACACACACACACACACACACACACACACACACACGTGCTGCAGACGCTGTACGCTCACCTCGACCACTCCTCGCACCACGGCTCCGCGTCAGACGTGAGTACACACACACACACACACACACACACACACACACGTGCTGCAGACGCTGTACGCTCACCTCGACCACTCCTCGCACCACGGCTCCGCGCCAGACGTGAGTACACACACACACACACCACACACGTGCTGCAGACGCTGTACGCTCACCTCGACCACTCCTCGCACCACGGCTCCGCGTCAGACGTGAGTACACACACACACACACACACACACACACACACACACACACACACGTGCTGCAGACGCTGTACGCTCACCTCGACCACTCCTCGCACCACGGCTCCGCGCCAGACGTGAGTACACACACACACACACACACACACACACATACAAACACACGTGCTGCAGACGCTGTACGCTCACCTCGACCACTCCTCGCACCACGGCTCCGCGCCAGACGTGAGTACAGACACACACACACACACACACACGTGCTGCAGACGCTGTACGCTCACCTCGACCACTCCTCGCACCACGGCTCCGCGTCAGACGTGAGTACACACACACACACACACACACACACACACACACGTGCTGCAGACGCTGTACGCTCACCTCGACCACTCCTCGCACCACGGCTCCGCGCCAGACGTGAGTACAGACACACACACACACACACACACACACGTGCTGCAGACGCTGTACGCTCACCTCGACCACTCCTCGCACCACGGCTCCGCGTCAGACGTGAGTACACACACACACACACACACACACACACGTGCTGCAGACGCTGTACGCTCACCTCGACCACTCCTCGCACCACGGCTCCGCGCCAGACGTGAGTACACACACACACACACACACACACACACACACACACACACGTGCTGCAAACGCTGTACGCTCACCTCGACCACTCCTCGCACCACGGCTCCGCGTCAGACGTGAGTACACACACACACACACACACACACACACACACACACACACACACACACACGTGCTGCAGACGCTGTACGCTCACCTCGACCACTCCTCGCACCACGGCTCCGCGTCAGACGTGAGTACACACACACACACACACACACACACACACACGTGCTGCAGACGCTGTACGCTCACCTCGACCACTCCTCGCACCACGGCTCCGCGCCAGACGTGAGTACACACACACACACACACACACACACACACACACACACACGTGCTGCAAACGCTGTACGCTCACCTCGACCACTCCTCGCACCACGGCTCCGCGTCAGACGTGAGTACACACACACACACACACACACACACACACACACACACACACACACGTGCTGCAGACGCTGTACGCTCACCTCGACCACTCCTCGCACCACGGCTCCGCGTCAGACGTGAGTACACACACACACACACACACACACACACACACACACACACACACACACACACGTGCTGCAGACGCTGTACGCTCACCTCGACCACTCCTCGCACCACGGCTCCGCGTCAGACGTGAGTACACACACACACACACACACATACACACACACACACACACACACACACACACACACACACGTGCTGCAGACGCTGTACGCTCACCTCGACCACTCCTCGCACCACGGCTCCGCGTCAGACGTGAGTACACACACACACACACACACACACACACACACGTGCTGCAGACGCTGTACGCTCACCTCGACCACTCCTCGCACCACGGCTCCGCGCCAGACGTGAGTACACACACACACACACACACACACACACACGTGCTGCAGACGCTGTACGCTCACCTCGACCACTCCTCGCACCACGGCTCCGCGTCAGACGTGAGTACACACACACACACACACACACAACACACACACACACACACACGTGCTGCAGACGCTGTACGCTCACCTCGACCACTCCTCGCACCACGGCTCCGCGCCAGACGTGAGTACACACACACACACACACACACACACACATACAAACACACGTGCTGCAGACGCTGTACGCTCACCTCGACCACTCCTCGCACCACGGCTCCGCGCCAGACGTGAGTACAGACACACACACACACACACACACGTGCTGCAGACGCTGTACGCTCACCTCGACCACTCCTCGCACCACGGCTCCGCGTCAGACGTGAGTACACACACACACACACACACACACACACACACACACACGTGCTGCAGACGCTGTACGCTCACCTCGACCACTCCTCGCACCACGGCTCCGCGCCAGACGTGAGTACAGACACACACACACACACACACACACGTGCTGCAGACGCTGTACGCTCACCTCGACCACTCCTCGCACCACGGCTCCGCGTCAGACGTGAGTACACACACACACACACACACACACACACGTGCTGCAGACGCTGTACGCTCACCTCGACCACTCCTCGCACCACGGCTCCGCGTCAGACGTGAGTACACACACA